>CM045457.1:768440-1116729 GCA_024666655.1 Dascyllus trimaculatus
ATGGGAACCACCACCCTGGTCTGCCACTCCACAGGCACCGTACCCGATGCCCACGTGACATTGAAGAGACGTGTCAGCCAAGACAGTCCAACAATGTCCAGAGCCTTTAGCATCTCAGAGCGAATCTCGTCCACACCTGTGCTTTGCCACTGAGGAGCTTTTTAACCACCTTGGCAACTTCTACCATGGATATGGACGAAGATTCCCCCAAGTCTTCAGGCTCTGCCTCCTCCGCAGAGGACGTGCTTACCGGGTTCAGGAGTTCCTCGAAGTGCTCCTTCCACCGCCCGACGATGTCCCCAGTACGGGTCAACAGTTCTCCTCCCGTACACAGCCTGGGCAAAGCCCTGCCTCCCCTTCCTGAGGCGCCGAACTGTTTGCCAGAACTTCCTCGATGCACCTAAAGTCCGTCTCCATAGCCTCACCAAACTCGTCCCACACCCGAGTTTTAGCTTCCGCAACTGCCGCAGCTGCAGCCCTTTTGGCCAACCGGTACCTGTCAGCTGCTTCAGGAGACCCCCGAGCCAACCAGGCCCGAAACGCCTCCTTCTTCAGCCCGACGGCTTCCCTTACTGCCGGTGTCCACCAACGGGTTTTTGGGTTGCCACCACGACAGGCACCAGAGACCTTCTGACCACAGCTCCTAACAGCCGCTTCTGCAATGGAGGCTTTGAACATGGCCCACTCCGACTCCATGTCCCCAACCTCCCTTGGAATGCAGGAGAAACTCTTCCGGAGGTGGGAATTGAAAACCCTACGGACGGGGTCCTCCGCCAAACGTTCCCAGTTCACCCTCACTACCCGCTTGGGTTTGCCAGGTCTGTCCGGCAGCCTTCCCCGCCATCGGATCCAACTCACCACCAGGTGGTGATCAGTTTACAGCTCTGCTCCTCTCTTCACCCGAGTGTCCGAGACATACGGCCGCAGGTCTGATGATACGACTACAAAGTCGATCATCGACCTTTGGCCTAAGGTGCTCTGGTACCAGGTACACTTATGAGCCACCTTATGCTCGAACATGGTGTTCGTTATGGACAATCTATGATGAGCAAAGAAATAACAAAGCATCACTCAGGTTCAGATCGGGCAGGCCATTCCTCCCAATCACCCCCCTCCAGGTTTCTCCATCATTGCCCACGTGAGCATTGAAGTCACCCAGGAGAACAATGGAGTCCCCAGATGGCACCCCTTCCAGGACACCACCCAGAGACTCCAAGAAGGCCGAATACTCCAAACTGCTGTTCGGTGCATAAGCACAAACAGCAGTCAGAGTTTTCCCCTCTGCAACACGCAGTCGCAGAGAGGCGACCCTCTCGTTCTCCGGGGTGAACTCCAACAACGCGGCGCTCAGCCGGGGGCTTGTGAGTATCCCCACACCCGCCCAGCGCCTCTCACCATGGGCAACTCCGGAAAAGGAGAGAGTCCAACCCCTCTCCAGGAGTTTGGTTCCAGAACCCTTGCTGTGGGTGGAGGTGAGCCCAACTATATCTAGCCGGTATCGCTCCACCTCCCGCACCAGCTCAGGTTCCTTCCCCGCCAGTGAGGTGACGTTCCACGTCCCCAGAACCAGTCTACGCCACCAGGGGGCGGTGCGCCCAGACGTCCGCTCCTGCCTACTGCCCGGTGTACATAGCACCCGACCCCGATTTCCTGCCCTGCGGATGGTGGGCCCACTGGGCGGTGGCCCCGTGTAACTTCTTCGGGCTGTGCCTGACCGAGCCCCACGGGACCCCAAGGCTCAGCCACCAGGCGCTCTCTTTCGAGCTCCCCTCCCAGGGCTGGCTCCAGGAGAAGGCCCCGGTATCCCTGACCCGGGCGAGGTAGCGGCTTCCCTTGATAGTGATGTCATCGTGGTCTTCTGAATCGCTCTTTGTCTGGTCTCTCCCCTAGGACCAATTTGCCTTGGGAGACCCTACCAGGGACTATTGCCCCGGACAACATAGCTCCCAGGATCACAGAGACACTCAAACCCCTCCACCGCGATAAGGTGGCGATTCGTCGGGGGGGTGTAATAATATGAAAACTTTTAAAATTTGTGATGTAATTGTTGTCATCTAATTACCATGCTTCGTGGTAATTAACTAATGTTGGCATGACAAATAGGATTGAGTATAGTTTGTGTTCTAATGATTCGGTTTCTTATGATTTGGGAGACAGCTGATTTTACCTAAGTAGCTTTTTTCACTGCAGGACTTTTACAGTGTGGTATTTACAGCGTGTTACATTTATTTAAATAAAAGATCTGAATATTTGTTTAACCAATGCCAATCTTAGTCTACCAAGGTGAACAAACACTTAATAATTAAATAAATTGCTATAGTTACTATGTTTTTGAACAGTGAGGTTACACAGCCATAGGGTGATTGCACATCCCCTGTAATGATGGTGGTGATGTACACTAGTGACTTTGTTATATGAAGTGAGTCTCTCCTAATGTGTGAGAAAAGTAGCAGCACATTGCTTCAATCACAGAGAAGTGTTGCCATCATGCAGTAAAGTAACTTTAGTCAGCCACAGTTTGCCCTGGTGGGCATAATAGTTACTGATTGTCTATGTGTAGTGTCTGCTGTCACAGAAGAGAATTAAAGTATCCCTATTTGTATACTTTTCTTCATGTTAGTGACCAGGGATACATGTAACCAGGAGAAACACAGTAGATAAAGCAATCATAACCACAATGATGGTGGTTCCTTTTCTGGTATATGTACTAGTGTTTTCTTTGGCCACATTACTGTAAAAATAGTGAAGTTCTAAATGCTTCTTATAAAGTTATTTGTAGCATCTAATACATGAAGATGACTGTTATGAGACAGCCACACATCATGTGCTGTTTACCTGCTAATTAAACAAAAAATCACTCGTGTATGTGTCACTGCTTTGAACTATTTGAAAAAGTGTTAAAAAAAAGTTTTTTTTACTGATATTAATATTACATTACACTGTGTCTGTTCTATTTATTGTTACTGTATGCTGACTTGTTTTCAAGATTTTTATGTTGTCTGGCAGTGCTCCTTTACTGGATCCGCAGGTGGAGCTGCAGCTCACAGCAACACAGGCCAGGAGTTTCTGCACAGCTAAATGAGTTCTAACAAATACAATAATTCCCTCAATTTCTGTATAATATGGCTTTAATATGCAATGTCTTGCAACAACACCCTCCGGAAGAGATTATTATTGCTGTGATTAAAAAATGCTCAAACACGGTGTCTGCTGCATATGCTAAAGAGGAAATAGGATGCCCCTAGGTAAGCTGTGTAGCTGTGGCGTAAATAAAGTTGTAAATAGAGTCGTGTGTTTTAATTGTCCCTACTGAAAGAGTGGGGGCAGAACATATGCAGCGCTGATCTGACCATCTGTTGGACATACCACTGCTCCACACACACAAACACACACAAACATAGGGAGAGGCTACATCCCAATTGACCATAGATGCAACAGATTGTGTGTGTGTCTGTGTGTGCTCAGGTGTGGTCACACTTTATGCTAATTTGCTGATTGTACCCCTTTTGTGCAATGGGAAAACCATACAGCCTAGCATATTGACCCCTGAGGGCTTTGAGTCAGTGAGTGACAGACTTATACATGTGTGCATAAACTGGAGTCAGGCCATCATACCACATCCATGATTTTCTTTAGTTGATTGATAGCTTAATGATTATCTCATCTTATCTTATTGCCATTTGCACTACTGTGTATACATTTTTTTGTTCTAGATGTGTAAATATATATATTAGTGCTGTCAATCGATTAAAATTTTTAATCGCGATTAATCGCATGAATGTCATAGTTAACTCGCGATTAATCGCAAATTAATCGCACATTTTTTATCTATTCTAAATGTCCCTTGAATTATCATTTTATATGAGGAGGAGGCGGAGAATTCGCGTCAGCTGTGTTTGGCCATCAAGTGGTATTACAGATGAGATGTGCTACGATGAGAACTCAGTTCACTCTGATAATACACACAAATAACTCTGGTCTTGTCAATCGTCATGCGGCACCCCAGGCCGCCGACGCCTGGCGGAGCATCTGGATCAGCGGCACGCAGTTCGGGACGCAGAAAAGGAACCGACAGAAAGGCGAGCGAGAATATTGTTGCTGTACCACCACCAGCAGTAGATCCTGTCTGACTCCCACAGCGAACACTTCGCCCTCGACCTCGCCAACCATGCCCCCGCCCGCGTTAATCTCGCGATAAAAAAATTGACGCCGTTAAAATTGATTTGCGTTGACGCGTTAATAACGCGATATTTTTGACAGCACTAATATATATATATTGTCTATAGTTATTTTATTATTCTCATTTTATCCCTAGAGTGACATCAACAGCCAAAACTAAATTCCTTGTATGTTGCGTACGTACTTGACCATTATTTCAAATGGTTCAACAAAATGGCGAGCCAGCTTTTTGGACTCGACCAAAAAGCTGGCTCGCCCCTTAAGGGGAGGTCCTTAGGACAAAGCCATACTTTCTGACCAGGGGAATATACCGGAGCTGAGAAGCGATGATGGTTGGCTTGTGTCTGCATCTTCTGGCTTCTGACTGGAGAAGGGTGGCCCGAGTGCATTTTCAGGTCCTTTCATAGCATTGTAGAAAGGTTTGGACTGAAGGGATGGGACGGTGGCCTCTTGTTCCTGGTGTAGCGTAATTACACTTTACAATGAAATTGCACTCGTTAATGAAGGGGCACCATCTCAGATTACTGAGAAAATTATCATTCTAGATTAAGTCTCAAAGAAACTTTAATTAAATGAAGTAGAACAGTCTCTTAGCTGAAAGTCGTAAATTCTGATTAAATTGACCTCAGTTCCCACACAAAGAAAAACACAGAAACCATGAATTGGTCTAAATGAATATATTTATTAACTATTCTAGTAATATAACATACATGAGCTATAACAGTTGAGTCAGAGTGTGTGTATGGTGAATGTGTGATGCCAGATTATTAACAAAATGAAGAGGATGATGGTGAAAGAAGGCTAATTAGCCAACGATCTAAAGTTCTGATTTAGGTTTAACTACTGATACGCTAAAATTAAACCCTATTATCAAGTTATTACAGCATCAACCCAATCAGGAGCAGATAGGAGAGGTGCGCTTTGCCTGCTTTGAACAGAGCTGTCTGGTCAGAGCCTCCGTGAGCTGGAACATTTGGTTGGAACCCTTGAGCGACGAGTCTGGACGGGTGTTTCTGAAGCGTCGTCTCGGTTGCTAGGCAACGTTCTGCCGATGGAGCCCTCACAACAGTGCAGGATCTGAAATTCTGCCAGCAGAATCCTGACGTTGGCACACAGATGGTGGTCGGTGGTAGTTGGTGGTAGGCAGCCGGGCGCGGAGTGCGCAGTCGTCTGGGTTGATGGAGAATAACTTTATTATTAACTGTGGCTCTGGTTAGATTTGACTGCGTTTGGTGATAGCCTTAAAATCTCTGAAAAACTGTTCTGTTAGAACAAAAATCGACTTTAATTGATTCTTGTTGGTTTGCTTAAAAAGAATGGTAGTGAAGCAGCTCAGACTTAGATGAGGGTGAGCACGATCTAAATAAAAAGGTCCAAAAGATTAACAAAGAGCCACAACAATAAAACGCGCAAAAATTAACGGAAAAATGGCAAGAGAAAGTGCCAAGTGGAAAACGATGGCAAGAGATCCGCGGAAAAAAAAATGACAAAGCACGGAAAAATGGCAAGAAAGCCGCGAGGAAAAAAAAGATGGCAAGAGCCGCAGCAAAAAAAAGGACAAAGCACGGAAAAATGGCAAGAAAGCCGCGAGGAAAAAAAAGATGGCAAGAGCCGCAAAAATTTGACTTAAAAACTAAGCGAAGACAAAAAGGTAAAAAGCGCGGAATATCAGACAATGGTAAGAGAGAGCGTCAAGTGGAAAAAAATGGCAAGGGAAGAGCAAGAAAAATTGGCAAGGAAAGAGCCAGTAAGAAAAATGGCAAGAGAGAGAGCTAAGAAAAAAAGGATGGCAAAAGCCCAGGACAAAGCGGTCCTCCACTTTTATCCTCTGGCCTCTGGTGGGTGTTTATTTTGGGCGTGGATAGCAGTTTCCCTGACTCTGCTTCTTTTGTCTAAGAAGGGAAAGTTGCCCTTTTAGATTGAATGACAAAAATTGTTATATGCGCAAAAACGATCTATCCATCTCTCACCATGACCCATTGATATCACACAAAAGATTGGTAACATACATATACATCATAAGGCAATAGACTACACAAAAATAGGAATGAAATATAAAAATTCTTATATGTTAATATGTGATTGTGTATATGTCATGTTTATGTTATCACTGGTGAATATAACACATAGGATGAAATGTGGCAGCAAAATATGTCAGATTTCCCCCACTATCACTTTTAATCTATTTCACCATATCGCTACCATTGGATGACTGTCCCGACAAAAGAGTGTATCCGATGTCACTAGATGGCACTGTGGGTCCATGTTAGAAATGTGAATATTCTTGTAAAACCTTAACTTTGCTCTCACATCACCTAGAAATGTGATTTTTGGACAGTTGATATAATACATCATGTTGAGACTGGTGTAGGTGCAAACACATGAGAAAAATAAATAAAACAGTAGTTATTCAGTCCTTGCCTATGTGAATGAATGAAGAGGAGACACAGTTCCAGTTCTTCCACTGGTATGCGGCCACAATTTATGGCCTCTCCTTATCAGTTAGGGATGGAGAGGGGTTTTAAATGTGTCCATGGAAAAGATGCAGCAAGAACATTCTCAACTCGGTGTGAGCTGCAGTCCCTTTGAAGTTGAGGGTTCTAAAGTGTCAATGTTCCACAGGTTATCTCATTCCTCATCAGGAGGCATGAGATTTGTGTTAGAAGAACAAAGAAGTGGATATAGCACCATTTGCTCCGGTGAGTTACAAATGGTGATCCTTCCTGAAGATGGTTAGCTTCACAGGCCTGGGTAGTGTTCAATGTGGCAGTTTAATGATGGGAGTAGACACAAAGTCTACCCAAATGTGTTGTTTTTACTTGGTGTTGTTCGATACTTAGCATTCCACAGAGAGGGGGAAGGCTGTGTCCCCTACACTGGGATGGAAGCAACAGAGGCTAGTACCCCAGAGAGCACTGGAAGTGGGATAAACCAGAAGAGACATTAGTAAGGGAGCTGTGTGCATATTCCACCCGTAGCAACTGGGAACTCCAGGAGGAAGGGTTTTCTGAGGTGAAGCAACAAAGAAGAGTCTCCATCTTTTGACATACCTGCTCTGTCTGGCCACTGGAAATGTGAAAACCAGAGGTTATGCTGACCATGGCCCTGAGAGGATTACAGAAGGTCTTCCACACTTGTGAGGTGAACTGAGGGCCCTGTTGAAAATCATGTTGGTGGGAATACCATGCAACCGGAAAAAATGATTAACTTAATTATGTCAGCAGTTTTTGTGGTAAAAGGGAGTTTGGAAAGGGCTATGAAATGAGCAGATTTGGAAAAGCAGTCAACCCAATTTGCCAGGTGAGGCAAGAGATGAAACGGGTTGTAAGTGAGGAAGGTCTCTGGCTCTCTAGGGGTGTCTTCGGTGGAGAACTGTCTGGAGAGGGCATCCAGTTTAATGTTATGGGAACCAGGTCGGTATGTCAAAGTGAAGTTGAATCATCTGAAGAATAGGGCCCACCGAGCTTGGCAGCAGTTTAGCCACTTGCCAGTTTAAATGTACACCGTAAAAAAAGAATAGTTGAGAAAACTCAAAATTTTAAGGCAACCTTTTGCAGTAAAATTTTTGAATTGTCTCAACGATTTGCTATGTCGTTGTCCTAACTCATATTTCATCGTTGTACCAATTACATTTGCATTGTTCTGTGAATAGTAACTATTATTAATTCTTCATTGGGCCAATATAAACTTGTTTATTAGCTGAATAGTGTGATTCACAGAACTACCAAAAGCAAATCAACCCAACGATCATTTTTAACTACTGGAATAAATAAATAAATGCATTTTTAAATTCTTTTATTTGTCTGTGCTTAAAGTTCAATGT
The DNA here is from genome assembly GCA_024666655.1 of Dascyllus trimaculatus. NCBI lineage: Eukaryota > Metazoa > Chordata > Actinopteri > Pomacentridae > Dascyllus > Dascyllus trimaculatus. Next base: position 776,443 of record CM045457.1, read on the forward strand.
GCATTCTGTACAAATTGTAGACCCAAGGTCAAATGAGGTAGTTAAATTCTTTTCACCAACACCAGTACAGCAAACACTAATGACACATGAAATGAAGCACAGTCACCAACAATAGAACTAGAATCCATACAGGATAATTCTGAATATGTCAACACATCCAAGAATGAGAACACTTCTGCTCAAACAGAAAGACACACCCCCTCAGGTATGATCCAGTGTTTAAAACACAACTCAAAACCAAGGTCAAACATCTGTTTAAAAGAATAGAAAAACAAGTCCATACAACCAAGTGCATTGCATAGACTTAAAGTAAGAGTTTGTTCTTCAGTGAACGCACACACTGTGAGCAGTCAGAGCCAATTTCCATGAAGATGTGTTGAAATGTCTCAAAAGTGTACTTCAGATCCTTTGGGTAGGAGATATTGAGAGCGTAGAGAAGGCCAAAAAGGTATGCCAGTGCTGATGGAAGATCTGGGACATCCTGCAGGACATTGGTTTCCTCCAAAACCACAGCAATGTCCTGCACCACTGCAGATGAAGTTGTTCAGTGCAGTAGATGAAACGTGGATGTCAGATGTAGCTTACTCCATAATCAATATGTTCTCTTTAACATTCAGAAGAAAATATTTACACAATATTTCAATGAGTTTTTGCACGCAACCATTAATGACACATGAAATGAAGCACAGTCACCAACAATAGAACTAGAATCCATAGAGGATAATTCTGAATATGTCAACACATCCAAGAATGAGAACACTTCTGCTCAAACAGAAAGACACACCCCCTCAGGTATGATCCAGTGTTTAAAACACAACTCAAAACCACAGTCAAACATCTGTTTTAAAGAATAGAAACAAGTTGTCCATACAACCAAATGCATTGCATAGGCTTAAAGTAAGAGTTTGTTCTTCAGTGAACGCACACGCTGTGAGCAGTCAGAGCCAGTTTCCATGAAGATGTGTTGAAATGTCTCAAAAGTGTACTTCAGATCCTTTGGGTAGGAGATATTGAGAGCGTAGAGAAGGCCAAAAAGGTACGCCAGTGCTGATGGAAGATCTGGGACGTCCTGCAGGACAATGGTTTCCTCCAAAACCACAGCAATGTTCTGCACCACTGCAGATGAAGTTGTTGCAACACAGTCCTCTAAAACAAAGAGTATGCCCACAGCCACTCCCTTGGTAGACTCATCTTCTGGATCAGACTCCTGTAAAACCAGAGCAGTGTTAAAAGGTGACGACATGATGCCAAACAAATTAAACCACGACTTATACATTTTTGACTTTCATCAAATGGCGGCTTATGGGTCACATTAGACCGGCCAAGACTTCTAATCCATCCCACAAGATATTTATAAATTCATTTAATTTGGAGAAGAAAAAACGTGTCATTGTAGTTGTGATGTGTCGTATTTTGTTCTTCCTATAGTTGAATAGCCCTAAAAACAAATGAAATTTGAGACATCTGGAGTCATTTAGTGACTCAAATATGTTGGTTGGACCAAAATGCCTGAAAACACATCATGTGTCAGATTATGAGTGAGTTTCAAACACGATACTGCAGCTTTTTTTTTTTTTTTTTACACCAATCACACACTGTATAATAAAGCCAAAAACAGTTAAATATTATATTTCTTAACTGCTGTGTTTTGCTGTTATATTTCTAGAATTAAAATGTTCATGTATCATCAGTCATTACATTCTCGGGAGCATTCATGAGCACCTAAACCGGCAACAATGGTTGTTTAAAGCAGTAAAGTTTTTTTTTTCTTATTTTAAATAATGTTTTAATTTTGCAGGGTACACCTTTCAGATATTTCTTCTTTCTTCTTACTTTTGCAGTAAGTAACAATTAGATGCAAAAATCACGACAATATTCCATTCACTTGTATATTTTGGTGCATTTTTTTCCCCATTTTATTCATTTTCTTGACTAGTTTTATTAATTTTGGTTCAAGAAGGAATTTTGAGGAAAAGATGGTGAAAACAACCGTAAAACTTTGGAAGATAAAAAAAATTATAATAGATTGTCATGCTTCCAATCTATAAATGACTTTATGACAAGGTCGGAATCGAACCCAGGACAGCCGCTCTTCCTTAGCACTTGGGTCACGCAACATAACCGTTAGGCTACTGGTGCGTAGGGGGGCTAAAAATATTTTTAATGGTAAAGTTTGGGGACCACTGCACTAATGCACTTATGCACACATCGTTAAAAAAATCAAAATGCTGCTCTTTTGTGATATATAATACTTACTAGACATTGTTTGAAAAGTTCTTTGGGCTCGTCTCGAAGGAACACTGGAAGGCCTCGAAGTGCAGCATCCTTGCGATGTCTGACAATGTTAGAGGTCTATAGAAAATACAAAGTTGTATTGAGATTTTTTTTGTACAATTTGCAAACAACAAAAATTATTTCACATGGCCAACCAAAGTTAAATAAACTTCTAACATTGTACCTCATCATCAAGTTTCTCCAAGAGATTTTCCATGTCCTTCCCAAAAGCTCCTTTTCGGGCACGGTATAGCCGGAGAAGTTTTGGTGTGTATTTGTCCACTGCAGCTCTGAATGTTCCCAGCAATTCCTTGTTTGTGATGCGGAAAAACTCCTCACAGATCTGCCAAAACATATTCAGGATATGTACACATCAGACCAATTACTGAGAATTCAAAATGATAAATTAACATTTACACATACAAAAAATGCAAAGGGACACAAGATAGTAAACCCTTACCTGTTCTTTAAAGAACAAAGTAGGCCATCTCTCCTGGATTTCCATCACCATGGGTTGCTCCTCTACGACCTCTTTTCTCCTTAGAGAGAAAGTTAAGTCCATCTTCTCCCTAATAAATGAATGATCAGGTCGTGCCTTCTTGGATGCTTCCACCAAGAGAACTCTTTGCTCCTCAAGTGAGGCATCATCATGTTGTTCTGGATGTTCAGGAACATGATTCACTTCTCCACGTTTAGCTCTTTTAAGGGTGTATTTAGTTTCATCTCCATTTGGTTTTCGTTTTTTGTTAACTGACACTTCACTGCAACCTGCCTCTCGCAGCTTTGCTCTGTAATTATTGAGCTTGTTCCGAATGCTAACCAGCCATCCTTCATAGCCTTTGCCTTTACCAGGCTCTTTGAGGCAAGGGTACTTGAGTATCAGAGCTGAAGCAATGGATTCGAGTTCATCATGATCTGGATAGGCCTTGAAGTCAAAAGCTACTTGGGCAATTTTGTCCAGAATTTCAATCTTCATGTCTCTTGATACATCAATGCCTATTTTGTTTTTTTCATAGGACTCATTGCCCTTTCTTAATTTCAGTTCTACATCAAGAGACAAAGTAGGGATAGGAAATGGATCAGGCCACTCTGAGACGCTGCGCAAATACCTTGACAAAGGAGAAAGGCTGTTTGCCTGGCTTCCTGAAGAGTTCATGCTCACAGTGTCCAGTGAAGATATGGAGCCAAGAGACTGGCTGTCATATTCTTCTGGTTGAGATACTCTTAACCACTTGATGTGTAGGACCGCACGGTCATGGGGTAGCTCTGAAATGTCAGCCAAATTGCAGAGTGCATTCTGGAATTCAGGGTCCTCAAACTGTAACAAAAAGTCTCCCTGAAGTTGTAATTTTTCTTTAATAGCTGCGATGAGGGCATCCACTGTCTCTGGAACTTGAGACAGCTGAACACGCCGAGCTTCCTCTTTTGAGATCACAACTCGAAATAGTGCCTGTGAAACACAGAAGGTAGTTTTATTAAAATTAATTTTAATCTAAACTTTCTATCACTATGATGATCAGTTATGATATATTTCCAGAACAATACTTACCATTTTCTGTCTTTAATACAAACGTGCCCTCAGTGTCACCCAAAGCTTTCCTCCAACAGAATAAGCTGTCAAAGGATAATAATGACTTAATTCCTCAGCATCAACAACAAAGACTTCAGCATAGTCACTCTCTTCAAGTTCAAATGACCTATAATGCTCAAAGTACCAGGCAGTAAGTCTTTTAGACAGGAAGGACACTTTACCAGAATAGACCACAATGCTCAATATCTTGAAAAATTCTGGCTGTCCAAAGCTATGTCCTGCCATGATAATCATGTTTTGAGCATATTCTGTTCCAAACAGCTGTACTTTACAGGAGATGGCGACTGTGTCAGCATGTGGAAATTTGGTCGAAATAGCATTTCTGTGAGGAGAATCCAAAGATGACACCTGAGCAGCTTTAACCTTTTCAATGTTAAGTTCAGATTTAAAGAGACTCTGCCCTTCGAAATGGTAGGCCATCGATTGCTGATGTTTTGTTGCTAAGGAGAGCAGCAAATTTTTTGTATTATGCACATCACGGGCAACTTTTTTGAAGATACCATGTTTAGATTCGAACCTCATCGTCCAGAGGTCCACCAACGGCCCAAAACAGCGTATGAGGTGCGGGTAATGCTCAATAATATGATGTTTTGGTTTCAAAACGAAGTTAGGAAATGTTGCTTTAAGCAATGAGCGATGATCTGACAGCTTACATGCTAGGTAACATAATGCCTCCTCTGTGAATTTATCAGATACAACAACTTCAACTATCTCCTTCAGATCCATCAGAATTTCCCATGATGGTTCACCCACTGGAACAATGCCACCAATCATGAGAGGAAGTAGCCGCAACAAAGCCCAATTTTCATGTGCATTTCCCCCAATAGAAACTTTTGAGAAAGCTGATTTAGGAATAATCTTAGGTTTGTTTACTTTGTCAGAGTATTTGTAAGGAAATGACCTGATGCTATGATTAAGCCTATTGAGTGTGAAAAAGCCCTTAGAAATTAAGTCTTGAAGACACAAGGCTAGTTCAACTGGAATAACCCCTTCAAATAAATCGTGCAAAATATCTGGGGGGAATCCAGTCACAGGATGGAAGAAAGCCAAGTGCCTGTTTAATACACACTCTCCTTTTACTCCATTCACACTCTTAAGAGCTTGGTTTTGGTTAAGCTCTTCCAAAAATCTGTTGTGCTGCTCAGGAGTTCTCAAATGGAAGTCTCTTGCTTTGACAGTTGCAATCTGACTACGACTGACCAAACAGAAGCGACAAAATTTATCCACAGTGAAACTTTCTTGGAATCCTGCTAAGCTATGTGCTCCAAGATTATCTGCACAGACACAGAACAGTTTTACCCCAAACTTCTCCGAGGCTTCTACCCCATACTCTTCAATGTATTTCAGATCCTTTAACAATGGCTCCAAAAATTTCTCATACCCAAATTTCCTCACATCAATACTTCTTCCTAATGCTGCCAACTGGATAGAAGTAAGACCTGTCCTAAACCGTGCTGGTAAATTTAAAACAATCCAATAAACTCCAACTATTTTGTGGATCTTTCTTGACGTACCTAATGGATTGCAAACTTCGAATTCATCGATGTAAAGGGCTAAACTGATGTCTTTTTCCTTGTCAGTACAAGTATTATTCTGTTTAAAGTAATAGCTATCCTGAAATGACCTGTAAACACCTGCTAAATGTTCTTGACTGAAAACCAAAGCACTGACAAAATCAGGACGCTTCAATAGGTTCTGAAGCACTGATGTCAGAGGTACGTAGACAAATGTATTTTTGCAGTTTTGCTTGTAAAGATATTCTACTGGCTCGATAAAAGTAAAATTCTTCTTGAAATACAAGTTCCTTCTGTAGTCTGTAGATAAAGAACCCTTTGCTGATGTTGCTATTAGTAATGGATTAGAAGAAAATACAGAATCCACTATCTCTTGAACAAGACCATTTTCAGCTGAAATGTTGTGCTTCTGAAGGACCTCTGCTACAGACTGAAAACAATGCAATTTTGATGACGTTAGTATATCACAAGTTGCTTCAACTATTTCTTGAACTGCATTTCGAGAGACATGTAAGACAGTTTGCATAGACAGAAAAAGGTTTGCAATCTTTCGTTCTATTGATTCATAAGGTACAGAATCCAAAGAATTATTTACATCTTCCCCTGAACCACTACCAGAATTATCCTGTATAGATGTTGACGCTTCACTGGTCACTTCAATGATGCCAACTGAATTACCTGCACTACACTTAACCACACTTCTTAAGTCACTGACTGTGTGTCTTTTGTGCTTTCTGCTTTTGTGTGAGCTGAAGCCTGAGTAACTGTTTGTTTTAAATTCACAATTCAAAAAAGGACACTGAACTGTTTCCTGTACCTTAAGATGATTTCCAAGATGTTTTGTAATATCTCTTTCTGAGCACAATTCTTGGAAATCACAAAGCTCACATTTGAAAGTTATACTGTTAGACTGATGAACAGATTCACCTTTGCTGTGAAATCTAGACAGATGTGATTTCAGAGCTCCTCGGGTTTTGAAGACACAAACACAGGTGGAATGGACACAAGGCCAATGATGAGGTCTTCTGTGATGCAGCTCGTAGTGTCTGATAAGATTTTCCTGGTTTGCAGTAAAACTGCAGAACTTGCACTGCATGTGGTCTTAATTTTCCAACCTAAAAAAAAAAAAACAGTCAACAACACTTTATAAGGAAATTACACCCTATTATTAAAAAAACACTTTATTTACATATATGTTAGACTTGTTACACATTAGTGCCAAATATTACACTACAATATATGTGGGACACTAGTTAATAACAATAGGCAAGCATGCCCGTGAAAATGGGGAGAAATAATCACAGCCATGACTTAGTGTAGGTCCCTTAGCCAGAACTTTGCTAGAATAAATTCAGCTATAAGCACTTAAAATAACATTTAAAAATCTCAATTCCAACAGCATGAACACGTTGCAAAAGCAGAAATCACAAATTCATAAATACATACAAAATTCACAAAACACACTTGGCCACTAGACTACACCTTGCTAGCAACCGAGAGTTCGGCTCGCATGTGCGCGCTCATTTTCATTCGACAAAACTCGCATTTAGCTCGCTCAAAAGACAACACAGACACATCTCTGACACTCCAAACACGTTAACATTATATCACCACTATATTACTCTGGTCAAAACCAAACAAACCTGGAAACGGTTAGAAATAATTACAACCGCGATTTCGTGTAGGTTCCTGGCATGAAGGAAAACGCCGTGATTCCCGCTCAGAGTGGGAGGAGACAAAAGCAATCGATCTCAGACTAACCGATTGAGGTACAATAGAAGATTACCGATCCTTCACGGCATAACAGAAACCGCAAGGACTTAGATAAACTACATTAAATCAACCATTAAATAACCATTTTTACTACTTTTAACTCTATATTGTAATTTTAACATACTTTTCCAATAATTTCCAATAACCTTTTTTTAAACTCCGTTTTAAGTCTCTGTTTTAAACATAGTATACCACGACAACCATCATGAATTATAATATTTTAACCAACATATCATTATCTTTTAACCTGTCACATACATAATGTTTTCAAAAGCACAACTATTTATTACAGTTGTTCATTGCATTTACTGTATATTCTAACCCGTCACCCTTACACTGATTATTACTCTTGGCAAACAAGAGTTGTTTAAATAAGCTGGTACAGTGTAATACAGCTCAATTGTTATATTTCAAAAAGAGATATACCCAAATTTGTTACTGCATGTGTGCTTGGCTACATGCTGGCATAATGCGAGGGAGAGGGAGAGACATGGAGCGAAGCTAATACATGCAGTTAACCGTAACCCCGTCTTTTATTGGGCATTGGGTTTTACGTATATATTGCAGAAAAGTGTAAATAAAATGAGTTTGAGTTTTGTTTGGGGTTTTTTTTTGAGTGGCGTCTACGCGCGTGAGACGCTGCCGAAGCGCGTGCACGACGAAGTCGGTACAGACCGCTGCATAGATTAAAATAACACGTTTTTGCTCAGTTACATGCGCGAGTAAAAAACGCGACTGAAACGCAAATCTTGAGCGCGCAGGCGGTAACGTAGCTAGTTTAACTAGCATCGTTAACTTAGCTACTAGCCATGTCGCGAATTTACTGTAGTACATTTGTCAAAGCAGCAAACGTTTATCATCAAGTCACTCGCTATTATTTCATATAATGCATGTCGATGCACGCACAATACTTACATTCGCAAGCTTGGTTGAAGGTCTTCCTTTGAAATAAATCCTCTGTCCATCGTAGCTGAGTTGTTGTCCGTTAAAGAAGCATGATGACTTGCCCTTGCTGTGCATTCTGGGAAACCGTGTGTCTTTTCTCTAACTTTGTTGTACCAACTACAAATTTCAAATTCAGCTTATTCACAATTACAAATTTAGACACAATGAGGTTCACATTATTGGTCTGATGTGTATTTTCAAGTTAAGAACAGCTATTTTCATTTTCATGTTCAGACAAATCAGAATACCAACTCTGCTGAATAGATCGTCGTTGTCTTTTTTACAGTGTAGGCCAGGTTCCTTTGGTCAGTCCAAATGATGAAAGGTTTTTTCGTCCCCTCCAGCCAGTATTTCCATTCCTCCAAGGCAAGCTTGACTGCTAGTAATTCTCTGTTTCTGATGTGATAGTTGAGTCTCCTGGAGAAGGCACATGGGTGAAGTTTGTTATCATTCTGTGATTGCCGGAACAAAACTTTTCTCACTCCAGTGTTGAAGGCATGGACTTCCACGATGAACTGGAGTGTAGGGTCTGGTTGGCCAAGGATGGTAGAAGAGACAAAACAGAGCTTGAGGTCCTGAAATACTTTTTGGGCCTCTGGGGTCCAAAGGAAAGGTCTGGAGGTAAAGGTCAGGGACAGTGGAAGTTGACAATTTCTAGAAAACTTTGCTGTTGTTTACAGCTTTCAGGCTGTGGTCAATCCTTGATGGTGGTGACTTTTGCAGGATCACTCCTCCAGAAAGGAGACTGTGGAGGCATGAAATTCACATTCTCGGCCTAGTAAAGAGCTCGTTTGTTCCAGCATTTGACGGACTTGGGATACGTGTTGTTTGGGGGAGCAAAGACCCTTGACCTGATCAACAGAAGTGGGTATTTATTCTTGACAGCAGAGGAGGCAGAGAGCTGCAGATGCTGGACGGTATGAACAGAGGATCAGCTCACCAATATTTCCTCCACTACTGATGAGCCATCTCTTTTGCTGGGTGAGTCAAACAGGTGGCAAGGTAGTGTCCTTGTTTTCCACAATATAAGCAAGCACTGGAGTTCTGATGGAGGATCCACTCTTGTATCATTAATTGGGCTCGATCAAGTTGCATAGGCTCAGGTTCAGGATTTACTGAGGTGGAGGAAGTGTAGAGGGTACTTAGATTTATAGGGGTTGCCATGTTGGAAAGGACAGTTTGGTGCGCTTCTCCCTGTATTGTTCTTGGAGGCGATTATCCAGTCAAGAGATCAACTTGTCCAAGCAGGAAGTCTTGTCACATGCGATCAACTCGTCCTTTATGGTGTTGTTCAAGGCTTTACAGAACATCCCCTGTAGTGCTGCATCACTCAAACTGCTTCTGCTGCCAGGGTACGCAACTCCATGATGAACTCAGCCACACTTGGACTTCCCTGGCGGATTGTCAGAAGCCAACATCAAAATATTTGAAAATTCACTGCAATAGTGCAAAAAGTAGGTCACTTGTTTATTATTTGTTAGCTTCTTACTGCCATGACTAAAAACTATTTGAAGTACATTGTCTGTCATTAATAATTGTAATAATTGTAAATTGTAATTTTTTAACAGGCTGTAAATCATTTTAAGCAATATTAAGCCCATAAGACATTCAAGTTCCACTGACAGCATGGGAGGATGATAATTATAAGTATAAAAAGTATTTTTGAATCCATTGATTACATAACTATAGAAAATTTATTTAATGTCCATTAAGGTTAAAGATCATCAGAGAGTCTACGAAGGGACATGAGGATAAGCTGTTAAATGTCACTCCAATGACCTGAGGATTAAACTCTAAACCCTGGCACCGTCCTCACTCTGGAACCACTGTGGCCCTCAGCCGCATGTCTGCATTAATGTTACATCTCCAGCACCTTACACTCATCATTACTAATTAATCTAAATCATGTTCCACACTGCCCGCATGCTCAGTCACTCCTCCCCCCCCCCCAGCAAGCTGTCTTTAAAGTGTGGAGAAGAGGCAACCCCACGCCCTCCTGAATAAAACATCCAAATAATTCAACTTAAGCATTTTCTTCATGCATTATTCATAAGAGGGAAATCAGTGCAGAAGGCAATGGAATCGGAATGTTGACAGTGTGTCTTGTATGTGTCTCTGTGTGTGTGTGTGTTTGACCATGTGGTTGTGTCAGTGTGTGCACACTGTTTTATTTATCAGGAATATTTAATGAAAGTGTTTGAGCAGCATAGAGCAGCACTTTAAACCATGCAGAAACAGTAAGTAATGGACATTTTGAGGCCTGTTTTTCGTGTTTTGTGTCAGTGTATTTCCCCAGGTAAAAGTAGGAAATGTGGTTTCAGAGAGCTCCGTGTTGTGGAATCACATCTGCGTCAATATATTCACACAATCTGATTAAATATCAAACAAAAATAAGAATTTGAGGAAAAAATACAACTCAGTGAAGCAACAAAGAATGACATCTCAAAAGTAAAAGTTATAACTTGCAAACAAGTCGTGTGTGTCAGTGTCGGTGTCTGTCGATGTCACGCCCTCCACCTCTGCTGCCTGATTAGTGGCAGTTCTCCCTTCCCCCTTCCCTGCTTTCCCTCTTTCTCTCTCCTCCAGGTGGGCGTGAGCAAGGTGTGGGCAGCGAGGAATGCGGCAGGTGCAGCAACTTGTAATCAGCGGAGGAGGCACACATGTGATTGGACTACCAGCTGCTTCTCATCCTTCAACCACATAAAACCATGCTTGACACACTCCTCGGTGCCAGACCGTTGCATAGCCACAGTCAGTTGCCAACCTCTGCTTTTGTCTTGTCTGTTCTGCTTGCTCAAGCTAATGCTCTTCCCTTTCCGTCCCCAGTTTGGTTCTCCGCCATCATTCCATGTGTGCCTCTTCTGGATCTGCTCAACCACTGCCTCCACTCCGTCTGCAGCCTCTGCCATCTGCCATAATTCCAGTCGTGGACTTCCAACACCCATTCCCGGACCACAGGACATCTCCAACCTGCCTGCCTGCCTGCCTGCCCTTGCCCCCACCTGCTCCGCTCACCTTCTCCGTCGTGCCCCCTTCTCCGTTCAGGTTCAGTTCTGTCTGTTTTGTAGCCCGTGATCAGTATTTGTCTGTAGGTTTAGTAGTTCCAGTGCTTGTCCTGTTTATCAGCTCGTAGGTTTTTGTAGCTCGCTTTCTGTTTCGTTCGTTTGTTCTAGTTTGATTCCTTAGCTAATTAGGGCCCGAAGCACTACAGTGCGTAGGACCCTATTGTTCCTCTAGTGTTTCTTTGGCGGTTTGTTTCTTTTTCTTACGCCATTTTGAACCTCAATTTGACCCCCTAAACATGCTCAAAAACTCACCAAATTTGGCACACACATCAGGACTGGTGAAAAATTTGATATTTTGGGGGAATTACACATATGAATGGCAAAATGACTCAATAGCGCCACCTAGAAAATTGGGCTTTAGTGGAGTTAATACGGCTAGTTTCAAGTAAACTCATGAAATTTGGTACACAGGTACAGTTGCCCGAGACAAAAACATTCCTGCTTTTAAAATTTCAAAAAAGGCTCAACAGCGCCCCCTAGAGCACGTAGTGTGCAGGCATTGGAATTTATCGAACTCCTCCCAGGATTTTTATCCGATCTTCACCAAATTCGCTGTGTGGCATCTAGTCCCATCCAGGATGAAAAGTTATGAAAATCTTGTGGATACGTCACACGGTGTGGGCGTGGCCTGGCGGCCATTTTGAACAAAAAATCTCAACGGCACCCCAAAGAAAACGCTGTGCGTAGGCATTGGAATTTAACGAACTCCTCCCAGGATTTTTGTCCGATCTTCACCAAATTCGCTGTCTGGCATCTAAACCCTTCCAGGATGAAAAGCTATTAAAATCTAGTGGTTACGTCACACGGTGTGGGCGTGGCATGGCGGCCATTTTGAACAAAAAAGCTCAACGGTGCCCCCTGGAAAAAGTTGTGCGCAGGCATTGGAATTTAACGAACTCCTCCCAGGATTTTTGTCCCATCTTCACCAAATTCGGTGTGTGGCATCTAAACCCCTCCAGGATGAAAAGTTATTAAAATCTTGTGGCTGCGTCACACGGTGTGGGGGTGGTATGGCAGCCATTTTGAACAAAAAAGCTCAACGGCGTCCCCTGGAACACGTGGTGTGCAGGCATTGGAATTTAACGAACTCCTCCTAGGATTTTTGTCCCATCTTCACCAAATTGGCTGTGTGGCATCTAGACCCCTCCAGGATGAAAAGTTATTAAAATCTTGTGGCTGCGTCACACGGTGTGGGCGTGGCATGGCGGCCATTTTGAACAAAGAAGCTAAACTGCGCCAACTAGAGCACGTGGTGCGCAGGCATTGGAATTTAACGAACTCCTCCCAGGATTTTTGTTCCATCTTCACCAAATTCGGTGTGTGGCATCTAAACCCCTCCAGGATGAAAAGTTATTAAAATCTTGTGGCTGCGTCACACGGTGTGGGGGTGGTATGGCAGCCATTTTGAACAAAAAAGCTCAACGGCGTCCCCTGGAACACGTGGTGTGCAGGCATTGGAATTTAACGAACTCCTCCTAGGATTTTTGTCCCATCTTCACCAAATTGGCTGTGTGGCATCTACACCCCTCCAGGATGAAAAGTTACCAAAATCTTGTGGCTGCGTCACACGGTGTGGGCGTGGCATGGCGGCCATTTTGAACAAAGAAGCTAAACTGCGCCAACTAGAGCACGTGGTGCGCAGGCATTGGAATTTAACGAACTCCTCCCAGGATTTTTGTCCCATCTTCACCAAATTCGGTGTGTGGCATCTAGACCCATCCAGGATGAAAAGTTATTAAAATCTTGTGGCTACGTCACACGGTGTGGGCGTGGCATGGCGGCCATTTTGAACAAAATCGCCATGTGGAACGAAATGGTTTTTGGAGGTGAAGGGATCCATGTAAAATCACCAAATCCACACAAATCCTCATTAATCTCAAGAACTAACGTTTCATATACAATTCAGGAATGAATGTGGTCAAACGGCTCCACAGCGCCCCCTACAAATATTCATATAAAATCATTGCTTTATCCTACAAAAATGAAATTTGGTACATACATGTAGTATCCCAAGACCAACAGATTTGCACAGTCGAAATTCTATTCGGCTCTATGGCGCCCCCTAGACAAGGTCGTGTGGAGAGGAGTATGATGAGGAGCGAGGGCCCGTCCGACGCTGCTTGCAGCTTTAATTAGGGCCCGAAGCACTACAGTGCGTAGGACCCTATTGTTCCTCTAGTTTTTCTTACGCCACTTTGAACCTCAATTTGACCCCCTAAACATGCTCAAAAACTCACCAAATTTGGCACACACATCAGGACTGGTGAAAAATTTGATATTTTGGGGGGAATTCCCTGCTGTTGAAATTTCAAAAAAAGCTCAACAGCGCCCCCTACAGCATGTGATGTGCAGGCATTGGAATTTAACCAACTCCTCCCAGGATTTTTATCCCATCTTCACCAAATTTGCTGTGTGGCATCTAGACCCATCCAGGATAAAAAGTTATTAAAATCTCGTGGCTGCGTCACATGGTGTGGGCGTGGCATGGTGGCCATTTTGAACAAAAAAGCTAAACAGCGCTAACTCGAACATGTGGTGCGCAGGCATTGGAATTTAACAAACTCCTCCCAGGATTTTTATCCGATTTTCACCAAATTCGCTGTGTGGCATCTACACCCCTCCAGGATGAAAAGTTATTAAAATCTTGTGGCTGAGTCACATGGTGTGGGCGTGGCATGGCGGCCATTTTGAACAGAAAAACTTAACGGCGCCCTGTGAAAAACGTGGTGCGCAGGAATTGGAATTTAATGAACTCCTCTCAGGATTTTTGTCCCATCTTCACCAAATTCGCTGTGTGGTATGTAGACCCCTCCAGGATGAAAAGTTATTAAAATCTCGTGGCTGTGTCACACGGTGTGGGCGTGGCATGGCGGCCATTTTGAACAAAAAAGCTTAACGGCGCCCCTTGAACCACGTGCTGCGCAGGCATTGGAATTCAACGAACTCCTCCCAGGATTTTTGTTCCATCTTCACCAAATTCACTGTGTGGCATCTAGACCCCTCCAGGATGAAAAGTTATTAAAATCTTGTGGCTGCGTCACACGGTGTGGGCGTGGCATGGCGGCCATTTTGAACAAAAAAGCTTAACATTGTACAATGGAACACGTTATGCACAGGCATTGGAATTTAACAAACTCCTCCCAGGATTTTTGTCCGATCTTCACCAAATTCGCTGTGTGGCATCTTAACCCCTCCAGGATGAAAGGTTATCAAAATCTTGTGGCTGCGTCACATGGTGTGGGCGTGGCATGGCGGCCATTTTGAACAAAATCGCCATGTGGAACGAAATGGGTCTTGGAGGTGAAGGGATCCATGTAAAATCACCAAATCCACACCAATCCTTATAAATCTCAAGACCTAATATTTAATATACCATTCAGAAATGGACGTTGTCAAACGGCTCCACAGCGCCCCCTACAAATATTCAAATACTCATATAAAATCATTGCTTTATCCTATAAACATGAAATTTGGTACATACATATAGTATCCCAAGACCAACAGAATTGCACAGTCGAAATTCTAATCGGCTCTACGGCGCCCCCTAGACAAGGTCGTGTGGAGAGGAGTATGATGAGGAGCGAGGGCCCGTCCGACGCTGCTTGCAGCTTTAATTAGCTTTGTAGCTCGCTTTGTGTTGTAGTCTTGGTTAGTTTTTATCAGCCTTTAGCTCGCTTTCAGTTTAGTATTTGTTTATTCTCTTCCTGCTGTGCAGTTATTTTTAGTTGTTGCTTCGTTTATTGAAATAAATACTTTTGCTTTCAACCTGTGTGTCGTGTCTGATTGCCTGCGCGTGAGTCTCTGCACCGTCCGTAACAGTCGAAAGTCAGAGGAAATTGCTTTGGTTGAACAGTGATAGCCACTTAGGGGCCTGTTGGCCAAATTTGGTGCTTCGACAAAACTACATAGCCCCCATATAAAAGCTTAAGTTGTAAGTCTCTTTCTTATTTATAATATACAAATTTCATGTCAACCCCAAGAAACATAACCTGCACCATCAAATAATTAACCATTTTCACCCAAATGTAGATGTAATGTTTGTTTTGTTTTTTTTCTTGTGTTTGTTTCTTTTGTATGGTAACAATAGTACTTGAACTACAAACAAACATGGTGACTGTTTATAGGTGTAGATAACCAGTCCACTGTAAAAAAAAAAAAAAAAAAGTTTTGATCTTAAAATGCAAAAACTGACAACATTCAGGGCTGGATCTTCATGGCAACTGTAAAACTAAACTGACTCCCCCACTGAACAATGCTGAAAAAACGTGGCCACAAACTGGATGTAACTACTGCTGCCTGACCTAGAAGCATTATTCAGCTGACTGATAATTGCACTGCAATAGGCAACACAAATTGCTGTAGTTGACATAAGGCCATTTCCCACTGCAGGAAATTACAGGCACTATGAGGGCAACGTGAACCTTTGAGCATGTTCTCACCACAAGCACCACCCCTGCAGAACTTATTTCATGGCTCTTTTCAAAGAAGAAAAACAAATGCCTACTCCTGTGTAGATAACTCTGAGCAATGCTGAAAAACCATTGGTCTTCTCCGTCGCACACCCTATATTCACAGAGGCTCCTGTCGCTATTTCTTTTTCAATTTCGCCACTGAAAACGGTATTCCCTCTCTCTGGTCCGACCGCAGCTCTCACTCTCGTGGACACCGGCGTACCAACAACATCCGGCTACATCATCTGCATACTCGTCATGAGACTCCTAACATCCTCCTCCCTGTTCCAACTTCCGCCACAGGGACTTCACGACAAAAGCCCCTAAGGACAGCATTACTCAACTCAAGATCACTCAACAATAAAAGCCTGCTCCTCAGTGAATTCATTTTAGATAACAATCTGGATTTATTCTGTTTGACTGAAACCTGGCACAAACCCTCGGACTACATCGCACTAAATGAAGCCACCCCTCCTGGATACACCTACATTGACAACCCCAGACTGGAAAAACGAGGCGGAGGCATCGCTGTCATCCATCGCAGCGACATTCCTCTCCGCCCCATCTCCATCCCAGCTGTATCCTCATTTGAACATTTAGCCTTCAGGCTTCCTGGTTCCCAGTCACTTGCCGCTGCTGTTATCTACCGCCCTCCCAAAAACTGTCCTACATTTCTCACTGACTTCACTGACTTTGTAACCCGTCTTTCATCCATCTCTCCTTCCATACTGCTCCTTGGTGATTTCATTCATTCATTCATTCATTCATTCATTATCATTTATTTCGAACATGTATGTCATTCAAAAAAACAAAAAACAAAACAAACAGAAACAAAAAACAATTAATACAACAAATAGTCCAATATGGTTTTGATACAAGGAAAACAAAGAAAAACAAACGACAACAAAACAAAACAAATAAAACAAAAAAACAAAAAACTTCAACATGTTCGAAAGGGAGTGGGAAGAAGCTGAAACTTATTTAATCCCACCCCTAAATTCTTTCACCCTTTTTAAGTCATTCAATTGATATTCAAGTAAATTAAACTAAATTCAATTCCCCACCAACGACTTTACTAAGCAAAAACAACTAACTTCAACAATATAAATCAATCATTTGCAATCAACACTACTGTGCACCCCTAGTGATCATTAAGTTAATCTTCATTGTACCTTCCAAAGATTTTTTGCTTGTATTTGTATTTAAATTGGTTGATGTTTGAACATTGTTTTAAGTCGACCTCAAGGCTGTTCCAGAGCTGTACTCCATTTATTGTAGGACTGAAACTTTTCATTGTTGTTCTGTGTTTTGGTACCCTGTAATTTAATTCTCCTCTTAATGTATAACAACCAATACGTTCCTGAAATTTGTTCTGCAGTTGAGATGGTAATAGTTTTTTTCTCGCTTTGAATATAAATTGTGCAGTTTGAAATTCCACAATATCAGTAGCTTTCATAATTTTGGATTTTAAAAATAATGAATTTGTGTGTTCCAGATAATGTACCTTGTGTATTAAACAGACAGCTCTTTTTTGGAGTATGAATATTGGTTGTAGTGTACTTCTATATGTACTGCCCCATACCATAGTGCAATAGGTAAAATAAGGTAAGATCAGAGAACAAAACAGGATATGTAAGGCCTTGGTATTTAAAACGTGCTTTGCTTTTGCAATAACTGAGATGCTTCGAGATATTTTTGTAGAGATATACTTAATATGAGGTTTCCAAGTGATTCTGTCATCAATGATGACTCCAAGGAATTTTATTTCCTTAACCCTCTCTATATCCACACCCTCTATCTGAACAGTTCCTTGAACATTAGTTTTACCATTACCAAATATTATAATTTTACTTTTACTTAGGTTTAACGATAGCTTATTTTGCTGGAACCACATGTTGATTTTTATTAATTCTGAAGTGACAGATTGTAACAGAAGCTCTAAATTATGACCTGATGCAATTATATTTGTATCATCTGCAAATAAGATGAATTTGAGAATTTGAGAAGTTTTACAGATATCGTTAATATAAATATTGAATAGTTTAGGGCCCAGTACAGAACCTTGAGGAAGACCACACACAATGCCCAAACATCTTGACTGATAGTTGCCCATTTTCACACACTGTTTTCTATTTTTAAGATAACTGTTCACCCACTGCAGTGCTACACCTCTAATCCCATACCGTTCCAATTTCTTAATTAATATGTCATGATTTATTGTGTCAAATGCTTTACTTAGGTCAAGAAATAATCCTATTGCATGTTTCTTATTATCTATTGCGTTAGTTATTTCTTCAATTATATCAAAAAGAGCATGTGAAGTTGAATGGTTGTTCCTAAAACCATACTGATTATCAGAGAGTAACTGATTTTGTTCAATGAAGCTGTCTAGTCTAGAATTGAAGACCTTCTCTAAAATTTTTGAAAACTGGGATAAAAGTGAGACAGGTCTATAGTTGGTAAGATTGTGTTTGTCTCCTGCTTTGTACAAAGGGATCACTTTTGCTACTTTCATATTATCAGGAAATTGGCCAGCTAACAATGATAAATTACAAATATGTGTTAAAGGTTTGGAAATACCTTCAATTACACCTTTAACCGTCTTCATATCTATGTCATCATGGTCTGTAGATGTTTTATTTTTACACTCATTAACAATGTCTAATATTTCCTTTTCATCAACAGGTGTAAGAAACACGGTCATAGGATTTCTTTCTATTAAATTACAATTATGGTTCTCTACGTTAGTAAACTTTGCAGCAAGGTTAGGTCCAACATCCACAAAGAGTGTTAACTACCTCTTCCATATTATCTATAGTTTTGTTCCCTACTTTAAAATGTTGTGGATAATTAATCATTCTTGACTTATTTCTAATTATATTATTTAATATGTTCCATAAGCCCTTAATGTTATTTCTGTTGTTCTCTAATATTTTGTTATAATGATCCTGTTTACATTTCCTAATGGTAACTGTCAATTTATTTTTATACTTCTTATATTTATTTTCAGCTTCATCTGTTCTACTCCTTATAAATCTCCTGTAGAGAGAATTTTTCTTCTTACATGCATTTTGTAATCCTTTAGTCATCCACTGATTATCTTTGCAATTCATTTTTTTAACAATTTTTTTTAATGGGCAATTTTTATCATATATTCTTTTAAATATTCTCAAGAATTCATCATATGCCTTGTTAGTGTCCTTCTCTCTGTATACTTGATTCCAATCTTGTCTGATTAATTCCTTTCTAAGTTCATCCACAGTTTCCTCTGTTTTTACCCTTCTGTACAGGTGTTTCTCTTCTGTTTTATTATAATCAGAGTAATCGTGGTTGAATACTGCAAAAACTGGAAGATGATCACTAATATCATTTATCATTAATCCACTTACTGTTTTGTTTTCTATTTCATTCGAGAAAATATTATCTATTAAGGTGGCGCTATGGGTGGTAATTCTACTTTGTTTAGTAATCTGTTGGTACAGACCAATACTAAACATCATATTAATAAACTCATCAGTCATTCTGTGCTTATTAGGATTTAACATGTCAATGTTAAAGTCTCCCCCAACAAACACAACTTTCTGAGTTAAGTTGGCAAAGTGTTCCTCCATCCAATTACTAAAAGCATTTATATTCGAACCAGGTGTTCTGTATATACAACTTACAATGATATTTTTCCTTTTTTTCATCATAATTTCTATAGTAAGACATTCAAATAAATCGTCTACCACCGTAGACATATTGTCAATCACTTTATAACTGTAGTTTGAGTCCACATACATGGCTACACCGCCACCATGCTTGTTTGTTCGATTCATACATATAAACTCATAACCTTCAATACCAAACTCTGTCTCTCTTTCACTATTAATCCATGTTTCGGATATTAAAATTATGGTAAACAGTTGTGTAAATTGTTGTAAATAGCTCTTGATGTGGTCAAAGTTTGCATAAAGGCTTCGACTATTGAAATGAATGATTGAAAATGTGTTATCAGACTTGAATTTGATGTTATAGTGATCCTCTGTGTAGTACTGACAGTCATTAAGAGAAGTCTTAAGAAAGTTATTTTCTGGATCAATGTCATCATCGGTGATATGGGAATTAAAGTGAGAATATTCGCAATCCAGGTGATAGGTTCCTGAAATTCCTTTTAGTGCAAGTTCTAATTCAGTTTTAGATGCCATCTGAAATGTACATCAGCATACCAGTTTTAGGCTTGTTGTCCTGAGGCTGAGATGACTCGGTCTAGATGTGAGGCTTTGGTGTACTGCTGCGCGGACGGACAATCAGTTTGTCATGGCGCAGATACGCAACATCACCTCTTTCCCTTGCAGCTCTCAACCCCGGCATCAGCTCTCTCCGCTTTCTTTTAACAGCATCTGTAAAATCCTCGTTTATAAAAATGTTAGATCCTTTGAGAAGCTTTGCCCGCTGTAGTATAGCTCCTCTGTCTTTCCAACGCAGTAGTTTGACGATGATGGGTCTTGGTCGCTCGGCCCCGCCGTCAGGTTTCCCTGCCCGTTGCGCCCTCTCCACCTCCACCGTGTGCTGCAGCTGGAGCTTCTCGGTCAGAATTTTTCGGACCTTCTCCTCTGTATCAGTCCAAGTCTCCCCCGACGATTCCGTCACTCCCTCGAACACCAGGTTGTTTCTCCTGCTCTGTCCCTCCAAACGTTCCATTTTGTCTGTGATAGCGAGCAAACTATCACAGACTTTGTAAACATCAGTTTGCAGTGTATTGTTGTGTGCAGTTCTTGAATGTCTTTTGTTAATGCATCCATTCGGGTGTCTGTAGATTCCATGATAATTTTTATGAATACTTTGAAGTTCTCCTGTTGTTGTTGGAGTAACTCCTTGAACATGTCCTTTTGTTGTTGTAATAATTCTGTGACTTGGCGGAGGCTAACGTACTCCTCTGCCTCCAAGTCTGCATGCTTTGTCTCCGCTTTTGCTGCTTTCTGAGGCATTTTATTCCAATTTATAGGACCTGTCAGTCTAGGATTGGTTATTTAGCAATGTCCACGAACGTTGTAACGAACAAAGTGCGAGTTAGCTAGCTGCTAGCTGCTGTCACCGCTGCTGTCACAGCTCCTTCCAATTAGTGAAGCAACCATGCAAATTATACCTTCCATAAGAGGTGTACAGTTTGCAGTCTATCAAATGTAACAAAGAGTCGTGGACAATGGACAATATCCACATTGACTCTCCTACAGCTAAACTTTCATCTGACTTCTTGGATATTATAAACTGTCTTAACCTCACCCAGCATGTCTCCTCACCCACACACATACATGGCCACACTCTCGACCTTGTCTGCTCCACACCCTCTCTTACCATCCATAACCTCTCATTGACTGACCTCTCCATTTCTGACCATCTGGCCATTACTCTTGACGTCTTCACTCCCACCTCTGCTACCAAACAAACTCGAGTAATTACCTTCCGCAACTTGAAATCACTCTCCCCCAGCTCCCTCTCCTCCTCTGTGTCCCACGCCATCAACAGCTCAACCCTCCCCACTGACTCTTCTGCTGTTGATCTCGTCAATTATTACAATAATATACTCTCCTCCTGTCTCAACCAGCTAGCTCCTCTCAAAACTGCAACAGTCTCCTTCTCCACCTCTGCCCCATGGTACACTCCTGATCTTCATATTCTCAAGAAGCAACGCAGACAAATAGAACGACTCTACAGGAAAACCCAACTCACAGTTCAAGCCCAAGCCTACAAAGACTCTGTCAAGACTTACATTTCTGCACTCAACAAGGCCCGCTCCAACTTCTATTCACATCTCATCCACTCCAATTCCTCCAACCCCCGCACCATCTTCACTACTTTTGCAAAGCTGACCAATCCCAAGGACAACATCTCCTCCATTCTCAACTGACAAATGCAGTAGCTTCCTGGCGTCCTTTCACTCCAAAATTCAGTCCATCCATAACTCACTCGCATCCTCTACTTTGACCCCAATCTCCCCCTCAGAACCTGATATTTCTCCACTCACACCACTTAGTTTCTCTTCCTTCTCTACTCTGTCTCCATCTGACCTGGCCAAACTACTTTCTTCAATGAAACTCTCCACCTGCCTTCTTGATCCCATTCTGTCCCCTCTCCTAAAACCCTGTTTTCCTATCTTGACCCCTCTCATCATCAACATCATCAATACTTCCCTTACCTCTGGCTCTGTCCCATCCCTGCTCAAACTTGCCACTATCACACCTCTTCTGAAAAAACCTGGCCTTGACCCGGATAACCTGGACAACTTCAGACCCATCTCCAACCTTCCGCTGCTTTCAAAAATTCTGGAACGCTCCGTCATCACCCAACTCCAACAGCATCTCCATTCCACCCAGCTGTTTGAGCTATTTCAGTCTGGATTTCGCACACACCACAGTACTGAAACAGCCCTACTCAAAGTCTCCAATGATCTTCTCCTTGCTGCCGACTCTGGTTCCTTATCCATCCTCCTTCTCCTCGACCTTTCTGCTGCTTTTGACACCATTGATCACACCATCCTCCTTCACCGTCTCCAGTCAATTGGCATCTCTGGCACAGCGCTCCAATGGTTCATCTCCTACCTCTCCGACCGTCATCACTTTGTTTTTGTGAACAATTCAAGATCCTTCACCTCCCCTGTCAGTCACGGAGTTCCCCAAGGTTCGGTGCTTGGACCCCTCCTCTTCATCATTTACATGCTCCCTCTCGGTCAAATCATCCGCCACCATGGACTTAATTTTCACTGCTACGCTGACGATACCCAACTTTACATTTCCTCCAAATCCATCACCCCCGTCATTCTTTCCACCATAACCAACTGCTTATCTGACATGAAAACCTGGATGGACAAAAACTTTCTAAAACTTAACACCAACAAAACAGAACTCCTGATCATCGGACCCAAATCTCTTCTCCCCTCAGTTCAGAATCTTACGCTCCTAATCGACGGTCATCATGTCACCCCCTCCCCCTCTGTGCGCAATCTTGGCGTCATCATGGACCCAACCCTCTCCTTCCAATCACACATCAAGCACGTCACCAAAACATCTTTCTTTCACCTCCGCAACATTGCACGCCTCCGCCCTTCACTCTCCTCTGCCACTGCTGAAATACTCATCCACGCCTTCATTACCTCTAGACTTGACTACTGCAATAGCCTTCTCTTCGGTCTTCCCTCCACCCAATTACAAAAACTACAATATATTCAGAATTCTGCTGCTCGCCTTCTCACCCACACCCGCTCCAGGGAGCACATCACCCCCATCCTCAAAAAGCTTCACTGGCTCCCGGTTCAATACCGCATCCATTTCAAACTCCTTCTCCTCACCTACAAGTCCCTCCATCACCTGGCCCCTCCTTACCTCTCTGATCTCCTCCAAAGACACCGACCCTCCCGTCACCTTTGCTCCGCAGACCTAAACCTCCTGACGCCCATCATCCGCACCAAGCACCGGACTTTGGGGGACCGAGCCTTCACAGCCGCTGCCCCCCAACTTTGGAACTCACTCCCATCATCCATCAGGAACTGTGACTCAATTTCAACTTTCAAAACCCTTCTCAAAACCCATCTGTTTGACCTGGCATTTGCTTAACCCCTTTTTTTTTGTTTGTTTGTTTGTTTGTTTATCTTGTCCATTCTGTAAAGCGTCTTTGAGTGACCAAAAAAGCGCTATATAAAATTGATGAATTATTATTATTATTATTATTATTATTATTATTATTTGTTGTTGTTTTTGTTGTTGTGTGGCACACTCAGACTCAACATTGTGGTCGAAGCTCTTGGGTCCTCCACTACAATGAAATTAGAGAGAAACAAAAGGAGGCCGCTCCTGAGAAACCACCTTGAGCCTGCCCCAAGTTCTTCAAGTCAAGAGCCGCCTATACAGCGCACTAGTAAACAAATTGTCCCTCTGCTTAAACAGATAAGGCCATAGGTACCAACAGCTCCGAGGACTCCATATGAGATCAAATGTATTTCTGACTCAACAGTTCTTCTATATCAACAGTCATAGTACCCAGACGATGAACCCTTCACATTGGTGTGATCGAGTCATTCTCCACAGTTTTCCTGGTAATGTTTCTTAATAATGTGGGGATCCTCCTAATCTTCTTGTAGAACCATCATCAGGTCAGATCATCACTTTGCCCAGTACTTTGATTTGTAACTGCTCTAATTTGGGTCTCCAGAAAAATAATCAGGGACCTATAATTTTTTATTTCAGTTTCACTGCAGTTCACAGCTTTAACTGTGAAGCTGTCTTTTACTTGTGAAGCCATTTGATAAGGCTTATTCTCAGTTCAGGTAAAAGGTCACTTGACACTTAGATTAAAAACGATCTCTAAGAATATTTTCATAGGGCAGTGTTGGAGACTGATTTTTATCTTCACATACATTTGGGTACCAACTTAAATTGTGGGTAAAATGTATTATTTATTATGTTTTATTTTACAAAAGAGGATTTACTATATCTTTTGTACTTGATGAAATCCAATACTCGATGGAGCTTCCTACTTTCTCAGCTGACGTTTTCCATACATAAGGCCCCTTGACCATAGAGCACTTTGACTTGTTCAACAATTCCAAACAAGTGTGTGTGTGTATGTGTGTTCCCTGCTGTCACTGTGTGGTCACAAATTCATAGACAAATGCCATCTGGTCTTGAACACACCTCTTGGGATCTCAGCAAAGACTGGCCCCTGCTTCCCTTGCCACTCATATACCAATCCATTTTTCCATTAAGCCATTTATACATCCAGCAATTCAATCATCCGAATACACCTTGCCCCCATCCCCTCTGCTCTCCTGTCCCAGCTATATGTGACATGGCTATTATCAACATGTTTTTGTCAGAGCACGCCATAGTATGATAAAAGGCTTGAGGAAAAATCCTGTTTTACAGTTACTGTAGCTGCATGTGTATGTGTGTGTGTGTGAATGTAATTTGTTGGAATATATGTGTGTGTGTGTGCATATACTGTGATTACATGTAGACCCGCCCATGGGTACAGGCTTTTCTGTCTTTTTGTTTTCTGTACAACTCTGCAAGTGAGTGGAGGTATCTGCAGAAATGCATACATATGTATGTGTTTTTGTTTAGCAAAAAACGCCTCTGTATATGCTGGTTTGTTTACATGTGGAAGACTGTGGATACCTTTCTCATTAGCATGTGTTTATGCTGTAGAGGTTGTAACAGACAAAAAAAATGAGTTTTTGCTCATTGTAACAGCTTTTACTTGCTGGACAGGGAGTTGAGCATTCAGTCTGGCGAGCCTTGTCATTCCATCTCCAGCATGGCAATGTTTATCAAAGCTACAGATTTACCAGGAAAATGTTCAAGTCTCGCATCACAGGTTCTACTCTTTGCAGCAAAAGTTTTACTTCTGAGTCAGCATCAAAGAAGTGAGTGTAGGAACACAATTACATTGATTATTAAATTCATTTTTTTCCAAAAGCATGCGTCTCAGCACGTTGGATTGTCTTTCTGAGTTAGCCTCCGTTGTCCATGTCTGGTCCTCCATTTGATTTAGCTCATTGTCGCTGTACTTTGCTCCCAGTAAATACAGCTGACCATCAAACTGAAATGATAAGCAGCCACCCTCAAAAACGTGTCAACGCTGTATTCCACGATTGTATTTAGCTGCTGAATTTCCAGATTGTCAGCCTGACAAATGTAGACAAACTGACCTGCGTAGATGAACATGCAGTTGATTGAACCAGCAAGGACAGTTCCCCGGAGTTACCTAATGCAGGTAGCAAGATGTTCGTTCTCGGCCAGGTCAGACTCAAAAACCTACTTTTAAAATGTTTTATGTAAAATTCTCTTCCTAATAATCATTTTGTGCTTCTCCTTTGTAGCGTACAAAGTAGCAGAACATTCCGAGTCAACGCACAGATAATCCAGAGATTGTTTCTCAGAGCTGTAAATTGGGTAAGAAACCATTTCAGGAGACAGCTAACCCAAATCACCCCCTTTTTGGAGACGACAGGATGTCTCCCTCCTGCACCAAAATCTGATAAGGGTCATAAAAGTGTCAGTTGGTGAGGAAAACCACACCTCGGGAGAAGAGATGACATTCCTCCTAACACAAGGAACTCTTTGATGATTTGAACTAAACACTTCTAAATATTAAAATCAAAGAATTCAACGTCTCTGGAGTGATGATCCCAACATCTGGACTCTGTGATACCAGGTTGATCAGGACCAGCATGGAAGGAGAACACATTGAATCTGAAGTGTTTATTGAGACGCATACACAAGATACCAACACCCCCTCCTCTCTGTCACAGACCACCACCATAAAATCAATCAATCAATCAATTAAACTTTATTTATATAGCACCTCCCGTACAATAAAAGCAATTCAAAGTGCTTCACATCAGCTAAAATATAACATAAAAATAAAAAATAAAATAACACAAGAAAACCCATCCCTTCCACCCACCATTTATGAATATACACCCAACACATGCACGCACACGCACACGCACACGCACACGCACACGCACACACACACACACTCAACCCTAACAGCAGGGAGACAAGGAGACATGGCATGGCACTGAGGAGCAAGGAAAACGCCACCATTGGGGTCGTCCACACTGGGAGGAGCCCCAGGCCATGACCACTGGGGGAGACCCACCCAAAACCCCATGACCCTGACAGACAGGGGGACCCACACCGAGGTGAGGAGCCCCCCAACCAGCCGGGCCGAAGGGGCCCAAAGACAGCACCCCCAGCAGCAGACCCGATATACCCCCCAGCGTGGAGGACCCTCCTGAGGAAACACCGGAGTTAAAAACATAAAGCTTACAAATATAAAATAAGATAAAATAAAAGACTGTAAGAAAAAATGAAATGAAATGAAAAGTTAAGAAAGTCTAAAAAATGAGATAAAGATTAAAGCTGCAAGCAGCGTCGGACAGGTCCTCGCTCCCCGCCCACGGCTGTTTGGGATACGATCGGAATGTCTAGCACACGATAGTATTTGTATCAACCTGCTCTGCACATGTACCAAATTTCATGTCTGTAGGACAAACCAGTGATCTTATAGGAATTTTTGAAATTTGTAGGGGGCGCTGTGGAGCTGTTTGAAATTTGGAGTGTGCAAATCTGTTGGTCGTGGGATACTGTACGTGTGTACCAAATTTCATGTTTGCAGGATAAAGCAGTGATTTTATATGAGTATTTGAATATTTGTAGGGGGCGCTGTGGAGGCGTTTGACCACGCCCATTCCTGAATTGTATATCAATTGTTAGTTCTTGAGATTAATGAGGGTTTGTGTGGATTTGGTGATATTACATGGATGCCTTCACCTCCAAAACCTGTTTCATTCCTCATGTAGATTTTGCTCAAAATGGCCGCCATGCCACGCCCACACCGTGTGAAGTAGCCACGGGATTTTAATAACTTTTCATCCTGGAGGGGTCTAGATGCCACACAGCGAATTTTGTGAAGATGGGACAAAAATCCTGGGAGGAGTTTGTTAAATTCCAATGCCTGCGCACCATGTGTTCCAGGTGGCGCCATGGAGCTTTTTTGTTCAAAATGGCCGCCATGCCACACCCACACCATGTGACGCAGCCACAAGATTTTAATAACTTTTCATCCTGGAGGGGTATAGATGCCACACAGCCAATTTGGTGAAGATGGGACAAAAATCCTGGGAGGAGTTCATTAATTCCAATGCCTGCGCACAGCGTTTTCTAGGGGGCACCGTTGAGATTTTTTGTTCAAAATGGCCGCCATGCCACGCCCACACCATGTGACGCAGCCACAAGATTTTAATAACTTTTCATCCTGGAGGGGTATAGATGCCACACAGCCAATTTGGTGAAGACTGGACAAAAATCCTGGGAGGAGTTCGATAAATTCCAATGCCTGCGCACAACGTGTTCTATTGTACAATGTTAAGCTTTTTTGTTCAAAATGGCCGCCATGCCACGCCCATACCGTGTGACGTATCCACGAGATTTTAATAACTTTTCATCCTGGAGGGGTCTAGATGCCACACAGCCAATTTGGTGAATATGGGACAAAAATCCTGGGAGGAGTTCGTTAAATTCCAATGCCTGCGCACAACGTGTTCCATTGTACAATGTTAAGCTTTTTTGTTCAAAATGGCCGCCATGCCACGCCCACACCGTGTGACGCAGCCACAAGATTTTAATAATTTCATCCTGGAGGGGTCCAGATGCCACACAGCGAATTTGGTGAAGATCGGACAAAAATCCTAGGAGGAGTTCGTTAAATTCCAATGCCTGCACACCACATGCTGTAGGGGGCGCTGTTGAGCTTTTTTTTAAATTTCAACAGCACGAATTTTTTTGTCTTAGGCTACTGTACCTGTGTACCAAATTTCATGAGTTTACGTGAAACTAGCCGTATTAACTCCACTAAAGGACAATTTTCAAGGTGGCGCTATTGAGTCATTTTGCCATTTATATGTGTAATTCCCCCAAAATCATAAATTTTTCACCAGTCCTGATGTGTGTGCCAAATTTGGTGAGTTTTTGAGCATGTTTAGGGGGTCAAATTGAGGTTAAAAGTGGTGTAAGAAAAAGGAACCGCCAAAGAAACAAACCGCCAAACTGCCCCCCAAAGAAACACTACAGGAACAATAGGGTCCTATGCACTGTAGTGCTCGGGCCCTGATTAAAGCTGCAAGCAGCGTCGGACGGGCCCTCGCTCCACACTGCACTCCTCTCCACACAACCTTTTCTAGGGGTTGCCGTAGAGCCGATTGGAATTTCGACTGTGCAAATCTGTTGGTCGTGGGATACTATATGTATGTACCAAATTTCATGTTTGGAGGATAAAGTAGTGATTTTATATGAGTATTTGAATATTTGTAGGGGGCACTGTGGAGCCGTTTGACCACGTCCATTCCTGAATTGTATATTAAACATTAGGTCTTGAGATTAATGAGGATTTGTGTGGATTTGGTGATTTTACATGGATCCCTTCACATCCAAAAACCATTTCGTTCCACATGGCGATTTTGTTCAAAATGGCCGCCATGCCACGCCCACACCATGTGACCCAGCCACAAGATTTTAATCACTTTTTATCCTGGAGGGGTCTAGATGCCACACAGCGAATTTTGCGAAGATGGGACAAAAATCCTGGGAGGAGTTCGTTAAATTCCAATGCCTGCGCACAACGTGGTTCAGGGGGCGCCGTTTAGCTTTTCTGTTCAGAATGGCCGCCATGCCACGCCCACACCGTGTGACGCAGCCACAAGATTTTAATAACTTTTCATCCTGGAGGTGTATAGATACCACACAGTGAATTTGGTGAAGATGGGACAAAAATCCTGAGGGGAGTTCGTTAAATTCCAATGCCTGCGCACCACGTTTTCCACTGGGCGCCGTTAAGTTTTTCTGTTCAAAATGGCCGCCATGCCACGCCCACACCGTGTAATGCAGCCACAAGATTTTAATAACTTTTCATCCTGGAGGGGTCTAGATGCCACACCTTAATCTGTTACATAACACGTTTAAAGTAATTTGATATCTAACATGTCCAATTTCATTTCTTTTGGTCAACAGACACGCTCATGAAGTGTGTCCATTCCAGTCAACTTAAATGACTTCTGCCTAAAATTGTAAAGAAATCCAAACTGGAAATGTGAACTTCTAAAATGATACTTTAGATTAGGCTTGGGTAAGGGTTAAGAAAGTTTAAGACAAGAGCATGTAGCAGTGAGGGTAGGAGTTGAGGTTAGAAGGAGTGAAAGTACCAGAGGCTTCACTCATAAGAATAGGAATACAAATCTTTGTGTGTATGGGTGTGTGTGTGCATACGCGCATGTTCGAAGTGACAGTCACAAAGAGCCTCCGTCAACCCACTGCAGTCAATTAGAGGCTCAGAGCCCCGGGGGCGACACTCCACGACTTCAGTTCACATTCCCACCTCCGTTCCTTCCTCGCCTCCCTCTATTCCCCTCCAACTAAAACCTTTCTTCCTTTGGTTCTTTCACTTCTCTGCTGAGCGCTGTGACAGCCGCTGGAGTCAGGGACTTTCATCCAGAGCGTCATCTGTCACTGCCATCGACTTAGTTTCTGTTGTTTTACCAGAATGAGAGAGGGAAGGAATGGGTAGGGAGGGTGGGAAGGAAAGGAGAAGATAAGGCAAGCAGGAGGAGGTGGCTGACATGCTGGGTGATGATAAAGAACATGAAGAGGAGCACAGTGACATAGAGTAAAAGAATATGTGATTTGAGGGTACATTTACATTTTACATTGTAGACATTCAGCTGACGCCTCTATTCTGTGACTAACAATGAACGCAGCAGAAAAAAAAGCTTCAATCTACAAGCACTCAGCAAAAAGGAAGTGCAATGTTAGGTCTCTGTGTCCTGACAATATTCTACCATGTGGTCCTGTAAGGTTTAAGAAAGGGAATGAAGTAAAGGAAGTTGGATTTGTGGTTAAATGTTTTCAAGGCTTGAAATAACATAGATTTCAAGACTGACATAGTCAGTGTCCTAATTTGTGAGGGTTTGGAAAGCTGGAGGCTTGTGGTCAAAACATGCACCTCATCTACTAATTCTGCAAAAGATTTACCTCGTCATCGTGATTCACCCTTCAGTCTTCACAGAGTCCAAAAAGTAATGTTTTCAGGCCGTCTAAAACAACTCTAAGGTTCACAAGTTTGCCACCAGGAATTGCTATTAACTGCAGACACAAAGGTAAATGACAACAGCAACTCTATTGAGCAAATTCTGTGAGTTCTACTCATGCTAGGGTGCTTTACGCTACGGTAAAATGGACGAACTCAGAATGAATACGCGTTATAGCCATGAATATAGAGAGTCATGTGTTATGGTTTTTACCGAATCTTGGCTACACAAAGACATTCCCGACGCACTGATTGACTTGCGGGGTTTCTCTTGTGTGCGTCAGGACAGGGGCATCTCTTCTGGGAAACTGAGAGGAGGAAGATTATGCGTCTACATAAAAGACACTTGGTGTAAACAAGTCACAGTTAAGGAGTCTGTTTGCGACCCAGACTTGGAGCTACTCTGTGTGTCTCTGCTGCCGTTTTACTTGCCCAGGGAGTTTGGGAACATTATTATCTGTGCAGCTTATGTACCCCCAAATGGAAACGCTGCCAAAGCTGCAAACCGGCTCATGGAATGTGCACATAATCAACTTTTGCGGATGCCCGCAGCCCCCATATTTCTTCTTGGAGATTTTAATCATTGTAGGCTGGAGCCTGTTTTACCTGGGTTTTATCAGTATGTAAAATGCAGCACACAGAACAACAAAACTCTTGACAAATATTGTGGAAATGTCAGTGGGGCTTATATAGCTAAGTCTCTCCCACCTCTTTCCAACTCTGATCATCAGACAGTCCATCTTATCCCCACGTACAAGTCTATGTTTAAGTCCAGCAAGCCTCAACAAAAATCCATACTGCAATGGAACGAAGACAGCATAGAGACATTACGGGGTTGTTTTGAGTGTACAAACTGAAGCATTTTTCATGATCTGGGGCTGGACGATGCTACAGAGACTATCACAGACTACATTAAATTCTGTGTTGAAAGCATAATTCCAAAAAAAGTGGTCACCCATTTTCCCAATAATAAGCCTTACATAACCAAGGAGGTGAAACTATGTATTAACAAAAAGAAGATTGCTTTTAAAAACAAAGATCGCTCGGGTGTGGCCACTGCAGAAAAAGAAATAAAAGCAGTCTTGAGGGAGGCCAGAATGAGGCATCGGGCTGTATTAGAGCAGTTATAACTCTAATGACAGTAAAAAACTGTGGGACTCCATGAAGAGGATGACCAATATGACGACAACGGATAAAAAGGGAATTGTCACCCCCAACAATCTTGACAAAGCCAACTCTTTAAATGGCTTCTTCTTGAGATTTGATTTGCAGTCATCTCAGTCCTCTTCCCCTACACTGCTGGATGTGTCCTTTGAAAACTGCTCTTTTTCTAGCCAGGTGGAAATAAACCCCATGGAGGTCCAAGCCACCTTTAAGAAAGTGAGCACTAACCCATTTAATCCCACCGGTCACAATAGTGACCGCAGAAAAATGTTTCATTTCTAAGGCTATAAAAATGTTACTGAATGATCTATCAATGCATTTCCAGCAAATATTGAAATAAGAAAGGGTCTCAATGATATATGTGCAGTGTCACATTTTTACTGTAAATTGTCACATGACCAGAGCTGTTTATTTCCTGTTTGCGCCACGAGAAGAGGATGGCAGCAACAAAGCTCCCAAAGAAAAGGCTAATAAAGTATGTTAACATAAAGATAGGACATAGATTTTTGGTACACATCATGTTTAAGGTGTCTAGTATTGATGTATGCATTTGCAATCACTCAACTTTGTTCAGTGTGGTCATAGAACTCACGAACATGTCACCGGCAACAATAGTGACCTGTGGGATAACCCATTGTATCTACATGCTAATACACATAGGCTAACTGTTCTACCTAACTTTCTGCTGCTACCTACCTTTCTACCTAACTTTACACACACAGACACACACAGACAGACATACAGACACACACTCACACACACACACACACACACACACACACACACACACACACACACACACACACGCACACAGCTGTAAGTGGTCAAAAACAAAGATAGGGTGTTCAAGCGATCCAAGAGGCCTTCCACTGTTGTTATTCAAGAACACACAGTATACAAACCAAATGCTACAGAATGTGTAAAACAAAGCTACCCCAACCCAACAGATACTTTCTTACTGATGTATCCACCCAACCTGACAGAGATCACAGTTGAAATGTCAAACCTCTACTCCATCCAGACCAAGGGAAAGCAACTGAATCTGAGTATGGATGAGTTCCTCACCTTCTATGGGATCCTAGTGGATACAGCTCTGTCCCAAGAAGACACATGTACTGGTCAGTTGACAATGATGTACACAATGAGAGCATTTCAGACGCAATGCAGAGAAGCTGCTTTGATGAAATAATGGCCTCAGTTTATGTGGTTGACAACACAAAGATCACTGATGGCCCATTTTTTTAAGGTTAGACCCATCTTCTCTGAGTTCAATCAGTCATGTGGCCATACCGCCTTGTGGATGCCCGACCCCATCAGATCTCGGAAGCTAAGCGAGGTTGGGCCTGGTCAGTACCTGAATGGGAGGTACTGACCAGATTCCCGTGAGGGAACACCAGGAAGCCTGGGTGAATGCAGTGTGAGAGTGAGTGGTTGGTGGTGGTCGGAGGGGCCGATGGTGCCAACTGGCAGCCTCGCCTCCATCAGTCTACCCAGTATTTTTATCAGTCTGGCAGAGAAAGCTCAGGTGCCTGAAGGTTGCAAGTTCATCCATGACAACCTCTTTACCACTCTTTCACTCAAGGATGAGATGACAAAAAGAGGATATCGGAGCTCTGGAACCATGAGGCAGAATCGCCTGTTGAATGCCTTCATGAAGTTACCCCGGGGAACTTCTGAGGTTCTGTGTCAAGGAGAGAAGCTGCTGGTCAGTTGGGAAGACAATAACATTGTCACAGTGGCAACAAATATGGAGGGAAAATACACTGAGACCTCTGTCAAGAGATGGAACAGGCATCGATGTGTCTTTGACAATATCCAACAACCAAAAAGCATCAGTCAATACAATGAGCACATGGGTGGTGGAGACCTTCACGACCTACAGGTTTCACAATACCATATCTCAATCAGGTGTAAGAAGTGGTGGTGGCCCATCTTCACATGGTCTTTCAACAGCGTTCTTGTAAATGGCCATCTATTTTACAGAGATGTTATTGGAGGGACCATCGACCTGCTCATCTTTTCACGGATAGTCTTACGGTCTCTTCTGCAAAAGTTTGGAACGAAATCACTGAGCCACAGAAGGAGATCTCTACCGAGTGCTACTGTTGAAGATCAGGCACAGTGTGACAAAGCTTCCCACTGGCCAATAACACGATGCACCAGTTCCAGAGATGTCGCCCTTGTGACAAACCCACTGCCTATGCATGTGAGAAATGTAAAGTTCCCCTGCACATTGAGTGCTTTAAGATGTACCACGGAGTGTAGATGAGTGAATGAAAAAGGGTTGAAAGAAGAAAAGGAAAACAGGAAAGTCAATAGACAGGAGAAGCTATACAATGGACACATGCAGTCTTACATACAGTTCACATGCACACATACACAAGTACACACGCACACACACGCACACACACGCACACACAAGCACACATATGCACACACAGATACATACACACACACACACACACACACATGAACACAAACACACACAAACTGCATAGGTCAAATAGGCCTATATTCAGTTTGTCCAATGGTTGATACAACACATTATCCCACCGGTCACAATTGTGACCGATCATGAAACACACTTTTTCACACACTTTTCCATGAAATTTCAAAAAATGATGATTGATTGTTTCAAAGGGCTACTAATGACACATGATTTTGATATTTTTGTGTCTGGGAAAAATTTGGGAATAAATGGGCTAAGAAGTCTATAGGGCCTGATGGTATACCAGGCATAGTGCTTAAGTCCTGTTCGTCTGAATTAACTGCTGCCTGGCTCCCCATTTTTCAGCGATCTATTGACTGTCACTATGTTCCTGCCCTCTGGAAGAAGTCCATAATCATCCCAGTCCCAAAGATTCCATGTCCCCAGGCAAATAAGGATTTCCGCCCGATTACATTAACATGTTCTGTCATGAAATGTTTCGAAAAACTCATTATAAACTTAATCAAACCTGGATTGTCCCCATATCTGGATCCTCTCCAGTATGCCTACAGGGCAGGGCGAGGCACAGAGGATGCGCTTGTCAGTGTGACCCACTTGGTCAGTAAGCACCTGGAAAACTCCCAGGCCTATGCCCGCATTTTATTCGCAGATTTTAGTTCTGCTTTTGACACAGTCAGTCCTCACTTGCTCATTCAGAAACTAATTAACTTAGAGGTAAACCCCTGGATCATAAAATGGTTCCATGCTCTTTTAACTGGAAGGACACAACAAGTAAATGTAAATGGCACACTGTCAGCTGTTAAACATTGTAGTACTGGGGTCCCACAAGGAGCTGTGAGTTCCCCCTTTTTATTCACATTGTATACAAACGAATGCAGAAGCAGCCAGTTAAATAACTTCATCATCAAATTTTCAGATGATACAATCATCTTGAGTCTTCTGCATGTTGGTGACTGTCCCTCTGTGTATTTTAATGAGATAACTTGTTTTAAGGACTGGTGTGTGCGAAACAATCTCATTTTAAATACAACAAAAACTAAAGAGATGGTTTTCGACCCGATAGGGGTACAAAAACATGACTTGGTACTGATAGACAACTGTGTTATCCATCAGTTTGCCTCTTACAAATACCTAGGTATTGTCATGGACAATTTTTTAAAATGGTCAGACCATGTTGATTTCCTCTGCAGCAAATTATCCCAAAGGCTGCATTTTCTACGCAGACTCAGACTGTTTGGTGTCAGGCGTGAAATCATGTTGATTTTCTATAATGCCATCTTTGAAAGTCTTCTGAGATATGGACTTGCAGCCTGGTTCGGCACACTATCTACCCAGAGTAAATCAAAAATCTACAAACTGATGAAATCTGGTATGAAGGTAATAGGTCAAAAAGACCACCCTTCTCTCCAATCTGTTTATGATAGTGTTGTCCTTAATCAGGCACATAAGATTCTGAAAGATCCTTCCCATATTATTTTTCTTGAATATGAACTTCGGCCTTCTGGGAGACGATACAGAGCATGCAAACACAAAACTAATCGCTATAAGCTCTCATTTCTCCCAACATCCATATCTTTTCTTAACAAACAGTCTGAGTAATTTTTCTTTTTTAGCTTATTTATTGCCACCAGTCTCTTATCTGTTATTCCTCTTTTATCCATGTTTTTATTATTCTCATTTTTATTAGATAATTAGGGCCCGAAGCACTACAGTGCGTAGGACCCTATTGTTCTTCTAGTTAGGGCCCGAGCCCGAAAAGGCAAAGGGCAGCGATCAGTGTGAAACACTGAACGCTGCCTTTGCCTTGCAGGGCAAAGGCCCTATTGTTCCTGCTCTGTTTGTTTCTTTGTTTCTTTGGCGGTTTCTTTTTCTTACGCCACTTTGAACCTCAATTTGACCCCCTAAACATGCTCAAAAACTCACCAAATTTGGCACACACATCAGGACTGGTGAAAAATTTGATATTTTGGGGGAATTACACATATGAATGGAAAAATGACTCAATAGCGCCACCTAGAAAATTGGGCTTTAGTGGAGTTAATACGGCTAGTTTCACATACAGCTATGAAATTTGGTACACATGTACAGTAGCCCGAGACAAAAACATTCCTGCTTTTAAAATTTCAAAAAAGCTCCACGGCGCCCCCTACAAAACGTGGTGTGCAGGCATTGGAATTTAACGAACTCCTCCCAGGATTTTTATCCCATCTCCACCAAATTGGCTGTGTGGCATCTAGACCCCTTCAGGATGAAAAGTTATTAAAATCTTCTGCCTCTGTCACACGGTGTGGGCGTGACAGGGCGGCCATTTTGAGCGTGTGGCCATGAAGTGTGAAATGCTCATAACTTGACTGCACATGGCCGAATATGAATGAAACTTGATATGCTTGATGACAGGCTATCCCTCAACACTGTGGCGCACTTAAACAGCTCCACAGCGCCCCCTACAAGATTTTAAAATTTCATATAAAATCACTGGTTTGTCGTACAGACATGAAATTTGGTTCATGTGCAGAGCAGGATGAGACAAACACGAGTGCGTGCTTTAGACATTCCCATCGTCTCCACAGCGGCGTTGCGGGGGGGAGCGAGGGCCCGTCCGACGCTGCTTGCAGCTTTAATTATTATTATTATTATTATTATTATTATTATTATTATTATTATTATT
Organism: Dascyllus trimaculatus; assembly: GCA_024666655.1. Classification (NCBI taxonomy): domain Eukaryota; kingdom Metazoa; phylum Chordata; class Actinopteri; family Pomacentridae; genus Dascyllus; species Dascyllus trimaculatus. The sequence goes on from CM045457.1 coordinate 812,959, forward strand.
ATTATTATTATTATTATTATTTCCTTTTCTTCTCGTACTGTTATGCAAATACTAGGGACTGGTTTGTAAAGATAATAGACTGTATGTAAAGATGCACCATGTGTCACTGCTTTTTCCTACTGTGAAGCTAATGGATGCTTCCACTGTGTGTTTATGGCATCATTTGCTGCTTCCTGCACAGCAGAAATGTGACCACACTCCCGTTGAACTTCGTGTAGTGAAGCTGCCACCATTTTGACTACCTTTGACACTCACTATTTAAGAAAAAATAGATATATGCTATGTTGTGGCTACTCGTTGTCCAACAATTACTTTACCCCCGATAGATCCCCTAACCCTAATCCTTGCTTACTGCTGTGTACAGTTCCAAGGTCATATGTCATTTAATCAGGCAGAATGTTGTCTGTCAAGATGATATTGAACACTGTGCTAAAATGGCCAAATTTACAGCAGGAATAAACATATTTACAGCCTGGTTCAAAAAATGTTCTTGGTCTCGAAAGCTAAGTTCCCTATTCTTTACAGCTGTACAGACGGTCAACATTTTTATCCCTCAATTAATTGAGCTGTATTAAGGCTTGACATTATGTAAAATTAAGGGCGTGGATGCTTTGAGTGACAGATAGATCCCATCATAGACCTGTCCATGGTCCAGAGACATTTGCATTGCCTGCTTCAGCTCTATTCACGCTCTGCTTCTTTGCTAAGTTTTGGATTAGCTGGGAGTTGGGAGAGTCAGGCATTGCCAAGATAGCAATGGCTGCAACCACCACACTGAGCTTCAAGACCATTCAGGAAACCTGTGACACCATCTTTACATACAGTCTGTGTATGGCACAGTGAGAACTGTTTGTATTGTGTACCGAGGCTGATATTTGCCAAATTTATATCCCGACATAAGGATAAGACAATGTTGTAATTTTACCTAATTGCCTCTGCAAGGTTATGTTATGTTTTTGCCAGCGTTTATCTGTCAGTTTGTCTGTCTGTCAGTTTGTCTGTTAGCAAGATAACTTGAAAAGTTATGAACAGATTTAAATGAAATTCTCAGGAAATGTTGATAATGGGACGAGGAACAGATGATTCGATTTTGGTGATGTTCTGGGTTACCATCTGGGTCCAGGATTTTTTTTGAAGGATTCTTCAACATTTCCCGTTAACGTGACATGGTGATAATAATAGTAATAGTGTATATCAAATGAATGTAGGACTATAACATAGGGTGAAAATCACAGTATAGGTGGAAATAAGCTGCCTGGTGGAGGTCTGCACTCTCTGACTGCTCTTCTAGTTTTTTTGACTGAGATGGATCTGAAATTGTGATTTTCTCTTTAATATTTTAATATTTCGGATCATTCACAGCTGGTTTAAATCTGTCAACAATCACACTGATATGAACTTAAAATATTATAAACCTCCACAATCTCTGGACTGAGTGTTCCTGATGAGGATCACTAAATAACTGCTCTCTGAACAGAAACCAGATATAATTTATGTTAAACATGTTATCAGATAACTTGGTGGAGCTAAACTAAGAACAGTGAGGAGAGTCATGTTTTCACTGGTCTACAGAGAATCACCACCAATAGAAGCTCCAGCAGCATTTTATATCCATTTTACTTCTTCTCCATATAATAATTTAAATAAGGATTAAATATAAGAATATGTATGAATAAGTCGTCTGTGTGGTGGCAGCAGTCAGAAAATAGAACTTAAACACTGAAGCTGTACAACTGGAAAGTAAACGTTTTAAACTGCAGCGGCTCACATCAATAATGTAACTTAATCAATTTTTAAAACAAATTTTAATGTTGTCAAAATTTGTATCATTAGCTATCAGAGTGAGCTGTAACACAACACTTATTTTTAAAACTATAATCCTCCACCAATGATGAATCCATCTTCTCCATCAGCTGTGAGCAGTTAAAACTCCAGCTGTTGATCAACTGTTTCCGGGGAGCAATGAATCTTGGGATATTTTGGGCTATGAGGGATCCACCGATGCATCCTTCAAATCCGTAGAAAAGAAGGAGGCATTCATCGTCTCTATTTGAAGGAGTCTAGAAGTTTTATGAAATGGGACAGCCTAGTCGCACCGCTGTGATGTATGCGGCCGAAGAATGTAGCCTTGAAGGATGAAGCCCCTGAATTGAGACACAGCTATTCTCGCTCTCTCTCTAGTCACTCTGTGAACTCAAGCAATCTCCCGCCTACAGCTCTATTCAATTGGTTACATGTCAGAAGCACCAGCCAATTACAGACAGCTATTTTTTACAGAGGGACAGACTAGTGCATTTGCAGAGCTAAGCAGCTACTGTTAATTAGCTGTGCTGTGTTTGTAAGGTAAGGCAGCAGACACTGCTGAAATTGTAATAAACACCGTCGTCTTCCACAAGCATACGTAGTTCCCCTGTTACACAACAAATGCCCCAATCATTCACTTATTGGTGGTGGTGCAGCTGGATATTATTTTGCTGATGGTGCTAGGCTAAGACTATCACTCAGCAGCTTGCTGTGCCTGCGACTAGTGCTGTCTGGATTCGCATAAAATCTTCCTAAAGTTTGATTAATTTTTGCAGTGTGCTCAAACATAGATCAGAATGCTTGTGCATAGGTTCCATAACTAAAATGGTTTTCAAGGGGTTTTTTCATCAAGCAAAATTGCCTATTTGGTCATGCCCGCTGTAAAAGTGACTGTAACTTGATAAATAATTCCCCCTAGAGCTGGGCTCCACTCTGAATGTGCACCCTTTCCGTATCTTACCCAAGTAACATCTGTGTATCACTTTCAGCACATCACCGGCTATTTGAAGTGGCTTGAGATGACACATGCTGTGAACTGGATATATATATATATATATTAAAGTGAACTGAACTGAATTTAAACAGGAGTGAACAAGCCCCATCTAAGCTCAAACATTGTGAAACAGTTTAGAAAACGATGACAATATGATTTTTCTGCTAGTTTCATGTAACATGTCAGGAATATTACAGTTTCATCATTGCTCCAAATGGATACAATGTTTTTGTCTCTCGTTTCTGCTCTCAGTGGACACTGAATTCACATGCCTTATGTACTGTACAGTATCATTTATTCATTAAGTCCTTCTCCATTGCACTTTGTTGCAATTTGCTTTTACTGATGTGCCAACTTTTCCACCTCATCCAAGCATAAAACCCTTTTAACGTCCAATTAGCATTTTGTGTGTGCAAATTGAAAAAAAAAAGGTTTATAGGCAGGTGAAATGCACCTAATGGCTATAACAGATAATTAAAGCTGCAAGCAGCGTCGGACGGGCCCTCGCTCCTCACCGCACTCCTCTCCACCCGACCCTGTCTAGGGGCGCCGTAGAGCCGATTGGAATTTCGACTGTGCAAATCTGTTTGTCTTGGGGTACTATATGTAAGTACCAAATTTCACGTCTGTCGGACAAAGCAGTGATACGATATGAATTTTTGAAATTTCTAGGGGGCGCTGTGGAGCTGTTTAATTGCCTCCAAGTGTTGAGGGATAGCCTGTCATGAAGCATATCAAGTTTCATTCACATCTTCTGATCTACAGTGAAGTTATGAGCATTTAACACCTCATGGTCACACCCTCAAAATGGCCGCCCTGCCACGCCCACACTGTGTGACGCAGCCACAAGATTTTAATAACTTTTCATCCTGGAGGGTTCCAGATGCCACACAGCCAATTTTGTGAAGACAGGACAAAAATCCTGGGAGGAGTTCGTTAAATTCCAATGTCTCCAAACAACCTTGTCTAGGGGGCGCCATAGAGCCGATTTGAATTTCGACTGTGGAATGTTGTTGGACTCAGGATTCTATATGTCTGTACCAAATTTCATGTTTGTAGGATACAGTAGTGATTTTTTATGAGTATTTGAATATTTGTAGGGGGCGCTGTGGAGCCTTTTGAACACGTCCATTCATGAATTGTATATTAAACGTTAGTGTTTGAGATTAATGAGGATTTGTGTGGATTTGGTGATTTTACATGGATCCCTTCACCTCCAAATCTCATTTCGTTCAACATGGCAAGTCTGCTCAAAATTACCGCCATGCCACGCCCACACCGTGTGACACAGCCACGAGATTTTAATAACTTTTCTTCTTGGATGGGTCTAGATGCCACACAGCGAATTTGGTGAAGATTGGATACAAATCCTGGGAGGAGTTCGTTAAATTCCAATGTCTCCACACGACTTTTTCTAGGGGGCGCCATAGAGCTGATTTGAATTTCGACTGTGCAAATTTGTTGGACTCGGGATTCTACATGTATGTCCAAAATTTCATGTTTGTAGGATACAGCAGTGATTTTTTATGAGTATTTGAATATTTGTAGGGGGCGCTGTGGAGCCGTTTGACCATGTCCATTCATGAATTGTATATTAAACCTTAGTGTTTGAGATTGATGAGGATTTGTGTGGATTTGGTGATATTAGGTGGATCCCTTCACCTCCAAAACTCATTTCATTCCATGTGGCAAAATTGGTGAAAATGGCTGCCATGCCACGCCCACACCGTGTGACGCAGCCACAAGATTTTAATAACTTTTCATCCTGGATGGGTCTAGATGCCACACAGCGAATTTGGTGAAGGCTGGATAAAAATCCTAGGAGGAGTTCGTTAAATTCCAATCCCTGTGCACCACATTTTCTAGGGGGCGCCGTGGAGCTTTTTGAAATTTCAAAAGCAGGAATGTTTTTGTCTCGGGCTACTGTACCTGTGTACCAAATTTTATAGCTGTACGTGAAACTAGCCGTATTAACTCCACTAAAGCCCAATTTTCAAGGTGGCGCTATTGAGTCATTTTGCCATTCATATGTGTAATTCCCCAAAAATATCAAATTTTTCGCCAGTCCTGATGTGTGTGCAAAATTTGAGGAGTTTTTGAGCATGTTTAGGGGGTCAAATTGGGGTTTAATTTGGCGTAAGAAAAATTAAAGCTGCAAGCAGCATCGGACGGGCCCTCGCCCCCCCCCCGCAACGCCGCTGTGGAGACGATGGGAATGTCTAAAGCACGCACTCGTGTTCGTCTCATCCTGCTCTGCACATGTACCAAATTTCATGTCTGTACGACAAACCAGTGATTTTATATGAAATTTTAAAATTTTGTAGGGGGCGCTGTGGAGCTGTTTAAGTGCGCCACAGTGTTGACGGATAGCCTGTCATCAAGCAAATCAAGTTTCATTCATATTCGGCCATGTGCAGTCAAGTTATGAGCATTTCACACTTCATGGCCACACGCTCAAAATGGCCGCCCTGTCACGCCCACACCATGTGACAGAGGCAGAAGATTTTAATAACTTTTCATCCTGAAGGGGTCTAGATGCCACACAGCCAATTTGGTGGAGATGGGATAAAAATCCTGGGAGGAGTTCGTTAAATTCCAATGTCTCAGCACCACATTGTCTAGGGGTCGCTGTGGAGCTGATTGGAATTTCAAGTGTACAGATCTGTTTGTCTGGATAGACTATACATGTGTACCAAATTTCATGTTTGTAGGTCAAAGCAGTAGTTTTTTATGAGTATTTGAATATTTGTAGGGGGCGCTGTGGAGCCGTTTGAACACGCCATTTCCTGAATTGTATATCAAACATTAGTTTTTGAGATTTGTGAGGATTTGTGTGGATTTGGTGATATTAGGTGGATCCCTTCACCTCCAAAACTCATTTCATTCCATGTGGCAAAATTGGTGAAAATGGCTGCCATGCCACGCCCACACCGTGTGAAATAGCCAGGAGATTTTAATAACTTTTGATCCTGAAGGGGTCCAGATGCCACACAGCCAGTTTCATCAAGATGGGATAAAAATCCTGGGAGGAGTTCGTTAAATTCCAATGTCTCCACACGACCTTGTGTAGGGGGCGCCGTAGAGCTCATTGGAATTTCGACTGTGCAAATTTGTTGGTCTTGGGATATTATATGTATGTATCAATTTGCATGTCTGTAGGATAAAGCATTGATTTTATATGACTATTTCAATATTTGTAGGGGGCGCTGTGGAGCTGTTTGACCACATCCACTCCTGAATTGTATATCAAACATTAGTTTTTGAGATTTGTGAGGATTTGTGTGGATTTGGTGATTTTACATGGATCCCTTCACCTCCAAAACCCATTTCGTTCCACATGGCAATTTTGTGCAAAATGGCTGCCATCCCACGCCCACACCGTGTAACGCAGCTACAAGATTTAAATAACTTTTCATCCTGGAGGGGTCTAGATGCCACACAGCAAATTTGGTGATGATCGGATAAAAATCCTGGGAGGAGTTCGTAAAATTCCAATCCCTGCGCACCACGTTTTCTAGGGGGCGCCGTAGAGCTTTTTCGATATTTCAAAAGCAGGAATGTTTTTGTCTCGGGCTACTGTAGGTGTTACCAAATTTCATAGCTGTACGTGAAACTCGTCGTATTAACTTCATTAAAGCCCAATTTTCATGGTGGCGCTATTGAGTCATTTTGCCATTCATATGTGTAATTCCCCCGAAATATCAAATTTTTCGCCAGTCCTGATGTGTGTTCAAAATTTGGGGAGTTTTTGAGCATGTTTAGGGGGTCAAATTGGGGTTCAATTTGGCGTAAGAAAAATAAAGAAAGAAAGAAAGAAAGAAACTCACGAGGAACAATAGGGCCTTTGCCCTGCAAGGCAAAGGCAGCGTTCAGTGTTTCACACTGATCGCTGCCCTTTGCCTTTTCGGGCTCGGGCCCTAATTAAAGCTGCAAGCAGCGTCGGACGGGCCCTCGCTCCTCATCATACTCTTCTCCACACGACCTTGTCTAGGGGGCGCCGTAGAGCCGATTAGAATTTCGACTGTGCAAATCTGTTGGTCTTGGGATACTATATGTATTTAGCAAATTTCATGTTTGTAGGATAAAGCAATGATTTTATATGAGTATTTGAATATTTGTAGGGGGCGCTGTGGAGCCGTTTGACCATGTCCATTTCTGAATTGTATATCAAACATTAGTTTTTGAGATTTGTGAGGATTTGTGTGGATTTGGTGATATTAGGTGGATCCCTTCACCTCCAAAACTCATTTCATTCCATATGGCAAAATTGGTGACAATGGCCGCCATGCCACGCCCACACCGTGTGACATAGCCATGAGATTTTAATAACTTTTGATCCTGAAGGGGTCCAGATACCACACAGCCAGTTTCATCAAGATGGGATAAAAATCCTGGGAGGAGTTCGTTAAATTCCAATGTCTCCACACGACCTTGTGTAGGGGGCGCCGTAGAGCCGATTGGAATTTCGACTGTGCAAATTTGTTGGTCTTGGGATACTATATGTATGTATCAATTTGCGTGTCTGTAGGATAAAGCAATGATTTTATATGACTATTTCAATATTTGTAGGGGGCGCTCTGGAGCCGTTTGACCACGCCCATTCCTGAATTGTATATCAAACATTAGTTTTCTGAGATTTGTGAGGATTTGTGTGGATTTGGTGATATTAGGTGGATCCCTTCACCTCCAAAACTCATTTCATTCCATGTCGCAAAATTGGTGAAAATGGCTGCCATGCCACGCCCACACAGTGTGACGCAGCTACAAGATTTTAATAACTTTTCATCCTGGAGGGGTCTAGATGCCACACAGCGAATTTGGTGAAGACCGGATAAAAATCCTAGGAGGAGTTCGTTAAATTCCAATGCCTGCGCACCACGTTTTCTAGGGGGCGCCGTGGAGCTTTTTCAAAATTTCAACAGCAGGAATGTTTTTGTCTCGGGCTACTGTACCTGTGTACCAAATTTCATAGCTGTATGTGAAACTAGCCGTATTAACTCCACTAAAGCCCAATTTTTAAGGTGGCGCTATTGAGTCATTTTGCCATTCATATGTGTAATTCCCCCAAAATATCAAATTTTTCGCCAGTCCTGATGTGTGTGCAAAATTTGAGGAGTTTTTGAGCATGTTTAGGGGGTCAAATTGGGGTTCAAAGTGGCGTAAGAAAAAGAAACAAAGAAACCAAGAAACAAACAGAGCAGGAACAATAGGGCCTTTGCCCTGCAAGGCAAAGGCAGCGTTCAGTGTTTCACACTGATCGCTGCCCTTGCCTTTTCGGGCTCGGGCCCTAATAAAGAAAGAAAGAAAGAAAGAAACTGAGCAGGAACAATAGGGCCTTTGCCCTGCAAGGCAAAGGCAGCGTTCAGTGTTTCACACTGATCGCTGCCCTTTGCCTTTTCGGGCTCGGGCCCTAACAATTAAAGCTGCAAGCAGCGTCGGACGGGCCCTCGCTCCTCACCGCACTCCTCTCCACCCGACCCTGTCTAGGGGGCGCCGTAGAGCCGATTGGAATTTCGACTGTGCAAATCTGTTTGTCTTGGGGTACTATATGTAAGTACCAAATTTCACGTCTGTCGGACAAAGCAGTGATACGATATGAATTTTTGAAATTTCTAGGGGGCGCTGTGGAGCTGTTTTATTGCCTCCAAGTGTTGAGGGATAGCCTGTCATGAAGCATATCAAGTTTCATTCACATCTTCTGATCGACAGTGAAGTTATGAGCATTTAACACCTCATGATCACACCCTCAAAATGGCCGCCCTGCCACGCCCACACTGTGTGACGCAGCCACAAGATTTTAATAACTTTTCATCCTGAAGGGTTCCAGATGCCACACAGCCAATTTTGTGAAGACAGGACAAAAATCCTGGGAGGAGTTCGTTAAATTCCAATGTCTCCAAACAACCTTGTCTAGGTGGCGCCATAGAGCCGATTTGAATTTCGACTGTGCAATTTTGTTGGACTCGGGATTCTATATGTCTGTACCAAATTTCATGTTTGTAGGATACAGCAGTGATTTTTTATGAGTATTTGAATATTTGTAGGGGGCGCTGTGGAGCCGTTTGAACACGTCCATTCATGAATTGTATATTAAACGTTAGTGTTTGAGATTGATGAGGATTTGTGTGGATTTGGTGATATTACGTGGATCCCTTCACCTCCAAAACTCATTGCGTTCCACATGGCGAATTTGCTGAAAATGGCCGCCATGCCACGCCCACACGGTGTGACGCAGCCACAAGATTTTAATAACTTTTCATCCTGGATGGGTCTAGATGCCACACAGCGAATTTGGTGAAGACCGGATAAAAATCCTAAGAGGAGTTCGTTAAATTCCAATGCCTGCGCACCACGTTTTCTAGGGGGCGCCGTGGAGCTTTTTCAAAATTTCAAAAGCAGGAATGTTTTTGTCTCGGGCTACTGTACCTGTGTACCAAATTTCATAGCTGTGCGTGAAACTAGCCGTATTAACTCCACTAAAGTCCAATTTTCAAGGTGGCGCTATTGAGTCATTTTGCCATTCAAATGTGTAATTCCCCCAAAATATCAAATTTTTCACCAGTCCTGATGTGTGTGCAAAATTTGGGGAGTTTTTGAACATGTTTAGGGGGTCAAATTGAGGGTTAATTTGGCGTAAGAAAAATAAAGAAAGAAAGAAAGAAACAGAGCAGGAACAATAGGGCCTTTGCACTGCAAGGCAAAGGCAGCGTTCAGTGTTTCACACTGATCGCTGGCCCTTGCCTTTTCGTGCTCGGGCCCTAATAAAGAAAGAAAGAAAGAAAGAAAGAAAGAAAGAAACTGAGCAGGAACAATAGGGCCTTTGCCCTGCAAGGCAAAGGCAGCGTTCAGTGTTTCACACTGATCGCTGCCCTTTGCCTTTTCGGGCTCGGGCCCTAATTAAATTCTGATTCAATATTTTTGAGATAGATAAACGGTATTTATGTTTCACTAAGACCGCAGTCCAATGGCTCAGCCCCCAACTGTCTCAAGGGCTCCCCCACTTGTCGGTGTATGAGCTCAGCTTGCCATACTCTGTGATGCTGAATGAATACAGGGAATGCCAACCCAGCCTGAGGAACCACATTTCTATGAAAGGTTGCATTTAACCCGTAGTTAGGAGGAGGCATATGTGGAACGCTCAGACACAGTCAGAATCCATAAGAAACGTCTTTAAGAACTGGATGTTTTGTTTTCAAGTTAAGATGGCGCACAGATGCGGCAGTTCACGGCTCTCCCTATTTGTGTTTTCTTGTTTTTAAATCTGGTTGTACTTTGTACAATGACAGTAAAGGCTTTTTGTTCTATTTACTTATATTCCAGGCCTTAGTTGAAGAATTCAATTAGAATTCAATTAGAATCTGAATGAACTTAGACTGGACCAAGACATTAACAGACCACTTTATATCTCTTAATGCTTTGGAACTGTCAGCCTTTAGGTGTCCTCCCATAATACCAGCATCTCTACAAGTGTCTATTCATTTTTAAAAGGAAGGGAGAGGGCGATAGTTTCTCTTATTAGTGTAAATGTATGCAAAGATTTGATCACAGCAGTTACATCATCGACCACATTACTGCTTTGAAGCTCAATATATCGGATTATCCCCGGTAATCCAGCTTGCATTATGTAACTATTTAAAGGTTTTTGTTTTAAAGTGAGATACTGAATCCACTTTTGGAAAATATGACAGCTACTCTGTTAAAAACCTATGCTACCATGGCAGCAAAATCCTCTGCTGTAAAGAAAAGGTGGTTAGATGAGGGATTTGCTCAAGAAATTAAGTTGACTGGACAAATTTAGATTAAAATATCATAATGATCAATTTTACACACACACACACACACACACACACACACACACACACACATATGTGTGTGTGTGTCGGTCTGTCTGTGTGTGTGTGTGTGTGTGTGTGTATGTAGTGTAAATGAATATATGTATATTATCATAAATCACATTATGTGGTTGCAGTTCTCCTAAGCTCTCAGAGCTTCATACTGTAAAGACACCAAATAGTGTTCAAAAGAGTCAAATAGTCAAATGAATTGCAGACAAAAGTGATCATCAGACATTCTGCTATTCTACAATCCAGGGTCCGTATTCACAAAGCATCTTAGAGTCCTCTAAGAGAGCTCCTAACTTAGCCTTAAAATTCCTAGCAAGGAATCTGAGCTTAAGAGGGATTCAGGAAGCTTCTGAGAGCAACTCTGAGCAAGGAGGGTCCAAAAACTTTTATCTTAGTGAGAAGGTGTGGTTGACCCTGTTGCTAGGTATGATGCGGTCTTCTAAAAGCTGTGATTGGTTGTTACAAAAAGGGGGAAAGAAAAAAAATGCACTTCTAGTAATGAATGGACAGTAAAATGAACTGATCATATAACTTGCTCCTGAGACTGCGCAGCACAGGTGACGTACTACTTCCTGTTTGTTACCGTCTGTAGGTGATTGTGTGCTAGTGTTGCAACTATCCACAGATTTTTCTGTCGTTCATTGATAATCTACATTCCAGCACCGAAACCCGTCTACAATAAAGTAAATTACTACACAGGCTGCCCTTAAAGCGCTTGTGTAAAAATTGCTTTGTAGAACTTCATTTAACTCGGTGCTTCGAATCCGCTAGCCTAGCAGCTAATCAGCTACAGATGGCTTCTCCCTCTCCCTCTCTTTCCTGCCCAGTGTGTCACATGTTTAGTTACTCGCCCCCCTCTTTTAGCGATAATGGTACGTGTAATAAATGTAGCTTATTTGTAGCTCTGGAGGCGAGACTTAGTGAATTGGAGGCACGGCTCCGTACTATGTTCAACAATCCGGTAGACACAGCAGCTAGCCAGCCCCCCATAGCCGGTACGGAGCGACATAGCGTAGTTACTGCTAGCCGTCCCTCGGCAGTTCCCGAGCAGCCGGGAAGCCAGGCCTGGGTGACTGTCCGAAGGAAGCGTAGTCCAAGACATAAGCCCACGGTTCACCACCCGCCCCCCGTTCACGTTTCCAACCGGTTTTCCCCGCTCAGCAACACACCTGCTGAGGGAAACACTCTGGTCATTGGCAGCTCCATTCTCCGAAACGTGAAATTAGACACACCAGCGACTATAGTTATGCATTCCTGGGGCCAGAGCAGGGGACGTTGAATCCTATTTAAAACTGCTGGCGAAGGATAAACGTAATCATAAATATGATAAGATAATAATTCACGTCGGCGGTAATGACGTCCGATTGAGACAATCGGAAGTCACTAAAACTAATGTTGAATCAGTGTGTGAATACGCTAAAACAATGTCCGACACTGTAATTTTCTCTGGACCCCTGCCCAATTTGATCAGTGATGACATGTTTAGCCGCATGTCATCATTCAATCGCTGGCTGTCGAGGTGGTGCCCAGCAAACAATGTGGGCTTAATAGATAATTGGCAAAGTTTCTGGGGAAAACGTGGTCTCATTAGGAGGGACGGCATACATCCCACTTTGAATGGTGCGTCCCTCTTATCTAGGAATATGGAGAGATTTATTAGAAAACCAAACCCCTGACGTTCCAGAGGTGAGACCAGGAAGCAGAGTTGCAGTCCTACACGCTTCTCTGCTGCTTCCATACGGCTGTCACCCTCTTCCTTTCCTATAGAGACTGTGTCTGTCCCCCGACCACCCAGATTCTATAAGACTAAAAGGAACAATAGAAGGGCTGTTCATAATAACCTCATCCAAATTAATACAAATTTATTAAAACCAGAAAACAGGACAATTAAATGTGGATTATTAAATATTAGATCGCTCTCATCCAAATCTCTCTTAGTTAATGATCTGATAACAGATCACCACATTGATTTAATGTGTCTCACTGAAACCTGGCTGCAGCATGAAGATTATGTCAGTCTAAATGAGTCAACCCCCCCAAGTCATATTAATTTTCATATACCTTGAAGCTCAGGCAGAGGGGGAGGAGTGGCAGCAATCTTCCACTCAAACTTATTAATCAATCAGAGACCAAAGACTATCTATAATTCATTTGAAAGTCTTAGTCTTAGCCTCACACACTTGAACTGGAAAACACATAAAACAGTTCTGCTAGTTGTTGTATATCGACCACCAGCCCCTTATTCTGAGTTTCTGTCTGAATTCTCAGAGTTCTTAGCTGATTTAGTGCTCAGTACAGATAAAGTCATTATAGTGGGTGACTTTAATATTCATGTAGATGATGAGAATGACAGCCTTAACTCTGCATTTAGTGCACTGTTAGACTCCGTTGATTTTACCCAAAACGTTAATAAACCAACTCACTGTTTTAATCATACCCTTGATCTTGTTTTGACATATGGCATAGAAATTGAACATCTTATTGTTTTTCACCAAAATTCAATTTTGTCTGATCATTTTTTATTAACATTTGAATTTACAATAATGGACTATGGAGCACTTACCAAAAAGTTCCATTACAGCAGATGTTTATCTGATACTGCAGTAGCTAAATTTAAGGAAATGATTCCATCATTATTGACTTCAATGCCATATGCCAGGGGTATGCAACTAAAATTCAAAGAGGTCCAGTCAGAGATAATTTATTAAAGCAAAGGTCCGGAACATCATAATGTCTAACTGAATTAGTGTGATATTTGTTGATGTAACATAGTAGTTCTATTAGCGTCTGCGTGTAATCAATAGCTGACCGTCAAATCAAATGAATTCAGTACGATTCAAAAACATTTAGACAACATTTATTAATAAATAACTTTCGATGTAACTGTACATCTGAAAATAAAGTGCAGAATGTGAAAAAATAATGCCTGACCAACATGAACCATCTTATATACATCTTTAACTGAACAACCTGAACCATCTTATATACATCTTTAACTGAACAACATGAACCAACGTATATACTTCTTTAACAATACCTACATCTGAAAAAAGTTAAGCAATCGAACATTTTTACATTTTTTTTCATGTCTTCTATCACTCCCCTTCGATTCCCTGCTGCTCAATGGGAGAACTGAGCTGCAGCTTGCCCTGCCAGTGTTTTGACCGAACAGCGATGTTTAGCGCCTGTAATACAGAGACTTCATTGGCGGAGTAGCGTCAAGTGGGATGGCTGAACTCGTACGTAATTGGTCTGTGTATTTCCTGAGCTGACAAACTTATGCCGTAAACACTGGAAAAGCTGCGCCGGTAAAATAGAAGCGACTCGTCAAATTTAAATCCTGTTACTTTTTCCGGGTCCATATCTGGGTCCGGATCCGGACCGCGGTCCGCCAGTTAGTGACCCCTGCCATATGCCAACACAACAGAGAACAGCTCCTCTAGTGTTAGTCCCACACAGGTGGACAATCTGGTTGATGGTACGGCAGCTTTACTGCGAACATCACTTGATACTGTTGCCCCTCTGAAAAAGAAGGCAATAAATTATAATTAAAGCTGCAAGCAGCGTCGGACGGGCCCTCGCTCCTCACCACACTCCTCTCCACACGACCTTGTCTAGGGGATGCTGTAGAGCCGACTGGAATTTCGACTGTGCAAATCTGTTGGTCTTGGGATACTATATGTATGTACCAAATTGCATGTTTGTAGGATAGAGCAGTGATTTTATATGACTATTTGAATATTTGTAGGGGGCGCTGTGGAGCCGTTTGACCACGTCCATTCCTGAATTGTATATTAAATATTAGGTCTTGAGATTAATGAGGATTTGTGTGGATTTGGTGATTTTACATGGATCCCTTCACATCCAAAACCCATTTCGTTCCACATGGCGAATTTGTTCAAAATGGCCGCCATGCCACGCCCACACCGTGTGACGCAGCCACAAGATTTTAATAACTTTTCATCCTGGAGGGGTCTAGATGCCACACAGGAAATTTGGTGAAGATGGGACAAAAATCCTGGGAGGAGTTCGTTAAATTCCAATGCCTGCGCACAGCATTGTCTTGGGTGCGCCGTTGAGCTTTTTTGTTCAAAATGGCCGCCATGCCACGCCCACACCGTGTGACGCAGCCACAAGATTTTAATAACTTTTCATCCTGGAGGGGTCTAGATGCCACACAGCGAATTTGGTGAAGATTGGACAGAAAACCTGGGAGGAGTTTGTTAAATTCCAATGCCTGCGCACAACGTGTTCCATTGTACAATGTTAAGCTTTTTTGTTCAAAATGGCCGCCATGCCACGCCCACACCGTGTGATGCAGCCACAAGATTTTAATAACTTTTCATCATGGAGGGGATTAGATGACACACAGCGAATTTGGTAAAGATGGGATAATAAATCCTGGGAGGAGTTCGATAAATTCCAATGCCTGCGCACAGCATTTTCTAGGGGGCGCCGTTGAGATTTTTTGTTCAAAATGGCCGCCATGCCACGCCCACACCGTGTGACACAGCTACAAGATTTTAATAACTTTTCATCCTGGACGGGTCTAGATGCCACACAGCGAATTTGGTGAAAATCGGATAAAAATCCTGGGAGGAGTTTGTTAAATTCCAATGCCTGCACACCACGTGTTCTAGTTGGCGCTGTTTAGCTTTTTTGTTCAAAATGGCCGCCATGCCACGCCCACACCGTGTGACGCAGCCACAAGATTTTAATAACTTTTCATCCTGGACGGGTCTAGATGCCACACAGCGAATTTGGTGAAGATCGGATAAAAATCCTGGGAGGAGTTTGTTAAATTCCAATGCCTGCGCACCACATGCTGTAGGGGGCGCTGTTGAGCTTTTTTTAAAATTTCAACAGCAGGATTTTTTTTGTCTTGGGCTACTGTACATGTGTACCAAATTTCATGAGTTTACGTGAAACTAGCCGTATTAACTCCACTAAAGCCCAATTTTCTAGGTGGCGCTATTGAGTCATTTTGCCATTCATATGTGTAATTCCCCCAAAGTATCAAATTTTTCACCAGTCCTGATGTGTGTGCCAAATTTGGGGAGTTTTTGAGCATGTTTAGGGGGTCAAATTGAGGTTCAAAGTGGCGTAAGAAAAAGAAACCGCCATCCCCCCATCCCCCCAAAGAAACACTACAGGAACAATAGGGTCCTACGCACTGTAGTGCTTCGGGCCCTAATTAAAGCTGCAAGCAGCGTCAGACGGGCCCTCGCTCCTCACCGCACTCCTCTCCACACGACCTTGTCTAGGGGGCGCAGTAGAGCCGATTAGAATTGTGACTGTGCAAATCTGTTGGTCTTGGGATACTATATGTATGTACCAAATTTTATGTTTGTAGGATAAAGCAGTGATTTTATATGACTATTTGAATATTTCTAGGGGGCGCTGTGGAGCCGTTTGACCACGTCCATTCCTGAATTGTATATTAAATATTAGGTCTTGAGATTAATTAGGATTTGTGTAGATTTGGTGATTTTACATGGATCCCTTCACCTCCAAAACCCATTTCGTTCCACATGGCGATTTTGTTCAAAATGGCCGCCATGCCACGCCCACACCATGTGACGTATCCACGAGAATTTAATAACTTTTCATCCTGGAGGGGTCTAGACGCCACACAGTGAATTTGGTGAAGATCGGACAAAAATCCTGGGAAGAGTTCGTTAAATACCAATGCCTGCGCACAACGTGTTCCATTGTACAATGTTAAGCTTTTTTGTTCAAAATGGTCGCCATGCCACGCCCACACCGTGTGATGCAGCCACAAGATTTTAATAACTTTTCATCCTGGAGGGGTCTAGATGCCACACAGCGAATTTGGTGAAGATCGAACAAAAATCCTGGGAGGAGTTCGTTAAATTCCAATGCCTGCGCACAGCATTTTCTAGGGGGTGCCATTGAGATTTTTTGTTCAAAATGGCCGCCATGCCACGCCCACACCATGTGACGTATCCACGAGATTTTAATAACTTGTCATCCTTGAGGGGTGCAGATGCCACACAGCGAATTTGGTGAAGATCGGACAAAAATCCTGGGAGGAGTTCGTTAAATTCCAATGCCTGCGCACAATGTGTTCCATTGTACAATGTTAAGCTTTTTTGTTCAAAATGGCAGCGATGCCACGCCCACACCGTGTGACGCAGCCACAAGAATTTAATAACTTTTCATCCTGGAGGGGTCTAGATGCCACAGAGCGAATTTGGTGAAGATCGGCCAAAAATCCTGGGAGGAGTTCGTTAAATTCCAACGCCTGCGCACCACGTGTTGAAGTGGGCGAGGTTAAGCTTTTTTGTTCAAAATGGCCGCCATGCCACGCCCACACCGTGTGACGTATCCACGAGATTTTAATAACTTTTAATCCTGGAGGGGTGTAGATGCCACACAGCGAATTTGGTGAAAATTGGATAAAAATCCTGGGAGGAGTTTGTTAAATTCCAATGCCTGCGCACCACGTGTTCTAGTTGGCGCTGTTGAGCTTTTTTGTTCAAAATGGCCGCCATGCCACGCCCACACCGTGTGACGCAGCCACAAGATTTTAATAACTTTTCATCCTGGAGGGGTCTAGATGCCACACAGCGAATTTGGTGAAGATCGAACAAAAATCCTGGGAGGAGTTCGTTAAATTCCAATGCCTGCGCACAGCATTTTCTAGGGGGTGCCATTGAGATTTTTTGTTCAAAATGGCCGCCATGCCACGCCCACACCATGTGACGTATCCACGAGATTTTAATAACTTGTCATCCTTGAGGGGTGCAGATGCCACACAGCGAATTTGGTGAAGATCGGACAAAAATCCTGGGAGGAGTTCGTTAAATTCCAATGCCTGTGCACAATGTGTTCCATTGTACAATGTTAAGCTTTTTTGTTCAAAATGGCAGCGATGCCATGCCCACACCGTGTGACGCAGCCACAAGAATTTAATAACTTTTCATCCTGGAGGGGTCTAGATGCCACAGAGCGAATTTGGTGAAGATCGGCCAAAAATCCTGGGAGGAGTTCGTTAAATTCCAACGCCTGCGCACCACGTGTTGAAGTGGGCGAGGTTAAGCTTTTTTGTTCAAAATGGCCGCCATGCCACGCCCACACCGTGTGACGTATCCACGAGATTTTAATAACTTTTCACCCTGGAGGGGTGTAGATGCCACACAGCGAATTTGGTGAAAATTGGATAAAAATCCTGGGAGGAGTTTGTTAAATTCCAATGCCTGCGCACCACGTGTTGTAGTTGGCGCTGTTTAGCTTTTTTGTTCAAAATGGCCGCCATGCCACGCCCACACCGTGTGACGCAGCCACAAGATTTTAATAACTTTTCATCCTGGATGGGTCTAGATGCCACACAGCGAATTTGGTGAAGATCGGATAAAAATCCTGGGAGGAGTTCGATAAATTCCAATGCCTGCACACTACGTGCTCTAGGGGGCGCTGTTGAGCCTTTTTTGAAATTTTAAAAGCAGGAATGTTTTTGTCTCGGGCTACTGTACCTGTGTACCAAATTTCATGAGTTTACGTGAAACTAGCCGTATTAACTCCACTAAAGCCCAATTTTCTAGGTGGCGCTATTGTAACACTCACTCTGCAATAACTCACTCTGCCACAATTCACTCTGGAATAGTTCATGGTTGACCATCAAGATTCCCAACTTCAACAGACCACTGCAATCAGTCACAATCAGTCACCTTCTCAGTATTGGACCGCCTCACTGTCACTCACCCACCTGAACCAATCACAAGCAGTCTCTCTCACACCTGGATTCCACCCCATTCCTTTGTTTGAAGCACCTGAGCTTCATTCAGACACATCATTTGGACAACAGGATCACCTCACACTACTTTGGAAAGCCATTCACCCTCACAAGCCTGGAACCTGGAAAATCACATCACCACATCAAAGACAGCCTTCTCCACTGGAACCATGATGAACCACTGGAACTGCTGAATGCGCTCAGCCTGGTTATTGAACACTGGTGAGACACCAACCAATTGTTATTGGATGATGACAATGATAATTAAAGCTGCAAGCAGCGTCGGACGGGCCCTCGCTCCCCCCCCGCAACGCCGCTGTGGAGACGATGGGAATGTCTAAAGCACGCACTCGTGTTCGTCTCATCCTGCTCTTCACATGTAGCAAATTTCATGTCTGTACGACAAATCAGTGATTTTATATGAAATTTTAAAATTTCGTAGGGGGCGCTATTGAGCTGTTTGAGTGCGCCACAGTGTTGAGGGATAGCCTGTCATCAAGCATATCAAGTTGTATTCATACTCGACTATGTGCAGTCAAGTTATGAGCATTTCACACTTCATGGCCACAGACTCAAAATGGCCGTCCTGTCACGCCCAGACTGTGTGACGCAGCCACAAGATTTTAATAACTTTTCATCCTGAAGGGGTCCAGATGCCACACAGCGAATTTGGTGGAGATGGGATAAAAATCCTGGGAGGAGTTTGTTAAATTCCAATATCTCTGCACTACATTGTGTAGGGGGCGCTGTGGAGCTGATTGGAATTTCAAGTGTACAGATCTGTTTGTCTCGACAGACTATACATGTGTACCAAATTTCATGTTTGTAGGTCAAAGCAGTAATTTTATATGAGTATTTGAATATTTGTAGGGGGCGCTGTGGAGCCGTTTGACCACGCCACTTCCTGAATTGTATATCAAACATTAGTTTTTTGAGATTTGTGAGGATTTGTGTGGATTTGGTGATATTAGGTGGATCCCTTCACTTCCAAAACTCATTTCATTCCATATGGCAAAATTGGTGACAATTGCCGCCATGCTACGCCCACACCGTGTGACATAGCCACGAGATTTTAATAACTTTTGATCCTGAAGGGGTCCAGATGACACACAGTGAATTTGGTGAAGACCGGAAAAAAATCCTAGGAGGAGTTCGTTAAATTCCAATGCCTGCGCACCACGTTTTCTAGGGGGCGCCGTGGAGCTTTTTCAAAATTTCAAAAGCAGGAATGTTTTTGTCTGGGGCTACTGTACCTGTGTACCAAATTTTATAGCTGTACGTGAAACTAGCCGTATTAACTCCACTAAAGTCCAATTTTCAAGGTGGCGCTATTGAGTCATTTTGCCATTCATATGTGTAATTCCCCCAAAATATCAAATTTTTCACCAGTCCTGATGTGTGTGCAAAATTTGAGGAGTTTTTGAGCATGTTTAGGGGGTCAAATTGGGGTTCAATTTGGCGTAAGAAAAATAAAGAAAGAAAGAAAGAAAGAAACTGAGCAGGAACAATAGGGCCTTTGCCCTGCAAGGCAAAGGCAGCGTTCAGTGTTTCACACTGATCGCTGCCCTTTGCCTTTTTCGGGCTCGGGCCCTAACAAAGAAAGAAAGAAAGAAAGAAACTCACGAGGAACAACAGAGCCTTTGCCCTGCAAGGCAAAGGCAGCGCTCAGTGTTTCACACTGATCGCTGCCCTTTGCCTTTTCGGGCTCGGGCCCTAATAAAGAAACAAACAAACCGCCAAACAAACCGCCAAACAACCAGAGCAGGAACAATAGGGCCTTTGCACAGCAAGGCAAAGGCATCGTTCAGTGTTTCACACTGACCGCTGGCCCTTGCCTTTTCGTGCTCGGGCCCTAACTAGAGGAGAAATAGGGTCCTACGCACTGTAGTGCTTCGAGCCCTAATAAAGAAACCGCCAAACAAACCGCCAAAGAAACACTACAGGAACAATAGGGTACTACGCACTGTAGTGCTCGGGCCCAAATTAAAGCTGCAAGCAGCGTGGAACCGGCCCTCGCTCCTCATCATGCTCCTCTCCACACAACCTTGTCTAGGGGGCGCTATAGAGCCGATTAGAATTTTGACTGTGCAAATCTGTTGGTCTTGGGATACTATATGTGTGTACCAAATTTCATGTTTGTAGGATAAAGCAATGATTTTATATGGGTATTTGAATATTTGTAGGGGGCGCTGTGGAGCCGTTTGACCACGCCCATTTCTGAATTGTATATTAAATATTAGGTCTTGAGATTAATGAGGTTTTGTGTGGATTTGGTGATTTTACATGTATCACTTCACCTCCAAAACCCATTTCGTTCCTCATGGTGATTTTGTTCAAAATGGCCGCCATGCAACGCCCACAGCGTGTGACGCAGCCACATGATTTTAATAACTTTTCATCCTGGAGGGGTCTAGATGCCACACAGCGAATTTGGTGAAGATCGAACAAAAATCCTGGGAGGAGTTCGTTAATTTCCAATGCCTGCGCACGTGTTCCATTGTACAATCTTAAGCTTTTTGTTCAAAATGGCCGCCATGCCACGCCCACACCTTGTGACGCAGCCACAAGATTTTAATAACTTTTCATCCTGGAGGGGTCTAGATGCCACACAGCGAATTTGGTGAAAATCGGACAAAAATCCTCGGAGGAGTTCGTTAAATTCCAATGCCTGCACACTACGTGCTCTAGGGGGCGCTGTTGAACCTTTTTTGAAATTTTAAAAGCAGGTATGTTTTTGTCTTGGGCTGCTGTACCTGTGTACCAAATTTCATGAGTTTACGTGAAACTAGCCGTATAAACTCCACTAAAGCCCAATTTTCTAGGTGGCGCTATTGAGTCATTTTGCCATTCATATGTGTAATTCCCCCAAAATATCAAATTTTTCACCAGTCCTGATGTGTGTGACAAATTTGGTGAGTTTTTGAGCATGTTTAGGAGGTCAAATTGGGGTTCAAATTGGCGTAAGAAAAATTAAAGCTGCAAGCAGCGTCAGACGGGCCCTCGCTCCTCACCGCACTCCTCTCCACACGACCTTGCCTAGGGGGCGCCGTAGAGCCGATTAGAATTTCGACTGTGCAAATCTGTTGGTCTTGGTCTTGTATGTATGTACCAAATTTTATGTTTGTTTGTACCAAATTTTATGTTTGTAGGATAAAGCAGTGATTTTATATGAGTATTTGAATATTTCTAGGGGGCGCTGTGGAGCCGTTTGACCACGTACATTCCTGAATTGTATATTAAATATTAGGTCTTGAGATTAATGAGGATTTGTGTGGATTTGGTGATTTTACATGGATCCCTTCACCTCCAAAACCCATTTCGTTCCACATGGCGATTTTGTTCAAAATGGCCGCCATGCCACGCCACCACCATGTGACGTATCCACGAGAATTTAATAACTTTTCATCCTGGAGGGGTCTAGATGCCACACAGTGAATTTGGTGAAGATCGGACAAAAATCCTGGGAGGAGTTCGTTAAATTCCAATGCCTGCGCACAACGTGTTCCATTGTACAATGTTAAGCTTTTTTTTTCAAAATGGCCGCCATGCCACGCCCACACCGTGTGATGCAGCCACAAGATTTTAATAACTTTTCATCCTGGAGGGGTGTAGATGCCACACAGCAAATTTGGTGAAGATCGAACAAAAATCCTGGGAGGAGTTTGTTAAATTCCAATGCCTGCGCACAGCATTTTCTAGGGGGTGCCATTGAGATTTTTTGTTCAAAATGGCCGCCATGCCACGCCCACACCATGTGACGTATCCACGAGATTTTAATAATTTGTCATCCTTGAGGGGTGCAGATGCCACACAGCGAATTTGGTGAAGATCGGACAAAAATCCTGGGAGGAGTTCGTTAAATTCCAATGCCTGCGCACAATGTGTTCCATTGTACAATGTTAAGCTTTTTTGTTCAAAATGGCCGCGATGCCACGCCCACACCGTGTGACGCAGCCACAAGAATTTAATAACTTTTCATCCTGGAGGGGTCTAGATGCCACAGAGCGAATTTGGTGAAGATCGGCCAAAAATCCTGGGAGGAGTTCGTTAAATTCCAATGCCTGCGCACCACGTGTTGAAGTGGGCGAGGTTAAGCTTTTTTGTTCAAAATGGCCGCCATGCCACGCCCACACCGTGTGACGTATCCACGAGATTTTAATAACTTTTCATCCTGGAGGGGTGTAGATGCCACACAGCGAATTTGGTGAAAATTGGATAAAAATCCTGGGAGGAGTTTGTTAAATTCCAATGCCTGCGCACCACGTGTTCTAGTTGGCGCTGTTTAGCTTTTTTGTTCAAAATGGCCGCCATGCCACGCCCACACCGTGTGACGCAGCCACAAGATTTTAATAACTTTTCATCCTGGATGCGTCTAGATGCCACACAGCGAATTTGGTGAAGATCGGATAAAAATCCTGGGAGGAGTTCGATAAATTCCAATGCCTGCACACTACGTGCTGTAGGGGGCGCTGTTGAGCCTTTTTTTGAAATTTTAAAAGCAGGAATGTTTTTGTCTCGGGCTACTGTACCTGTGTACCAAATTTCATGAGTTTACGTGAAACTAGCCGTATTAACTCCACTAAAGCCCAATTTTCTAGGTGGCGCTATTGAGTCATTTTGCCATTCATATGTGTAATTCCCCCAAAATATCAAATTTTTCACCATTCCTGATGTGTGTGCAAAATTTGGTGAGTTTTTGAGCATGTTTAGGGGGTCAAATTGAGGTTCAAAGTGGCGTAAGAAAAAGAAACCGCCAAACCGCCAAACCGCTAAACCGCCAAACCGCCAAACCGCCAAACACTAGAGGAACAATAGGGTCCTACGCACTGTAGTGCTTCGGGCCCTAATAATGATGATAAAGATTATGACACCTGTTTATTGAACAGGTTAGGCTCCAAGGAATGGATTGGATGGATTGATCGATTGATGGCGAGCTACCTGCACAAGAACTGGACCTTCTGTCAAAGATTTCCTCTCTGACACACCCCACTCATTGGCAGGCCTCAAGCCTCACCGCTTCCCCCCCTTTCCAATGGTGTGGTAGGATTTGATTTGATGACATTGTTGTATATTGTTTAAATTGTTTACACTGATTGGGACTCATTTCACCTTTCTTAAATGATGGACAGAGACACACTCCATTGAATTAAGAGCTGTTGTTGCTGTTGAAATGGAACCTAGCACAGAGTCACTTTAAGGTGAAACTGTTGATACAATAATTGATTTGTCTGACAGGTGAATGTTTTATTTTTCCGGATACTGATTTTCTGTTATTATTTTGGTTTATTATTTATTTTGGTCATTGTTTTATCTTGAACATTCAAGTATTTTCTGTTAATTGTTTAATTGTCTAATACAATACCGGTAACTTAATTTCTGTGTCCTGTGTTCATTAATTTTCCACACAGCTCCCAGAGCCGAACCTTTTTTTTTAGCCTAGCCCTTAGACCACCTAACTGTAGCAAGTGCTACATAAAACATGGCGAGCTAGCCAGGAGCTGTGTTTGAAGATTAATGAACATACATTTTTTGGGTATATTGAGCATAACAATTTTGAAATCATGGAAATAGTGATGCAAGAATCTATAAAAATTCCAGATTCAGTTGTTATAGCTGGATTGACTAACACTGAGCTAGATAAGGAAATTGAAACTTATCTTGCAACATTTGGTTCTATACATCGTGTTTTCTATGTTGACACTCCTGAATACCCAAGACATGGTATTATAGAGTACACACATGGTACTGCAATGCAGAATCTTGCACCTGTGCTTCCTTTAACATATACAAGTCCTACTACACCAAATGTCACCTACAAAATCTGTTCTCTGGCTACTATATACAGTCCCCTTGCTTGTGATAGCACCACCCAGACTTTCCTGGAGTCACTGCATGCAATTGCAAAATTGAGTGCCAAGCCATTTGAACTTTTGCTACAGGAGGAGTTAGCAAAGGTTACCCCCTCTCTTCTGGAACCTGAGGTGAAGCCTGAATTGAACAGTGGTGAACAAGCAATGCCTGCTACAACAACAGTCAAGGTAAAAAGTCCTCCCAAACAATGTACAGCTGACATCAATCCATCTCCAATAGAAATGGTTTCATCAGGCCTAACCAACACATTTGCTTCTTATTTGGCCCCTCCAACCACAGCAAAACGTCAACCCAGTCATTCTGTTCTTTCCAGTGATATGCTTAATCCACCAGAAGTTCAAAAGGTGGTGGTAGAACACATTGTCAAAACAGACAATGTTGTGTCCCATTTCCATGGTTCTTCTCGCCTTAGAGCTTTTTCTGGAAAAACTACCCGACCCAGTAATGAAGCTGATTATGAGACATGGCGGACAAATGTGGATTTGTTTCTTACTGATCCTTCTGTGTCTGATTTGGATAGATCCCGCAAGATTTTTGAAAGCTTACTGCCACCTGCTGCAGATGTTGTGAAACACTTGGGCCCTCGAGCCTTACCTCATTCTTATCTTGAGCTTTTGGATTCAGCCTATGGCACTGTAGCAGATGGAGATGAATGCTTTGCTAAGTTTTTGAGCACTTGTCAAAATTCTGGAGAAAAACCCTCTGAGTTTCTACACCGCCTTCAAGTGGTCTTGAACACAGCCATGAAACGAGGTGGTGTCTCTTCCACTGAGTTCAATCGTCATCTCCTGAAACAGTTTTGTCGTGGCTGTTGGGATAATACTCTTCTCAGTGATCTTCAGCTGGACCAAAAGCGAGACAACCCTCCTTCCTTTGCAGAGTTACTCTTGCTGCTTCGTGTGGAGGAGGATAGACAAGCAGCTAAAGCCTGTCGTATGAAGCAACATTTTGGTACAGTCAAGCCGACATCTGTCACTTCAAAGTCATATGCTGCATCACATGTGCATAGTGCTTGTTCTTGTACTGTGGTTGAACAGTCCTCAGAGACTGAGCAATTGAAGAAGATGATCACTCAGATGCAAATCCAACTGTCAAAACTGAGCACTGCTCATTTTCAAGGCTCAGGACGTACAGCAAGCCATAGCACATCTTCTAATAAGGCCAAAGGTCAGAAAGGAACTACACAGTATGGACAGCAGTCAAAAGAATACACCAAGTCAAGCAACTCACTTCGTCCAGGATACTGCTTTAACTGTGGAGAAAATGGTCATATTGCACCCAACTGTGATCAAGCACCAAACCCTTCTTTGGTAGCGTTTAAAAAGGCACAGTTCCAAGAAAAGCAGAGAAAAATGAAATCACGAGGATCTTCAAGTGATTTAAACTAAACTTGGCTTCTGTGGAGGGACACTCAGAAGCTGGTGATAAGAAACAGGGTCCCATTGCAAAACGGGCAGAATTAAGAGTACCCAAAGAAAATAATCACTCTTCTAGACTTCCTAAAGGGCTTGTGGGAACCAGAAGCACAGCAAGAGTCAAAATTGCAGGCAACCCCACAACTTGCCTACTTGACACTGGTTCTCAAGTCACCACTATTCCTGTGTCATACCATGAACAGTTTCTATCAGATCAACCAATTCAGCCTTTAACTACTCTTTTGGAGATAGAAGGAGCAAATGGACAGGATGTACCTTATCTTGGTTATGTTGAGTTATGCATAACATTCCCCAAGGACTTTGTTGGGAAAGAATTAGATGTTTCCACACTCGCTTTGGTTGTTCCATCCCATGGCGGAGCCACCAGTGACCAAGTGTTGATTGGTACAAATACTCTTGACCTTCTGTACTCTTCTTACTGTC
The DNA here is from genome assembly GCA_024666655.1 of Dascyllus trimaculatus. NCBI lineage: Eukaryota > Metazoa > Chordata > Actinopteri > Pomacentridae > Dascyllus > Dascyllus trimaculatus. Next base: position 839,086 of record CM045457.1, read on the forward strand.
AGTGCAACCCCACTTTTGTTCCTGCACAATCTGGATATCGTGCTGTCTTGAAGATTATGCAACTAAGGCATAAGTATACTCATGATGGTCAATTGGGTCTGATAAAACTACAAGGCCAGACGCCTGAAGTAATTCCAGCCTTCAGCACTGTAGTTTTAGAGGGTATACTCAATAATCGAGGTTCTCACTCTGAGAAATGGGCTCTCATAGAACCTCCATCAAATTCATCTTTACCTTGTGGAGTACTTGTAACTAGTTGTCTCATCACTTTACCATCCAAACAGTTCAGTCGCCTTCCAGTAGTGTTGCATAATGAGACTGGACATGCTGTAACCATACCACCTAAAACTGTGTTGGCGGAATTAACTGCAGTACAAAGCATCATCAAACAGCAGTCTGTCTCTCAACCTACTTCTTCTCAGTCTGATCTTCCCAAACCATCAGAATCCGCAACACCTTCAAGTTTGAGTTTTGATTTTGGAGACTCACCATTACCATCTGAATGGAAAGAACGAATAACTAAACACCTCAATGCTATGCCGGAAGTGTTCGCACAGCATGATTTCGATTTTGGTCACACTGACAAAGTAAAGCATCATATCAAATTAAGTGATGAAACTCCTTTTAAACAGCGGGCTAGACCTATTCATCCTCAAGATATTGATGCAGTTCGCAAACACTTGCAAGAGCTGTTAGAGGCGGGGATTATTCGGGAATCTGAGTCACCATTTTCTTCTCCAATTGTGGTAATTCGGAAGAAAAACAATTCGGTACGCCTCTGTATTGACTACAGAAAACTTAACTTGCAGACAATCAAAGATGCTTATGCTCTTCCGAATGTAGAAGAAGCTTTTCGGGCTCTTGCTGATTCAAAATGGTTCTCCGTCTTAGACTTAAAATCTGGATATTATCAGATCGAAATGGAAGAGGCAGATAAAGAAAAAACTGCTTTTGTCTGTCCTTTAGGGTTCTGGGAGTTTAACAGAATGCCCCAAGGAATTACCAATGCCCCGAGTACATTTCAACGTTTAATGGAAAAGTGCATGGGAGAGTTCAACTTGAAAGAAGTGTTGGTGTTCATAGATGACATCATTATATTTTCTGATACTTTGGAGCATCATGAAGCCAGTCTACTCAAAGTGCTCCAACGGCTGAAAGAATATGGGTTAAAGTTGTCACCGGAAAAATGCAAATTTTTCCAAACTTCAGTGCGTTACCTTGGCCATGTTGTTTCTGCCGATGGTGTTAAAACTGACCCAGACAAAATCCAAGCTCTAAAGACTTGGCCAAGACCCCAAACCCTCAAAGATTTGAAATCTTTTCTCGGTTTCTGTGGTTATTACCGACGTTTTATCAAGGACTACTCTCACCTTGTTAAGCCTTTGAATGATCTTACAGCAGGCTATCCACCACTTCATAATCGGGGAAAGAAAAAGAGTCAAAACTGCCAATATCACAACCCAAAGGAACCCTTTGGTTCTCGATGGACATCTCCTTGTCAACAAGCATTCGAAACCCTTATTGAAAAACTCTCTACAGCCCCTGTTCTCGGATTTGCAAATACAAAACTACCCTACATTCTCCATACAGATGCAAGTACCACAGGACTGGGTGCTGCATTATACCAAGAACAAGAAGGGAAGTTAAGAGCCATTGCTTTTGCCAGTAGAGGATTAACTCGCAGTGAGTCAAAATATCCGGCACATAAGTTAGAGTTTCTGGCTCTTAAATGGGCTGTTACTGAGAAATTCAGTGATTACTTGTATGGTGCCTCTTTTACTGTCATCACAGACAGTAATCCACTCACTTACATACTAACAACAGCTAAATTAGATGCCATAAGTTACCGATGGTTATCTGATCTATCCACTTTCACTTTCAAGCTGCAGTATAGAGCAGGAAAACAGAATGTGGATGCTGATGCTCTATCACGACGTCCCCATGGTGATTTACTTGATGATTATTCTTCCCAAAAGGAGAATACGAGAATTCGTCAGTTTGCATCGCAACACTTGTCTGAATCTGAAGTTCAAGCTATTTGTGACAAACATATTGTCTGTAGCTCTATTGTGGCTGATGTAAATGATGATTATCACTCATTACCACTCATTGAATCACTGGCACTTCATGCTAAGGCCATTCCTAACGTGTTCCTTGATGAGAATGCACGTGGTTCCCTTGTTCTTTCTCATCTGACAGAGGATGAGTTGAGGGAGAAACAAAGAGCTGATCCTTGTATCAGGGAAGTCATTCAGCAAATGGAGTCGGGAGTGAGCCCATCACCTACTGTCAGAGCTGAACTGCCAGAACTTCCTCTTTTACTCAGAGAGTGGAATCGCTTGATCTTGAAAAATGGTCTCTTGTACAGGAAACGACAACAAGGAACAAGTACGACCCTTCAACTGGTATTGCCAGTAGAACTGAGAGCTTTGGCATTGCACAGTCTCCATGATGACATGGGACATATGGGAGTTGAACGTGTACTTGACCTTGTACGAGCTCGTTTCTTTTGGCCCAGAATGGCAGCTTCAGTTGAGAAGAAAATCCAGACCTGTGACCGGTGTATACGTCGCAAAACTCCCCCAGAGCGAGTAGCTCCATTGGTTAACATCCTCACCAGCCGTCCTTTAGAGTTGGTCTGTATGGACTATTTGTCCTTAGAACCAGATTGCAGCAACACTAAAGATGTACTGGTAATTACAGATCACTTCACCAAATATGCAGTAGCCATTCCTACTCCAAATCAGAAGGCTCGCACTGTTGCTAAAGCACTTTGGGATAATTTCATTGTACATTATGGATTCCCTGAACGCCTCCATAGTGACCAAGGACCTGACTTTGAGTCTAAAACCATCAAGGAACTCTGTGAAATAGCTGGAATAAAGAAAATCCGAACAACACCCTATCATCCCAGAGGAAATCCTGTAGAGCGTTTCAATCGCACACTCCTTCAGATGTTAGGTACCTTAAGTCATAAGGATAAAACGCATTGGAAAGACTTTGTAAAACCGTTGGTACATGCATACAACTGCACAAAAAATGAGACCACAGGTTTTAGTCCATATGAACTTATGTTTGGTCGACAGCCTCGTCTACCAATAGACTTAGCTTTTGGTCTTTCCTTTGACAGTTCACAACCCTCGCACTCTAAGTATGTGCAAAAGCTCAAAAGTAATCTTGAAGAGAGCTATCGAATTGCAAGTAGAAATGCTGCTAAAACTGCAAATCGAAACAAAGCACGTTTTGACAAACGAGTCATAGAATCCACCCTCAATGTTGGTGATAGAGTGCTTGTAAGAAATGTACGACTGCGTGGGAAACACAAGCTGGCAGATAAATGGGAGTCCAACATCTATGTTGTGACAAACCGTTCAGGAGATCTTCCAGTATACACAGTTAAGCCTGAAACTAAAGATGGCCCTCTGCGTACCCTACATCGGGATTTGCTTCTGCCTTGTGGATTTCTGCCCATTACTGAACACGAGAAACCTGTCACTCATCTACCCCGACGACCCCAAACTCGAAACTGTCCGGGTACCAGCAGTGACAGTATCAAAGAGGACGATTTTAATTCTGATTCTGACTCTGACATTCCTTTGCACAGAAACCAACAAGTTGAACACTCAAGGTTTTGTAGAATTTACAAAAGAAACCAGTTACGACAGCCTCTATGCAAAAGTCCCAGGCATCCTCTTACAACTTCCTCTCCTCTACCACCCCCTCCTGAGCTTCCCTCAGGAGACGAGGGGCGTATTTCAGTCCCAGTTGTAGAGATCCCTGCTGCTATCTCTCTTGAGGTTGACCCTGGAAGAACTGAATGTGAATCGGAGCATGAAACTGACCAACCACCTGATATGACATTACCCGAACGAGACAATATTCCAGCTGTGGACCATGTTTCTATCGAAGAGGATTTACCTGATGGAAACAATGATCTGAGCATAGGAAACTTACCTGAACATGACATAATACCTGGAAATGGAAATGTATCTGAAATGAATGATGGTGTTGATCAGGATATAAATTCTGATGAGAATACACTGTTGAATCCAAGCAGCAGAAATGATGTTGATCCAAATATTAATCAAGAACCCCCTTTTTTGAATTCTGATCACACAAGTGAGCCTGGCAGATATCCTAAAAGACAGAGGAAAGAACCAGAGCGCTTACATTACACTCAATTGGGAAATCCACTAATTTCTGTAATTCAGTCATTGTTCCTAGGCCTAAGCAATGCTGTCACCAAGTCTTTAGTGGGTCCTAATTGTGATGTGCCCTCTATGCTCGTGAGCTCGATGCTGGATATCCCTGTGACCACACAGCCACAAAAAGGATGCAGCGGGACGTGCATTACTTCAAGGGGGGAGGATGTAACACTCACTCTGCAATAACTCACTCTGCCACAATTCACTCTGGAATAGTTCATGGTTGACCATCAAGATTCCCAACTTCAACAGACCACTGCAATCAGTCACAATCAGTCACCTTCTCAGTATTGGACCGCCTCACTGTCACTCACCCACCTGAACCAATCACAAGCAGTCTCTCTCACACCTGGATTCCACCCCATTCCTTTGTTTGAAGCACCTGAGCTTCATTCAGACACATCATTTGGACAACAGGATCACCTCACACTACTTTGGAAAGCCATTCACCCTCACAAGCCTGGAACCTGGAAAATCACATCACCACATCAAAGACAGCCTTCTCCACTGGAACCATGATGAACCACTGGAACTGCTGAATGCGCTCAGCCTGGTTATTGAACACTGGTGAGACACCAACCAATTGTTATTGGATGATGACAATGATAATAATGATGATAAAGATTATGACACCTGTTTATTGAACAGGTTAGGCTCCAAGGAATGGATTGGATGGATTGATCGATTGATGGCGAGCTACCTGCACAAGAACTGGACCTTCTGTCAAAGATTTCCTCTCTGACACACCCCACTCATTGGCAGGCCTCAAGCCTCACCGCTTCCCCCCCTTTCCAATGGTGTGGTAGGATTTGATTTGATGACATTGTTGTATATTGTTTAAATTGTTTACACTGATTGGGACTCATTTCACCTTTCTTAAATGATGGACAGAGACACACTCCATTGAATTAAGAGCTGTTGTTGCTGTTGAAATGGAACCTAGCACAGAGTCACTTTAAGGTGAAACTGTTGATACAATAATTGATTTGTCTGACAGGTGAATGTTTTATTTTTCCGGATACTGATTTTCTGTTATTATTTTGGTTTATTATTTATTTTGGTCATTGTTTTATCTTGAACATTCAAGTATTTTCTGTTAATTGTTTAATTGTCTAATACAATACCGGTAACTTAATTTCTGTGTCCTGTGTTCATTAATTTTCCACACAGCTCCCAGAGCCGAACCTTTTTTTTTAGCCTAGCCCTTAGACCACCTAACTGTAGCAAGTGCTACACTATTGAGTCATTTTGCCATTCATATGTGTAATTCCCCCAAAATATCAAATTTTTCACCAGTCTTGATGTGTGTGCCAAATTTGGTGAGTTTTTGAGCATGTTTAGGGGGTCAAATTGAGGTTCAAAGTGGCGTAAGAAAAAGAAACCGCCAAACCGCCAAACCGCCAAACCGCCAAACACTAGAGGAACAATAGGGTCCTACGCACTGTAGTGCTTCGGGCCCTAATAAAATAGCTCCATGGTTTAATGAACAACTGCACATTTTAAAGCAGAGTTGAAGGAGACTGGAAAGGCAATGGCGTTCTACAAATTCCGAAAAATTTCATCTGGCCTGGAAAGACAGTTTTACTGCATATAAAAAAGCGATTCGTAGAGCAAGAACTGCCTATTATTCATCTTTAATTGAGAAAAACAAAAACAACCCCAGGTTTTTGTTCAGCACTGTAGCCAGGCTGACAAAGAGTCACAGCTCTGTGGAGCCTTGTGTTCCTTTAGATCTCAGTAGTGAAGATTTCATGACCTTCTTCACTAATAAAGTTTTGAATATTAGGCAGAAAATCCTGGACATGTCTTTAGGAGCAGTAGCTCTGGAAGCATCCATAGGACCAGATTTATGCTTGGACTACTTCTCTGCTGTAAATCTGCCAGAGCTCATATCAATAGTAAACTCCTCTAAACCAGCCACATGTTCGCTAGATCCCATCCCCACTAGGTTATTCAAGGATATATTTCCTTTAATTAACAATGCTGTTTTAAATATCATTAACCTCTCTTTACTAACAGGCTATGTACCACAGGCTTTTAAAGTTGCTGTAATAAAGCCACTTCTCAAAAAGCCTACTCTAGATCCAGGTGTTTTAGCCAATTATAGGCCCATATCCAATCTCCCTTTTATCTCTAAAGTTCTAGAAAGAGTTGTTGCAAGCCAGTTATGTGATTATCTACATATAAATGGTTTGTCTGAAGAATTTCAGTCAGGATTTAGAATCCATCATAGCACAGAGACAGCACTGGTAAAGGTCACCAATGATCTTCTAATAGCCTCAGACAGTGGATTAGTTTCTATACTTGTTCTTTTGGATCGTAGTGCTGCTTTTGATACAGTTGATCACAGCATCTTATTACAGAGACTGGAACATGTTATTGGGATTAAAGAAACTGCTCTAAAGTGGTTTAAATCATATTTATCAGACAGATTCCAGTTTGTTCATGTTAATGGCGATTCTTCCACCCGCACTAGAGTTAGTTATGGAGTCCCACAGGGTTCTGTATTAGGTCCAATATTATTTACTCTGTACATGCTTCCTCTAGGAAATGTTATTAGGAAGCACTGCATAAATTTCCATTGTTATGCAGATGATACCCAGTTATAATTATCTATGAAACCCAATGAAACCAATCAGTTGGTCAAACTCCAAGCATGTCTAAAGGACATAAAGGCCTGGATGACCTGTAATTTTCTTCATTTGAATTCGGATAAAACTGAGGTTATTGTTTTTGGCCCGAAACACCTCAGAAACTCACTATCTAACCAGATTGTTACCCTAGATGGTATTGCCTTAGCCTCCAGTTCTACCATAAAAAACCTTGGAGTTATTTTTGATCAGGATATGTCCTTCAACTTACATATAAAACAAGTCTGCAGGACAGCATTCTTTCATTTACGTAATATTGTCAAAGTCAGAAATATCTTGTCTCAGAGTGATGCTGAGAAACTAGTCCATGCATTTGTAACCTCCAGGCTGGACTATTGTAATTCTTTATTGTCAGGATGTCCCAGTAACTCTCTTAAAAACCTCCAGCTGATCCAAAATGCTGCAGCCAGAGTTCTGACAGGAACCAGGAAAAGAGATCATATTTCTCCTGTATTGGCTTCTCTTCATTGGCTCCCTGTAAAATCCAGGATAGAATTTAAAATCCTGCTTCTAACATACAAAACTGTTAATGAACAAGCTCCATCTTATCTTAAAGACCTTATTGTACCTTATCATCCTAACAGAGCTCTTCGCTCTGAGACTGCAGGTTTACTTGTGGTTCCCAGAGTTTCCAGAAGTAGGCACCCAGGACCCTATTGTTCCTGCTGTGTTTCTTTGGCGGTTTGGCGGTTTGTTTGGCGGTTTCTTTTTCTTACGCCACTTTGAACCTCAATTTGACCCCCTAAACATGCTCAAAAACTCCCCAAATTTGGCACACAAATCAGGACTGGTGAAAAATTTTATATTTTGGGGGAATTACACATATGAATGGTAAAATGACTCAATAGCGCCACCTTGAAAATTGGGCTCAACGGCGCCCCCTAGAGCACGTGGTGTGCAGGTATTGGAATTTAACGAACTCCTCCCAGGGTTTTTGGCCGATCTTCACCAAATTGGCTGTGTGGCATCTGGACCCATCAAGGATGAAAACTTATTAAAATCTCGTGGATACGTCACATGGTGTGGGCGTGGCATGGCGGCCATTTTGAACAAAAAAGCTCAATAGCACCCCCAAGAAAACGCTGTGCGCAGGCATTGGAATTTATCGAACTCCTCCCAGGATTTTTATCCGATCTTCACCAAATTGGCTGTGTGGCATCTAGACCCCTCCAGGATAAAAAGTTATCAAAATCTTGTGGCTGCGTCACACGGTGTGGGTGTGGCATGGCGGCCATTTTGAACAAAAAAACTTAACGGTGCCCCCTGGAACACGTGGTGCGCAGGCATTGGAATTTAACAAACTCCTCGCAGGATTTTTTTCTGATTTTCACCAAATTGGCTGTGTGGCATCTAGACCCCTCCATGATGAAAAGTTATTAAAATCTTGTGACTTTGTCACATGTTGTGGGCGTGGCATGGCGGCCATTTTGAATCAAAAAGCTCAGCGACATAATAACACAGCAATATAACAGTAATAAAACTGTTTTTCTTAATTGATAACAGAACAGGTAAGAGATAAGTAATAACATCTCACTCAGAATTTTTTAATTAATAACACAGCAGTTAATAGATAACAGATAACATCTCACTCAGCAGATTTTTCATGGATAACAGAACAAGTAACATGTAATATCTCAGCCATGTACATCTTTCCTCTCACTCATGGAATGCACAAAAGTAGTTCTTGTTCTTACTGAGGCAAAGGTGAACATCACACTTTGCACACTTGATTTCTGTGTGGCCCTTGCATTTTGTGAATTTGCATCATTGGCCCCCACTGTCAATTGCTGGCCAGTGATACTTTCTTCTTGTGGAAGAGCTGCCTTCTCTCTTGCACTGGTGAGAACATCTTGGTCTTGATTTTCATGCATGTTCTCATCACTGCTGCTCCTGTTGTCAGAACTCTGTCTCTACTGCCGTCTTCATCACCTGGCTTCAGGACATCTTCTTCATCGCTGTCGTCGCTCTCCGCTGTTTAGCTTGGCATAAAACACTGATGGCTTCATTTTGGTATGCATAAAAATAAAGAGCAGAAATTGCATTATATCACAGCATGCTATTTTTTTAATAATGATTACTGAAAATAACTATAATGACATTTCCTAAAGAAAATCCGTGTGAGTCCTGAAAGCCATTTCTATATGGATGGCAGTATGCATAAGTGGCCTAACCCACGTTTGGTCTCAAAATGATTTATCACCTTTATACAAGTCTGCAAGTATCTGGCTTCATCCTTCATCCTAGCAAGCCCACAAACTCCTAACACACCATGCTAAACTACAAGCATTCTGAGCCTGACAGATTTATTGGTAACACAAAGATCCATTTTACGCCATTATGTGAAATGTGGGTTAGCCCACTCGTGCATACTGCATCCATATAGGCTATATGCGCTATATGATATAGCGCTGTGCAGCGATTAGCCGCATTCCGTTATGACCGAATGTCGCTAATTCGCGACAAACCGAAATATTGAAATAATTTAAATAATACTCGTCACACAGAGTTCACCTCATTACGTAGGCTGTAGAAGCACACAATAAGCGAGTGAGTATTTTTATCTTAGCACAACTTACCTTATATGCAACAACTGCTCCACATTTCCAGCCTTGTTCTGATAGCGTCGCAGCCGGCAACTTCATCTTGCATCAACTGGATGTAGGTCTGACGCCGACCAGTCTTACTAGAAACAAGTGCTTGCCAAAGGTTCCTAGGTCTGTACTGCATATGCACGAACCGGCATTGGGGGAATGCAGACGCTATCTCGGCTGATTGCGTAATAGAAACGGTATGTCGCATATTTGCAACAGTCGGCGTTAAGGGGTTAACAAACTCCTCCCAGGATTTTTGTCCCATCTTCACCAAATTCACTGTGTAGCATCTAGACCCCTCCAGGATGAAAAGTTATTAAAATCTTGTGGCTGCGTTACACGGTGTGGGCGTGACATGGCGGCCATTTTGAACAAAAAAGCTTAACATTGTACAATGGAACACGTTGTGCGCAGGCATTGGAATTTAACAAACTCCTCCCAGGATTTTTGTCCGATCTTCACCAAATTCGCTGTGTGGCATCTAGACCCCTCCAGGATGAAAGGTTATTAAAATCTAGTGGCTACGTCACACGGTGTGGGCCTGGCATGGCGGCCATTTTGAACAAAATCGCCATGTGGAACGAAATGGGTTTTGGAGGCGAAGGGATCCATGTAAAATCACCAAATCCACACAAATCCTCATTAATCTCAAGACCTAATATTTAATATACAGTTCAGGAATGGATTCTGCCATCTTGTCTGTTTAAGACACTCTTAGGCTTCTGAAAAGTCCTCCTCCCTACTCCTAACAGTTTCTCACCTTAGGAGTTCTCTTAATGCCTGAGACGCTTCGTGAATAACTTTTATTTTACCAGGGGAACATTCTAAGAAAAATCTTTATACTCAAGAAATTCAAAGATTTTTCTTAGAATGACGTCACTAAGAGCAGCTTTTAGCCTTAGGATGCTTTGTGAATACGGGCCCAGGTTCTAGCCTCGTGAACACTGTGTCAGGTTCTTTGGATTATACGGTATATACAGTCTAATACAACGACTCTCCAGCCACTATGTCAGAATGCTGAAAATCTTTTCCCACGACTAAGAAAGATGTTGAAGGCGACAGTGAAGACATCCTTTCTGCCTTGATCATGCGGAACTCATGGCCTGAAGCAATCTCAGTGACTGCCAAGCATTTCTACGTGGCTGTCGCTTTGCAATTGCGCACAACAACTGATGGTAGATTGATTCCACTTTTAAAATGTCAAGCAATATCTCAGAATAGCACATTGGTACAAACGGGCCTGCCTCATACTGAGAGGCATTGACCGGTCAGCACTGTTGGTTTTTATACAGTTTCACAATCCAAAAGTTGCAATGTTACCTCTGTTTCCCCATCAGATCAACATCAGGTTATATAAGCACACAAACACAAAGAGCTGTTTATTACGAGGCCTTTCTGGGGAATTTTGTTAACATTAGTATCAATGCAATGATTTGTATTGTGTTTGTCAGTGCATGAGAATGACAGACTTCTACTGTGATCTCAAGAGTAAAATCTATAACATAATTAAGCCATGTACAAATATGTGTGTATTAAACATGGATAGTCTTTAATGTTTGATAATATAACTGTTAATTTACTGTATTTTTAAATTTATTTTACACCCTAAGTGAGCTGCGTTTTTTTTTTTTGTTTTTTTGTTTTGTACCGTACCCTGTACCTAGTATTTACATCCATCCATCCATCCATCCATTATCCGTACACCGCTTAAACTTCTGCAGGGTTGTGGGGGCTGGATTCTATCCCAGCCAACTCAGGACAAAGGCAGGGGACACCCTGGACAGGTCACCAGCCTATCACGGGGCTACACATAGAGACAGACAACCAAGCACACTCTCATTCACACCTACAGACAATTTAGAATCATCAGTTAACCTCAGCATGTTTTTAGACTGTGGGAGGAAGCCAGGGTACCCAGTGAGAACCCACGCTGCACAGGGAGAACATGCAAACTCCACACAGAAAGATCCCAGGTGTCCTAACCGGGACGCGAACCAGGGATTCTTGTAGCTGTGAGGCGATGCTGCTAACCACCGAGCCGACATGCAACCCATCCTAGTATTTACAAAATGTATTTTATTTTGCAACGCCCAGTTGTAATCAAAAGTTGAGATATAATGAGTTTATTTCAGTCTTCTTCTTTTCCACTGAACATGGTACCAAGAGAAACCAGTAAGTTCTTTAGTGGTACCCAGTTCATACAACTGTATTATATATGCAATTTTTAGCAATTTATTTACAAAATGTTTGAAAAACACATCAAACTAGTTAAAACAATCTTTCAAATGCAAATGCAGTATGTATTGTTTGTGTCATTGCTGTGTTGTGTCTTAATACTCACTAGGACATATGTAGTAACATATAGTATAGTAACATATAGTTAGTTAGTTTTGAAGATATAGATGCTGTAGAATTCTGTCTGATAAAGTTGTTGCAAAACCTCCCATAATTGTCCAACTTGGCTGAAATCTGGTGACTGTGAAGACCATATGATTCACATTACTTTAATACCCAACAAACCATTCCATTCAAATCACTGTATGGACATTGTCATCCTGGAAGAGACCACTCTCACCAGGAAAGAAACGTGTCATCATATGATTAAGGTGATCACTCAGAACATTTGTGACTCCACCTGCTAAATGAACAAGTAGATCCAAGCTATGCTAACAGAATGACTCTCACAACATAACAAAGCCACTGGATCCCCTCCGTGTAGGGGTCAAAGGTTCAGGTTCTTCTTTTAACTTGCCAGCCATCTGTTGCTCGTTACAAAGCTAAGCCATAGACAAACAGCTACACAGGTAGACAGAAGAGCAGCACTACTCTAAATGACAGAAAACTTCACAGCTACATCCACGGAAAGATGGATAACTACACGGCTGTAGATGATGTGAAGGCATGTCATGCTGTGTTGCATGTTGGGATGGGGGAAGTGCTTCACCTGTACATGTTCCAATGGATAGCAGCTTACCTTTGTTGTGTTTGGCTAACAAGTTTAATAAACCATCAGATCTGATAGAGAGACAAGGGGACAGATAAGAGAGACCATGTCAGGCAACAAGTCATTTGAGAAATCATAATTGTCATAAGTTGTGGACTGAAAATAATATCCAAACTAACGTGAATTTTCTTATACTACTTAGAATCAGAATGCTGACAGAGCACTGTTTGTTGGATGATACTGTTGCTTTTTGGGTTAGGAAAAATCAGGCAAAAAAGACTGAAAAGAAAAAAGTACTACCCACAGCGAACTGACTCCAGTGTTCCACACTACAATGGACTTCTTGTAAGTATAAGAGCCTGTAAAAAGTACTACACAAATACACATGAGCAGAGACTGGTGCGATGACCTCATCATTCTGTACATTGACAACCACAGTCACATCGATGAATGTTTGACAATTATTGGCTAATAAACCTGACTCTAATCAATACAGTTAAAATGCCAGTTGCTATCCTTGTAGTATTTATCAGGACTGAGTTCTGATGCTCCTCTACACCCAAACTCACCCCTCCGCACCCATTTGCTTGTATGCTTGTATGTGTCATACCTCCAGTGTCTGGATCCAGTTCTTTGGGGACAGACAGATGTCTAGGGAAAGAGGAGGACTGATGGATCTAGGATGCCAGTTCACACACATACACCCCCTCCTTTCTTCCACACTCTCCTCTCTCATTGGGAAACACTAAGCTCCTTATCACTCTTCTGGGAGCCATTATGGTGAGGGCCAGAGAGCTGACATATTGATTTCCGACCCAACCCCCCCACCAGGTTGTGGACACAGGCTGGCACAGATCGTCTTATCGCTCACATTGGAAGGCTGTTTTTCACTCCACAGCTCACTGCAATTCACCTTTCTAGGAAATACACAGGTGTGCAGCTTACAGGAGCCGGACAAAGCTGACAATCATGTAACCAGTACTACTTTTAAAACACTTAATTAAGTTCTGTATTACCTACATCTAATTTTACAATTTGTACATCTCCAACTCCTCTCATCCCTCCCACCAAAGATGTAAGCGGAGGAAGTGAGGAAGAGATGCTAGGAGAGAGGAGTCGAAGCAATAGACATTTAACATAATCAGACATCCCAGCCTCAGAGCCATTGTTCTGTGTTATGCCCAGCCTAGGGGTGTCTGAGACATAACAAGAAGTGGCCCCATCTTCCCCAAGTCCCAAGTAGCCACAGAGACAGAATTGTATGATGACAAAAAAAGTGGGTTTTATTTACAGGAATAGAATGATATAACTGAGTTAAACGTAGGGGGACTAAGGACAAAATAACAAACAAACAATCCTGGCTAGAAAGTAACTAAACAAACAGGAGAAAACTGAGATTAACCACCCCTACAACTCAACAGAAGTAACAAACGCTCAAACAAAACTAAGTGTGGATGGTTGGGAGAAGAGGGAGATGAGGAGATGCCGCTGCCCGCCAGCTACCGCCATCTTGGTATTTCTTTTATATCCGGTGCGCTCCTTGGCTGCAACCAATCGGGGATCCGGTCTGTGAAACTCCACCAATCCCCGTCTGGCTGTGGCACACACAAATTTGCATACGGACCGAAAGCACAACAATCACAGAACTACGACGACAGTCGTAACATTTGAAATAATGTCAATTGAATATGACATGTGGCGCAATTATACCACCTCTCCATTGTTTCGTTAGAACCTGCCACTGTATTTCATGATCTCTGACAGATGACAGTGTCTCTGTCACCCTGTAATCCCTCCAACATATTCTGGGTCTACCCCAGGGTCTTCTTCCAGCTGAATGTTCCTGGAAAACCTCCAAAGTAAGGAACCCAGGAGGTATCCTGATCAGATGCTCAAGCCACTTCTGCTGGCTTCTTTTAATACGGAGGAACAGCAACTCTGAGTTCCATGGGTGAGGATTGGAATGCAGACCGGCTGGTAAAACAAAAGCTTTGCCTTCCATCTCAGTTCCCACTTTACCACAACAGTCAGTTGCAATGCCAACATTACGGCTGGCCCTGCTTTATTCTGTCTATGGACTGGAGACAAGGAGCTACCTGGGCAGTGTCCAACACCCAGGAGAAACCTGTCTGACTTTATGCTGCAGGCATGAACACAGCTTTCACTTTGGTTGTACAAGGATTGGATGCCTTGTAGCAATGTCTCCAGTACCCCATGTAGACAAATTTTAGCTTGTCAACAGGCTAAAGTAAGACTGTGAATCTTTCGGCACTTGTCTGATCTTCATTCAAGAGTATAATAAGAATTAAAGCTGCAAGCAGCGTCGGACGGGCCCTTGCTCCTCACCGCACTCCTCTCCACATGACCTTGTCTAGGGGGCGCCGTAGAGCCAACTGGAATTTCGACTGTGCAAATCTGTTGGTCTTGGAATACTATATGTATGTACGAAATTGCATGTTTGTAGGATAAAGCAGTGATTTTATATGACTATTTGAATATTTGTAGGGGGCGCTGTGGAGCTGTTTGACCACGTCCATTCCTGAATTGTATATTAAATATTAGGTCTTGATAATAATGAAGATTTGTGCGGATTTGGTGATTTTACATGGATCCCTTCACCTCCAAAACCCATTTCGTTCCACATGGCGATTTTGTTCAAAATGGCCGCCATGCCACGCCCACACCGTGTGACGTAGCCACGAGATTTTAATAACTTTTCATCCTGGAGGGGTGTAAATGCCACACAGTGAATTTGGTGAAGATCGGACAAAAATCCTGAGAGGAGTTCGTTAAATTCCAATGCCTGCGCACAACGTGGTCCATTGTACAATGTTAAGCTTTTTTGTTCAAAATGGCCGCCATGCCACGCCCACACCGTGTGACGCAGCCTCAAGATTTTAATAACTTTTCATCCTGGATGGGTGTAGAGGCCACACAGCCAATTTGGTGAAGATACGACAAAAGTCCTGGGAGGAGTTCAATAGGTTCCAATGCCTGCGCACAACGTTTTCTTGGCTGCACCGTTGAGCTTTTTTGTTCAAAAGGAGCCGTTTGAACACGCCCACACCATGTGACGTATCCACGAGATTTTAATAACTTTTCATCCTGGATGGGTCTAGATGCCACACATCCAATTTGGTGACGATGGGACAAAAATCCTGGGAGGAGTTCGTTAAATTCCAATGCCTGTGCACCACGTGTTCCAGTGGGCGCCGTTGAGCTTTTTTGTTCAAAAAGGCCACCATGCCACGCCCACACCGTGTCACGTATCCGCGAGATTTTAATAACTTTTTATCCTGGAGGGGTGTAGATGCCACACAGAAAATTTGGTGATGATGTGACAAAAATCCTGGGAGGAGTTCGATAAATTCCAATGCCTGAGCACAGCGTTTTCTTGTGGGCGCCGTTGAGCTTTTTTGTTCAAAATGGCCACCATGCCCCGCCCACATCGTGTAACGTATCCACGAGATTTTAATAACTTTTCATCCTGGAGGGGTCTAGATGCCACACACCGAATTTGGTGAAAATCGGATAAAAATCCTGGGAGGAGTTTAAGTTCCAATAAGTGCACACCACGTGCTCTAGGGGGCGCCGTTAAGCTTTTTTCTGTAATTTTAAAAGCAGGAATGTTTTTGTCTCATGCTATTGTACCTGTGTACCAAATTTCATGAGTTTTCTGGAAACTAGCCGTATTAACTCCACTAAAGCACAATTTTCAAGGTGGCGCTATTGAGTCATTTTGCCATTCATATGTGTAATTTCCCCAAAATATGAAATTTTTCACCAATCCTGATGTCTATGCCAAATTTGGTGAGTTTTTGAGCATGTTTAGGGAGTCAAATTGAGGTTCAAAGTGGCGTAAGAAAAAGAAACCACCATCCCCCCAAACCCCCAAACCGCCAAAGAAACACTACAGGAACAATAGGGTCCTACGCACTGTAGTGCTCGGGCCCTAATTAAAGCTGCAAGCAGCGTCGGACGGGCCCTCGCTCCCCCCCCCCACGGCCGCTTTGGATACGATCGGAATGTCTACAGCACGCAGTAGTATTTGTCTCATCCTGCTCTGAACATGTACCAAATTTATTGTCTGTAGAACAAAGGGGTGATTTTATAGGAATTTTTGAAATTTCTAGGGGGCGCTGTGGAGATGTTTGAAATTTGGATTGTGCAAATCTGTTGGTGTTGGCATACTGTACGTGTGTACCAAATTTCATGTTTGTAGGATAAAGCAGTGATTTTATATGAGTATTTGAATATTTGTAGGGGGCGCTGTGGAGCCGTTTGAGCACCCTTATTCCTGAATTGTTTATCAATTGTTAGTTCCAGAGATTAATGAGGATTTGTGTGGATTTAGTGATATTACATGGATCCCTTCACCTCCAAAACTCATTTCGTTCCATATGGCGATTTTGTTCAAAATGGCCGCCATGCCACGCCCACACTGTGTGACGTAACCACGAGATTTTCATAACTTTTCATCCTGCATGGGTTTAGATGACACACAGCGAATTTGGTGAAAATCGGAAAAAAATCCTGGGAGGAGTTCGTTAAATTCCAATGCCTGCGCACCACATGATCCAGGGGACGCCGTTAAGCATTATTGTTCAAAATGGCCGCCATGCCACGCCCACACCGTGTAACGCAGCCACAAGATTTTAATAACTTTTCGTCATAGAGAGGTTTAAATGCCACACAGCAAATTTTGTGAAGATGGGACAAAAATCCTGGGAGGATTTCATTTAATTCCAATGCCTGCGGAAAGTGTTTTCTTGGGGGCGCCGTTGAGCATTTTTCTTCAAAATGGCTGCCATGCCACGCCCACACCGTGTGACATATCCACGAGATTTTAATAACTTTTCATCCTGGAGGGGTCTAGGTGCCAGACCGTGAATTTGATGAAGATCTGATAAAAATCCTGGTAGGAGTTTGATAAATTCCAATGCCTTCACACAGCATTTTCTTGGGGGCGCCGTTGAGTTTTTTTGTTCAAAATGGCCGCCATGCCACGCCCACACCGTGTGACACAGCCACAAGATTTTAATAACTTTTCATCCTGGAGGGGTCTAGATGCCACACAGCCAATTTGTTGAGGATGGGACAAAAATCCTGGGAGAAGTTCGATAAATTCCAATGCCTGCACACAGTGTTTTCTTGGAGGCGCCGTTGAGCTTTTTTGTTCAAAATGGGCGCCATGCCACGCCCACACCGTGTGACGCAGCCTCAAGATTTTAATAACTTTTCATCCTGGATGGGTCTAGAGGCCACACAGCCAATTTGGTGAAGATACAACAAAAGTCCTGGGAGGAGTTCAATAAATTCCAATGTCTGTGCACAGCGTCTTCTGAGGGGGGCCATTGAGCTTTTTTGTTCAAAATGGCCGCCATGCCACGCCCACACCGTGTGACGCAGCCACAAGATTTTAATAACTTTTCATCCTGGAGGGGTCTAGATGCCACACAGCCAATTTGTTGTGGATGGGACAAAAATCCTGGGAGGAGTTCGTTTAATTCCAATGCATGCGCACCACGTTTTCCAGTGGGCACCGTTGAGCTTTTTTGTTCAAAATGGCCGCCATGCCACGCCCACACCGTGTGACGCAGCCACAAGATTTTAATAACTTTTCATCCTGGAGGGTTTAGATGCCACACAGCGAATTTGGTAAAGATCGGACAAAAATCCTGGGAGGACTTTGTTAAATTCCAATGCCTGCGCACCACGTGTTCCATTGTACAATGATAAGCTTTTTTGTTCAAAATGGCCGCCATGCCACGCCCACACCGTGTGACGCAACCACAAGATTTTAATAACTTTTTATCCTGGAGGGGTATAGATGCCACACAGCAAATTTGGTGAAGATGGGACAAAAGTCCTGGGAGGATTTCATTTAATTCCAATGCCTGCGGACAGTGTTTTCTTGGGGGCGCCGTTGAGCATTTTTCTTCAAAATGGCCGCCATGCCGCGCCCACACCGTGTGACGTATCCACGAGATTTTAATAACTTTTCATCCTGGAGGGGTCTAGGTGCCAGACCGTGAATTTGATGAAGATCTGATAAAAATCCTGGAGGAGTTCAATAAATTCCAATGCCTTCGCACAGCGTTTTCTAGGGGGCACCGTTGGGCTTTTTTGTTCAAAATGGCCGCCATGCCACGCCCACACCATGTGACATATGCACGAGATTTTAATAACTTTTCATCCTGGAGGGGTCTAGATGCCACACAGCGAATTTGGTGAAAATCGGCCAAAAATCCTGGGAGGAGTTCGATAAATTCCAATGCCAGCACACCACATGCTGTAGGGGGCGCTGTTGAGCTTTTTTTAAAATTTCAACAGCAGGAATTTTTTTGTCTCGGGCTACTGTACATGTGTACCAAATTTCATGAGTTTACGTGAAACTAGCAGTATTAACTCCACTAAAGCCCAATTTTCAAGGTGGCGCTATTGAGTCATTTTGCCATTCATATGTGTAATTCCACCAAAATATTAAATTTTTTACTAGTCCTGATGTGTGTGCCAAATTTGGTGAGTTTTTGAGCATGTTTAGAGGGTCAAATTGAGGTTCAAAGTGGCGTAAGAAAAAGAAACCGCCAAACCGCCGAACTGCCAAACCGCCAAACCGCCAAACCGCCAAAGAAACACTACAGGAACAATAAGGTCCTACGCAGTGTAGTGCTTGGGCCCTAATAAGCGTAAAACATTAGCCTTGTGACAATTATTGCATACGAATCACCATTTTAACATCAGCATGGATCAGTAGACAATTGGACCTCACCGTTCATTCTCATCTTAAAATGTGTTTGTTTATTATGGACATTACCTCTTCACTGAAACAAGAGAGTTGCTGTACACCTTCACAAATCTCTCTTTGAACATATTTCTGAATGCTTGACACCATCTATTTACATAACCCCACAGTGTCTTTATGCTGTGTAATCCTCCCTTTCTTGTACATGTAATGTCTGGTTTGCTCTACTGTTCTCGGATTTTTTTTATTGTCCACTTTATACTTTGTTCAGAGCTCATATTATATTTTCCCATTTCCCCACTGAAGTCCATAACCTGGTAGAGAAACCCAATTTCCCACCAGGGATCAATAAAGTTTTATCTTATCTTTAAAAATGGTAAACTCCTTTCTGCTCAGCAAATAAAAAGCCAGGCAACCTCTCCACTCCATCCCTCAGACTGTAGTAGGAATCCACCTCGTTTGTTTTCTTTTTTTCACCATTTCTATGCTTATTACTGCGCCTTTCTTTCCTTCAGTGTCTTTTTCTCTGTCGTTTTGTGCTTCCCTAATGGCTACAATAGTGAGGTATTGTCATCAGCTTCGACAACATATGCTCGAAATTCTCTGTCTCTAAATCTCCTCCTCTGTGTCTGTTTTCCTCGCTGCTTAATCTCCACTTTCTCTGTCTCAGTCATTGTTGTGATTCCTTTTTTCTTATCAGACAAGCCATTCTTCAACAAATTGGAACCTCATTACTTCCCATAAGCATCTTTTTCAATCTGCCTGCTCTGACTTTCACAAGTTTTTGGCAGTCCGAAGTTCATCTGCCTTACACTGTAAAAAGTGCTATTGATGTATATGACTAAACAACTTCAAGTTTTGCAGCATAGATTATTAGGGCCCAAGCACTACAGTGCGTAGGACCCTATTGTTCCCATAGTGTTTCTTTGGCGGTTTGGCGGTTTCTTTTTCTTATGCCACTTTGAACCCCAATTTGACCACCTAAACATGCTCAAAAACTCCCCAAATTTTGCACACACATCAGGACTGGCGAAAAATGTAATATTGTGGGGGAATTACACATATGAATAGCAAAATCACTCAATAGCGCCACCTTGAAAATTGGGCTTTAGTGGAGTTAATATGGCTAGTTTCACGTAAACTCATGAAATTTAAAATCTTGAGGCGGCGTCACACGGTGTGGCGTGGCATGGCGGCCATTTTGAACAAAAAAGCTCCATGGTGCCCCTAGAAGAAGTGGCGCGTAGGCATTGGAATTTAACGAACTCTTCCCAGGATATTTGTCCCATCTTCACCAAATTTGCTGTGTGGCATCTAGATCCCTCCAGGATGAAAAGTTATTAAAATCTTGTGGCTGCGTCAGACGGTGTGGGCGTGGCATGGCGCCCATTTTGAACAAAAAAGCTTAACATTGTACAATGGAACACGTTGTGCGCAGGCATTGGAATTTAACAAACTCCTCCCAGGATTTTTGTCCGATCTTCACCAAATTCGCTGTGTGGCATCTAGACCCCTCCAGGATGAAAGGTTATTAAAATCTAGTGGCTGTGTCACACGGTGTGGGCGTGGCATGGCGGCCATTTTGAACAAAATCGCTATGTGGAACGAAATGGGTTTTGGAGGTGAAGGGATGCATGTAAAATCACTAAATCCACACAAATCCTCATTAATCTCAAGACCTAATATTTAATATACAATTTAGGAATGGACGTGGTCAACCGGCTCCACAGCGCCCCCTAGAAATATTCAAATAGTCATATAAAATCACTGCTTTATCCTACAAACATGCAATTTGGTACATACATATAGTATCCCAAGACCAATAGATTTGCACAGTCGAAATTCCAATCGGCTCTACGGCGCCCCCTAGACAAGGTCGTGTGGAGAGGAGTGCGGTGAGGAGCGAGGGCCCGTCCGACGCTGCTTGCAGCTTTAATTAGGGCCCAAAACACTACAGTGCGTAGGACCCTATTGTTTCTGTCGTGTTTCTTTAGGGGGATGGCGGTTTCTTTTTCTTACGCCACTGTGAACCTCAATTTGACCCCCTAAACATGCTCAAAAACTCACCAAATTTGGCACACACATCAGGACTGGTGAAAAATTTCATATTTTGGGGGAATTACACATATGAATTGCAAAATGACTCAATAGCGCCACCTAGAAAATTGTGCGTTAGTGGAGTTAATATGGCTAGTTTCGCGAAAACTCATGAAATTTGGTACACAGGTACAGAAGCATGAGACAAAAACATTCCTGCTTTTAAAATTACAGAAAAGGCTCAACGGCGCCCCCTACAGCACGTGGTGTGCAGTTATTGGAATTTAACGAACTCCTCCCAGGATTTTTGGCCGATCTTCACCAAATTCGGTGTGTGGCATCTGGACCCCTCCAGGATGAAAAGTTATTAAAATCTCGTGGATACGTCACACGGTGTGGGCGTGGCATGGCGGCCATTTTGAACAAAAAAGCTCCATGGCGCACCCAAGACAATGCTGTGCGCTGGCATTGGAATTTAATGAACTCCTCCCAGGATTTTTGTCCCATCTTCACCAAATTGGCTGTGTGGCATCTAGACCCCTCCAGGATAAAAATTATTAAAATCTTGTGGCTGTGTCACACAGTGTGGGCGTGGCATGGCGGCCATTTTGAACAAAAAAGCTCCATGGCGCCCCATAGAACACGTGGTGCGCAGACATGGGAATTTAACGAACTCCTCCCAGGATTTTTGTCCAATCTTCACAAAATTCACAGTGGCATCTAGACCCATCCAGGATGAAAAGTTATTAAAATCTCGTGGTTACTTCACACGGTGTGGGCGTGGCATGGCGGCCATTTTGAACAAAATCGCCATATGGAATGAACCAGGTTTTGGAGGTGAAGGCATCCATGTAATATCACCAAATCCACACAAATCCTCATTAATCTCTAGAACTAACAATTAATATACAATTCAGGACTGGGCGTGGTCAAATGCCTCCACAGCGCCCCCTACAAATATTCAAATACTCATATAAAATCACTGCTTTATCGTACAAACATGAAATTTGGTACACACGTATAGTATCCCAAGACCAACAGATTTGCACACTCCAAATTTCAAACAGCTCCACAGCGCCCCCTACAAATTTCACTGGTTTGTCCTACAGACATGAAATTTGGCACATGTGCAGATCAGGATGAGACAAATACTATTGCGTGCTATAGACATTCCGATCGTATTCCAAACGGCCATGGGGGGGGGGGCTTTAAATAGTAAATAATTAAAGCTGCAAGCTTTAATTATTTACTATAAGCTTGCAGCTTTAATTATTTACTATTACTAATACTCAGAGACCACTCGGAAGATACTTCTATTTAGAATTGGTTTGACCATATACCATTTTTCACAGTCCAAATGATGATATAAGCACAACAGTTTGAGGGAAAAGTTGGATCTTGTCCATGAATGTCACAACCTCTTAGTGTCTGTTTGCCCACTTTTCTTCTTTGACAGCCGCACTTGAGCTGCATGGATTCTAGCAGTTTGTTCAGACCTGACAAGCCATGTTTTTACAACATGATGTGACAATGTTCCAAAAAGTTTATTGTCATGTCAGAAATGTTTGGCTTTTTCAGGCTTGAAGTGCCCTAAAATGATCAGTGTTGAGGTCGAGTCACTGTGAAAGAAACTCCATAATGGTCACAGACGCCTTGATCTTCAAGCAGTTCTTCAAAGCCTTGAGGTGTGTTTAGCTCATTATTGTGCTGCAGTATAAATCTTAGATACAGATACAGATGTCCAACTCCAGCATAGCTTGATGTATTTATCTTCTGATGGTCTGCTTGCTTTTAGTCTGCCTGATCCTGCCTAGATACAACTGATGTAGTGTTTACCAAGTACTGTCAGGCTCCATGCTCTGACTTTTAGAAACTTTTAGTCTAGCCATGATTTGATGCTGATAAAGCCCCTCTTTGTTCAATGTGACTTCTGACACTTTCACTTGGTTCTGATGCCGGGTTTTTCAGTATTACTACTTAATCAGCAATATTTTCCAGGAAACTTCAGGTAAAGCAAAATTTAGAACAGAAATATTTGCAGTATTTCATGTAAGAAGAGATCCGCCGTAGAATGTAGAAAAGAAGTGGATGTAGCCAATGTGAATGCTGAGTTTGGCAATTTGGCAAAAGCCATCTTGGCGTTTTGGAGCCAGCCGGGCCGTATTTACTCATGAGGGTAGAATGTGAAGCGGAGGCAGGAGTGAATCTGGGAATGGAGGCTGTAGGTCAGGGGTGTCAAACTCAAACACACAGCGGGCCAAATCTGAAAACCTGGACATAGTCACGGGCCAACATTATATTATTATAATATATATATATATATATATATATATATATATATTATAATTATAATTATTAACATTATTATATTGATATATTGATATTATATATCAATAGAACTAGCCTTTACAGCAGCCTCACTTTGTGATGTGGCTTTTTTGAACATAGTCTGTTGTGAAACCAAACTTCTTTTCATCTCCTCTACTTTCTGGCTCCTTTGACTCATGTTCAGGTCCTTGTACTTGTCCTGGTGTTTCATAGTGTCGTCTAATGTTGTTCTCCGTGGTTATCGCCACAGTGGCTCCACATACTAGACGGGGCTGGTCTGAATTGCAATAGGTGAGCGCCGGATATTCTGGTCCAGTTACTGACAAATATCTGAATATTTGGGTCGTGCGGCCGCGGTGGCCCGGGGGCCGGCGGCGGGGGCGAGGGCGAGGGCGAAGGGGAAGTGTGTTCGTCGGAATCCAACGGCAGTAGCGCGGATATCTCCTGCTGGTGGTGGCACAGTAGCAGTGTCCTGGCGTGCCGCTGGTGCAGTAGTAGTAGGTGCGTTTGCTATGACTAGTGTCAACAGAGGAGAGGGTGTTTATGGGTCCTGTCCTGATTGACGCGGCGATACAGAGCAGAGCATTCTGGGATTTGTAGTATAAGCGATACATGCGCTGTATAACACCGGTGGGCCGGCTTTAGTAGTCATCTGGTATTACCTCGCGGGCCAAATATAATTACACTGCGGGCCAAATTTGGCCCGCGGGCCTGAGTTTGACACCTATGCTGTAGGTGAACCAGGTTCTGGACTAACACGGCAGGAATCGAGATTTACCACGGAGGCAGGCGAGTAGGCAGGGAGTGACGGAGACTGTGGTGAAAGGAGAAGCCAGGTTAGACACTGAGAAAAAAACACAATCAAGAGCAGAATGTTGGCCAAGTTGACTGACTGGAGTAGTACAATGGTCCAGCGTCGAGTGGTGATCTGAGCTCATCTTTTATTGTCAGGAGGTGATGAGTTGCAGGTGAGTCCCTCCCTGCTGCAGGTGTCCATGATTAGATTATCCAGTGAGCTGGGTTTGCACACATTCCATACACACACACTTCGTTCACTCCCACCTGGAGAAGAACGGAAAGGAGGGAGAAGGGAAAAGGAGAGGAACAAGGGAGAGGGAAGGCTGCCACCAAGTAGAGGAGGTGGAGGGCATGACATTCTTTTCAGAGGATTCGCCTCACGTTTTTTTCTTTTTTTTTTCTTTTTTTGGGGGCGGGGGGGCAGAGACAGAGTGAAAGTGGGTAGAGGTAGGAGAGAGAGACATGTAGCAAAGGGTCATGAACTCACGACTGCTGCTGGCCGCCTGCGCTTACATGACAACGCCCTAACTTAGTGAGGTATCCTGGCGACTAGTTGAACCATCATGTTAAAGATTCCAGGACCTATTGGTATCTAACATGTCTAAATAGGTCTGTGGGAAAATGATTCTTCCTGCAATGTGTTATTCTGAGAGAAAGATAGGATTGTCAGGAAGAGCCAAAGATGCTGTCTTTATGATCTTGTCCTCATTGCAGTTTTGATATACTAGTCTGGTGGAGGAACCAGTGGTTGAGCAGATGTTATTCTCTGTCTCTTACTGTTTGAACTGTCATGTCTTAACACCACTGATACCTTTGCTTGGTCTGCAATGTTTTACAGGTGGATGAATCTGTAATTTTACTGCCAGACATACAGTCAGTGCATCACTCCACAACATTCTATCCACCCCAGCTTCACATCTCATCATCAAGTTTTCCTGAAAACACTCAAAGCAAAGGCAAGCCTTTTGAAGCTAACACAGTTCCCTTCATTTTTGCCAGTGTGCCGCTGATTACATCCCTTCATCTCAGTCTGCGCTTTCCACCGGCCCTTTATCTTCTCGTGGCCACCAGATGCGAACCAACTCACCCATGAAGTGCTATCACCCATTGTAAATGAGCAGAGTAAACCAGGCTAATCAGGGCTGTGAGGTGATGGGCCATTAATCCACACACACACACACACACACACACGCACACACACACACACACACACACACACACACACACACACACAAAGAGACATGATGAAAACCTGTCGCTCCATCTCTCACACTTGACCTCGTCTCTTTCATCTCGTCTTCCCCCCTTTCATTTCACCACACTTCCACCCATCCTTTCATCTTTCTGTCCGTCTGTTGCTGCCAGGAGAAGGAGGGTGCCTGGGGAGATTTTATCCAGAATCCACAATCACTTCAGTACCCAGGGGGTGCTGGCATGTCAGTGTGTGTCTACTGTTTTCTGTTATTTTACATTCCATTTTGCTATTTCTTGCTCATTTTTCATCACAGGGTTTCGCTTGGTAATCTGCCTGCAGTCTGATAAGGCCGTGATAAGCCCAGTGGAGAAATCACATAATAGATCTGAAATTTTTTGGCCGGTTTGGAGGTAATTACCAGATCTTACCTTTTAATTCTGCTGGCAGTTCCCTGTGATCTGTGGAAATGAGGAGGAATGTAGCGTGAACCTGTTTTAATTGGTTTTTAGATGACTTTCACATGAACTGTGAAATTGTGGTAATCAACAGAAAGGACAGCATCTAGATGGCTCTCAGCCAATGCAGCACTGCCCATTCTTTTCAATCTAATGAAAACACTTCATGTTTGTCTGACAAACAGGTGAGCATGTTTAGTTATTAGTTATTTAACATTTTCAATTCCTTGATACCAGCACTGATCAATTAACCATGTTTACCACTGACAGTTTTTCACTGATACTGATGGAATACTGTGAAGTATTGATGACTGAGTGTTTATGGTGTTCTATGGAGATGGAGATGGAGAGGAGACGGTTCAACACATCCAGGTTCAGCAGTGATCCAGTGAAGGATGAGCCACTTGGGTCACAGAACAATCAGCCCTCTTTGATGTGTCACCACAAAAACTCAGTCAACTCAGACTAGCATCTGCTCTGGGGCCCAGCGGGATACTGTGCAAACTGTATAAGAACTTCCCAAGAGTGCTGAAGCTATTGTGGACATGGAGTGGTGAAGGGAATTGGTGTGTTCCTTCGAAAAGAGCAGAACACTAAACCACTTGCCGGTTTAGGAGCACAGCCCCTCTGAACATTATATTCTTCACCACCTTATCAATACCTGCTGACAAAAAGCAGGCATCCCACGCTTTAAACTTTACATGAAACATGCCTCCATGATCTGGGAAGAGTTCTAGAGTACCAACAGGGAAAAGAAAGACCTACATGTGGTGTGGCTGAACCCACACCCATGAGTGTATAATGAGTGCGTACGAGCATTCCCACGCAGAGTATTGGATTTATCAAATTGTACCTGTGCGTAGGAACATGTGTAAACTTAAGCACAACTCTGACCATGCGTACACAAACCTAGTGGTAGAACAGTGAAACTACATGTGGTAGGACGGCTCAGCCTGTCTCTACCCACGCCAGGTGCAGCGGATCACCTCTGTGCAGCTGGGAGGAATCCCTCTGATTGCACCTGGCTTGCTGGTAAGTGCAGCACAAGCATATCTGGCAGAGGGCTGCACGTGTGGACAGGCAGCTGCTTTCCTCTTTCCCAGAGCTGTGGTGCTGTCAGTGGTGTGGTTTGGCGTAGATGCGTGGGTCCACAGCGGTTGTGGAGACGCTGGCCGCCTGAGTTTCTTCTACCTGTCAGGTATGTTCCGCCGTGGTCGCTGTATCTTCAAGCGACAGTGCCATTTCTGACGCGCTTTTTGCTGTTTACAGCCGGTCTATTTCCTGGCCGAAGCCTGGAAGCCGTGTGTGTGTGGCCTCGGAGCCGGTAGTAATAACTGGCGTGCTGCTTTGGACTCGTGAGGTGGGCTTGCTCATGTCTGTCTATCGGTTGTATTGCTGTGCTGTACCTACTGATGATTTGTAATTTCGGTTGACAGTGATCATGCTGTGTCCTTCTGCTGATGCCTGACGGACGGCTCCACGTCTGCAGCGGACTGCTGTTGTTCTGTCTGGAGATTTACCGCAGCAAGTTTTGCCGGCTGTTGGTTTTTTTACTGTGATTTCAATGTTTTAAAAGGACTGAATAATCTTGGTGTGCAGGTGCCCCTTTTCGGCACACCTGCAATTTGCATTAATATTTTTAACACCGGTTATATTGTTGTTATTTAGTATTATTAGTATCGAAATTCTTTTGTTTTTCTTTCTTTCATATATTTTTTTGCTTTTGTGATTGTGTATTTAGTTATTCTAATTGTCTTTTTGGAATTTTTTTTTTTTGGGTTGGTTGGGTGTCCTAATCAGTCTGGGTGGCGACCTCCTGGGCTTCGTTTGGTTTGGGGCAATATCAGACTTTGTTTTGAATTGTTTTTGCGCCATTACTAGTTCTAACCGTCTGTCTCTCTTCCCTTGTGCAGGGGCTGTTGGGCTGGGTGGTGGAGGCTGACTGATCCCCTGGCGGTGGTGGTCCCCCATCACTCCTTGTACAGTCGTGCACCTGGGTGTTCATCAATGGTTTTTTTTGTTTTTCTCACGTGTGGTGTTTCATCCGGACCCTTCCCCTTCCCCCTCAGTTAGTCATCCCTGCCTGGTAAACCCACAGCCCTAAAGTTTTTGTGGCAGCTTGATCGCACTTGAGAAAACTGGACAACGAGCCTAGGAGTGTGCCACCCCCCTGCTGAGTTAATTTGTGGCCTTGCCACCAGGAAGTTTTTAAAGGGGTTGAATATTGTACATTTTAAACTTGATTGTTAATAAATTTTGTTTGCATTTTTAAAAGCTACAATCACGTCAGTCTCTGGTGTCTGTCGAACCTGTGACCTTGTGAGTGGATATTGGACCGGTGGTCCCCGTTGTTAGATTTCCTGGGGGTGAAATTCCCCCGGGTGGCGTTGTCGAGCACCTGGTACATCCCAAAGTTACCTTAAACCCTTGTAGTTCTGCCACATACACATAGAATGCACTTAGAGAAGAGTCAGTGTTCAATAGCAAGCCAAAACTAAACAAGGATTTCACGCCATTACCGGATTCCCAAACATAAATAGAGCCATAGGTTGCACCCACATTGTTACGTTAGCGTTGTCTGGCTTAACGTTATACGGGAGACACAAACGACACCATGGTAATGCATAACGTGTTGTTATTTAATGCCAGCCTTCAAGTGCCACAACAACATACGTCCATGTGGGAACATTAGCTATCACACACACATAATAGTTCCGCCTTATCCAACACCTCCCCTCTTAAGTCAAAACCTTCCACACATTTCAGTATAAACATGGCTGTAAACATTTTCTTTCTTTTAACCATTTGTACCAGAATACAACTCATCCATAACAATAACCTGGACTGTTTCTTTCTTTACTTTAACACATTTCACTTTTTTTTTCTTTTCTTTTTAACAGTCCTTTGTTGTTTTCTTATAGAATCAGCAGCAAACATCTTTTAATAAACATTAACTTTACAGGTCTAAACGTGTAGGCGGACGGGACACTCGTCCTGAAGCTGTCACGTAAGGTGTGCCTGTAGTGCTTTGTGTGTTACTGGGTGTAACTGATGTACTGCTTGTTTGTGTATCACTAGTACTTGGTTCACTAGTACCTTGTGTTTCAACAGGTGCTTGACATAAAGGTCTCAGATGTGTGCGATTTCGTCTGATATGTCCCTCATCTGTGTGAATGACATACGATCTAGGTGTAGTTGCTTTTTCTACAACAGTCCCTTCTTTATTCTCTCTTGGGATCCACACCTGTTGACCCAGTTGCAGGGGTGTAAGTGGACGGGCCCTGTGACGACGGTTGAATTGACGTTGCTGATTTTCTTTTGACAGTCTCTGTTTGGTTCTGAAGTCTTTAATATTTGGCCACCGTGGAAGTAAGGTGACAGGGTGCTGTGGCAGTATAGTTTGCAACCGTCTGCCCATCAGTAGTTGTGCAGGAGAATAGCCGCACTCGAGAGGTGTAGCACGATATGCGAGTAGTGCTTTTGTTTTCTCACCTCCACCTTTCCACAGTCCTTTTACTGTAGCCACAGCTCACTTCTCCGTTTGCTTGCGGGTACCGTGGGCTACTGGTGATGTGAGTGAACCCAAACTCTGCTGCAAAGTCTTTGAACAGTTCACTGCTGTACTGTGGTCCGTTGTCTGACACGACTGTCTCTGGTATCCCATGGCGACTGAATGTCTCTTTAATGGCTGCTATCACGATAGCTGCAGATGGCACCTTCAGCTTCGCCACCTCAATATACCTTGAGAAATAATCCACAAGAAGAATGTAAGTCTCTTTTTCCCAGAAGAATAGGTCAGTGCCTACCCTCTGCCAGGGACGCTGAGGTACTGGTGTTGTCATCAGCGGTTCTTTGTGCTCAGCCCTGTGCTGTGAACATGTGTTACAGTTGTCCACATATCGGCTGATCTGTATTGACAGTCCTGGCCACCACACAGATTGGCGGGCTCTCGCTCTGCATTTGACTATGCCTTGGTGACCGCTGTGGAGCAGGTCTAGAATTTCCTGACTCATGCTTTGGGGAATAACTAGTCTTTGTCCTCTTAACAGTAGCTCTCCTGCCATAGTGATGTTTTCCTTCTCTGGCCAGTATACTCCTAGCTCTGGAGTTAATGCATGTTTCTCAGGCCACTCTGTCTTGCAGTAGTGGATGAGTTTAGCACAGATGGGATCAGTGTGTTGTCTTTGCTGGATTTCTTTTAGTCTTTGTGCTGTAGCTGGTAGACATTGAATCACAGAGTCCACAAACACTTTGACCTCTGACTCGTTGTCCAGCTCATCCTGTGTTAGCATGTGTTTTACTGGCGCTCTTGAGAGTGTGTCTGCTGTTATTAAGCGCTTACCTGGAACATGCACAATGTCAAATGTGAACTTCATAAGTCTAAGGCGAAACCTCAGTACTCTGGGTGGAAGCTCATCCAATGCTTTTGTGCTTAGCAAAGGGACAAGAGGCTTGTGATCTGTTTCCAACTTGAACCTCAGTCCATGAATGTAGGGTGCAAGACGTTCGCATGCCCATGTGACAGCCAAAGCCTCCTTCTCTATTTGAGCATAGTGTTTCTTTGCTTCAGTTAAGCCTCTTTAGACAAACGCTACTGGCCTCCATGTTCCATCTGATTGTGCCTGTGTGAGGACAGCACCGAGCCCGTATGATGAGGCGTCGGCTGCCACACACGTCTCTGCTGTTAGTGAGTAGGGTGCAAGAACACGTTGTGAGCTCAGTTCAGTTTTCAGTTTCTGAAAAGCATCTTTCTGCGAGGCTCCCCAGTGCCACTCATTCTTTTCACTGAGAAGGTCCTTTAATGGTTTTGTGTATGATGCAAGATGAGGGAGAAATTTTCCTAAGTAGCTGGCCATGCCCATAACGCTCCTCACGCCTTCAGCATCTGTCGGCTCAGGCATCTCCATGATTGCTCTGACTTTGTTTGGATCTGGGGACACGCCTTCAGCTGTGACATAGTGTCCCACAAACAATATTTTATCTTTTGAGAACTCACATTTCTCGTTCAGTGTCAGTCCTTCCTTCATGAGGGTCTGTAGCACTTTGTGTAGTCTCTCGTTATGCTGCTGCACATCTTCTCCAAACACGCATGGCAAACTACTCCCTCACACCCCTCCAGCATCTGGGACATGCGACGCTGAAAGTGTTCTGGAGCAGATGAGATCCCAAATGGCAGGCGGTTAAATGCATATCTGCCAAAAGGGGTGATGAACGTCGTGAGAAGCCTGCTTTCCTCGGCCAGCGGAATCTGCCAAAATCCAGATGTGGCGTCCAATTTTGTGAAGACCTTTGCTCCGGATAGCATGGCGAGCGTGTGGTCTACAGCCGGAAAGATGTGTCTCTCTCGCCTCACCCACTTATTCAGGTGGGTCATGTCCACACACAGTCTTATTTTCCCCGGCCGGGCCTTTGGTGCCACCACCAGTCCAGCGCACCAAGGTGTGGGTTGCGTTACTCTGGATATCACTCCCAATCGCTCCATACACTCCAGTTCCACTTTAACTTTGTCCCGTAGGGGCAGGGGCACTCTGCGTGTAGTTGACAGTACATATGGGATGGCTCCTGGTTCCAGCTCAATTTTGTAGGGCTCCTTTAACTTCCCCAGTCCAGAAAACACTGTTGGGTACTGAGCTTTAAAGTCTTTTGACTGTTCTTGCACTGCATTGACACGTTTTATGAGCTCCAGTGCTTTAATTGCAGGAAGACCCAGCAATGGCTTGTACAGTTCCTTAACAACATACACATCTTGTATAGTTGTCTTCTGGTCGACGGTTACTTTACCTTTAAAGCATCCTCTGACGTCCAGTTTCTGTTTTTTACAGTATTTTGCCTGGCAGTTGCAGTGTCCCATGTTTCTGTCTAGAGTAAATGCTGCTTGGGATTGCTGTAACACTTGCTCCGGTGTCCAACTTGAAGAGTGTTTTGTCCTGATTTAGGTGAACTATGTCACTCCACTCTGCCTCCCCCATGCAGTCCATTTCACCCAGAAATGCAAAATCCTCTTCATCTGCACCCTGGCTGTGAAGCTCTGTAATGTTGTTGACCCCCCCACCCGACCTGCATTTCTTAGCGAAGTGTCCTTTCTTGTGACATCGCCTGCATTCTGCACCTCGCGCTGGACACTCAGTTCTAGAGTGTTTCTTTAACTGTCCACATCTGCTGCACTCACATGTCTTGGTGTCTATTTTGTCCTTAAATGTCTTAAATGACTTTGCCGGCTTTTTCTGGATTGTCTCTATTTGTCCTTGTTGATTTTCAGCACCTCTTAAGACTGGCTGTTGTCCTTTTATTGTTTCACTTTGTCTCACTTTTGTCATAGCCTTTTCTAGGGTTAAATCAGCATCCAACTGTAGGCTCACTGATAACTTTGCATCTTTTATGCCCACAACTATGCGATCCCTTATGAGTTCATCTCTCAATGCACCAAACTCACAGTATTCAGCTAGCGTGTGCACTGCTCTTATGAAGGACTCCACACTCTCCCCGGGCTCTTGGCACCACCGGTTGAAGCGCGCTCTTTCGAATATGACGTTCCTCTTGGTCACACAATGCGCCGTGAAAGCCGCTGTTACTGCATCATACAACCTCTTCTGAGCATCATTCAGTGGCAGGACGTTTAAAATGTCCTCTGCATCGTCACTGGCAGCGTACATGAAGCTGTTTACTTGAAACTCTTGAGACTGCTTATCTAGTCCCGACGCTATTCGGTAGCGTTCAAACCGCTTCAGCCATCTTGGCCACTCCGAAACTTTAGCAAAGTCGAACCTGCCTGGCGCCGCTAGCTGGGGCACGGCTGCTCCGCCGTCTCCGTTCTGCCTTCGCGCCGCGTCCTCTTGACTCATGTTTGTCGGTTTTCTTCTGACACCATGTTACGTTAGCGTTATCTGGCTTAACGTTATACGGGAGACACAAACGACACCATGGTAGTGCATAACGTGTTGTTATTTAATGCCAGCCTTCAAGTGCCACAACAACATACGTCCGTGTGGGAACATTAGCTATCACACACACATAATAGTTCCGCCTTATCCAACACGCATCTCAGTCAAAGCACCATCACACAATGAATTCAGATCCATGAACATGAAAGGATTCATTTCAATCAATACAAAAATAATGTGCGATCCACGTCTGCCTCTGTTAAACGTTTTTGCCTGGTGGCCTGGACGAACGCACGACTCATTCATTCAGCAGAACTACTTAGTGGGTGTGCACCTCCAAGCAGGAGCTGTTGAGGATGGCTGGCTGATTGGTGAGTATTACAACATTTCAAAATTGTTTTCTGGGCTTCATGTGGTTTATTGTAACATCTCCATAGGAGATCGCGAATATCCACTGAAGCAGTGGCTAATGACCCTGTCACGATTCCCCTTTCAGCCCCTGCCTGTTTTCCCTCTTTTCCTTCCTTCCTCCCTCTTTCTTCCTTCTCTTTCTCCTTTGCCCTCACTCTCTCTTTCTCTCACAATCAGCCTAGCCCAGTCCTGCCTGTAGACTCCCTGATTGCTGGGATTGTAGGCAGCTGTGAGAATCGGCTCACCTGTGTCTAATTGTTAGAAGAATTGTGCTTATGTTAAGAATTATTAGGTAATCATTGAGTGACTGTCAGGACTTTAAAGTCTACATGTCACCAACCATGAATCACCATAAAACATTCCAAGCTGTATCTACTCACAGTAAAGAACACAGAGACCTGACCCAGTAAGATTGTGTATGTGACTCTTATCTTATGCTGACTCTTGTACTGATTGTTTTCCAAATAAAAGAGCCAAGGACGGACGGACTAACCAGAGAGCTGGAATGCTGTAGCAATGCATACTGCAGAGCTGCAGTGTCCGTTCTCCCCTTGTGCGCAAGTAAAAGACCTGAGCTCGTGAGTGCTGTCTTCCTTCCTGTGCTGTGTGTATTTTCAGGTTTTAAACCTAACATAACTTGGTCCTTCGAGCCGGATGCCCATACACCTGGGACCCTAAGGAGCAGCTCGAGGGAAACCGAAGTCTGTGCACAGCCCCTTGGAACTAGGTTCGGGGACGAAAGCCCTCCGTGGTTGAATTCCACGTAGGCCGGTTAAACCCTGTTCGGGCTCTGCGGGGTTCCAGGTTGACGGCATCTGAACAGACAACAGCATCAGGAACGACCGACAGGTACTGCACAAAACATTAACACTCAGAGAGTGAGTATGGAAAGCGCTTTAGGAATAGTGAAGTCCTGAGCTAAGGGAAGCCAAAACTTACAAAAAAATTAGGAGTAGTGAAGTCCTGAGCTAAGGGAAGCCAAAACTTACAAAAAAATTAAGAGTAGTGAAGTCCTGAGCTAAGAAAGGCTGAAAACTTACAAAAATTAGGAGTAGTGAAGTCCTGAGCTAAGAAAGGCTGAAAACTTACAAACAGTGTGAATGTGTTAAACTGTGAGTGTGAAAGGACTGGTCAGTGATTGAAGCAGCGGACGGCCTGAAACCTACCGGTGTGAACGTACAGCCGTTGTCAGTTGAAGTAAATCACTGAGTGTGAACAGTCATTAGGGTTTAGGAGAATTTTGTGAAAACTCTAAAACGGGATAGGACCCCAAGTGGAGAACCGGACTAGCTATTAGAGCTGGCCTAGAAGCTTGTTTTCCAAGGGCTGAATTTTTTTGTGCAGCATGTGCACGTGTTACCTGTGCCAAACATAACAACCAAGGAAAACATTACAGACCAGGCAAATAAAACATACTAACGAAATGCCAGATGCATCTATCTCCCAACAGGAAGGTGATCCACCACTTCGAGTCGGAGACTGGGTGTTCATGAAAACCATCAAGAAAAAACATTGGTCCTCACCAAGGTGGGAAGGGCCATGTGCTGCTGATAACACCAACTGCTATAAAGATAGCAGAAAGACCGTCATGGATCCACCTGTCACACTGCAAGAAACAGAGGTTCTTAGAGGAAAACTCCAACGACGGTAAGGGGAAGTCTGACTACAAAGGGGGTTAAACCTTTTAGTGGTTAATCGTCTCAATGTCAGTGAAACAACCATCAGATCCTTACTGTCTTTAGGGAGCAGAGTACTCTTAAGATCCTCAAACACACATCCACATATTCACTGGACAAAGAACAGGACAAGAACACTGTTAACTAACAAGAGGTGAAGTGCTGGTAACCTCTCCCTCCAGAAGATAGGTCATGACTCCACGTGTCAAGACTACGGCCCTGAAGATGATCACCATGATAATGTTTGTTTCCGGATGACAAATTTGACAGCTAAAAGTTTAAATATGTCTGACTGCTATGTGTGCTCATTCATACCTCGACATGCTTTGACGAATCCATGCTTAACACCCAAACCAGTTCCACTACATGAAGCCATGTGTGTTATGACTATGTTTACAGCACTAACTACAACCCCAGCCACTAACTTTATGGAATTCACTCAATATTTGCCGAACTGCACCACGGTCACTGATTACAACTTATTACACTGGAGAATGCCTGACAAATTCAGTTCAAAGACTAATGTAACTAATTGACAGGGAATCACAATGGCACACTATCCAAACCCACCATCACTATGTTTTGGGAGAACCTGTGCTCAGGGAGATGTGGACCTAGGTGTGGCAAACTGTATGAGTTACTTTCCTGTGGAAGGTACTCGGAGTCATCCCCTTTGCAGCGGTTCCAAGTGTAAAGATAGTTGGGTAAAACCGATTAACTTTACCGAGGTTGGAGTCCGTAGCAAGATGAAGGGATGGGTATCTGAACCTGTCATGAATACGATGGTCCCACATGCGGGGGGATTTTCCTGCCCGACTGACCACGTTTGGGTTTGCGGTCATAAGGTCTATCTTTACCTCCCCCAGGGATGGTGTGGTGTGTGCTACTTAGCAAAGTTACAGCCTGCGGCCCTTGTAATTTCCAAATCAAATGTTACCGCAATTTTTAATACAACATTTAGACGTAAGAGACGTTCTGTCCCAGACACTACTAAATCTCCACTAGTGTCTGATGTCAGAGGAATTTTTATGACACTTTTTCCCTCATATGGAACAGCGTACTTAGGAAATAAGATGAATGATATGCACTGGGAACTTGAGGAACTCACCCAAACAGTTCTAAATCTAGCACACCAACTTAGAGACGATCCTGAAAAGAAAGCCATGAGAGCTATGATGTTACAAAATAGGATAGGTCTTGACTATATTTTGGCCTCTCAGGGAGGCCTCTGTGCAGTTATTGGTAAACACTGTTGCACGTTCATTCCTGATGGTACATCTAACTATTCTCACATTGTTGACCAACTTGAACATTTGAAAGACAAACTGGCGAGGGATGGGGATAAGAGCATGAACTGGGAAGGCTGGAACCCCTTAGCATGGTTTACCTCAGGCAGTTGGTATGGCATCCTATTCAAAATATTAACTCCACTCCTCCTAGTGATGCTATTATTCTTTATGTTAACTGGTTGCGTTATCCCATGTTTTAATGCACTCATGATTAAAACCATAAGCGGGACTGTGTCGAAGGTAATGTTGAGTGATGAATTAAGAGCACTAATGGTAGACAATTCTTTCGAAATCAGTGAGTGTAAATAATTGTTGACCATTAATGACCTCTGAGTGTAAGTTGATGAAGGTGTTATAAACATGAACATATTACAGAAAACGTCACAAAGGAGATGTAATAATGTGATTATGAGACATTGACATTCATCAATGATAAACAGGAGGGAAATGTTAGAAGAATTGTGCTTATGTTAAGAATTATTAGGTAATCATTGAGTGACTGTCAGGACTTTAAAGTCTACATGTCACCAACCATGAATCACCATAAAACATTCCAAGCTGTATCTACTCACAGTAAAGAACACAGAGACCTGACCCAGTAAGATTGTGTATGTGACTCTTATCTTATGCTGACTCTTGTACTGATTGTTTTCCAAATAAAAGAGCCAAGGACGGACGGACTAACCAGAGAGCTGGAATGCTGTAGCGATGCATACTGCAGAGCTGCAGTGTCCGTTCTCTCCTTGTGCGCAAGTAAAAGACCTGAGCTCGTGAGTGCTGTCTTCCTTCCTGTGCTGTGTGTATTTTCAGGTTTTAAACCTAACACTAATCATCTGCCCTCTATAAAAGCTCTGGCTCATTCAGTCCACTTCTGCCAGACCATAGACTATCCAACTCTGTTTTCATGCCTGTCCCTGCTCTGCCTCATGCCTACGTTTCTCCAGCCACCACCACCTGAACTCTCTATTTCTGAGTCAGATTCTCTCCCCAGATCCTGCCTTCAGCCAGCCTGTCTCCAGCCTGACTTCCCTCAACCTGTCTGCCCCTCTAGTTTAGTTTTGCCTCGTGAGTTTACCCGTTTGGTTAAGTCTTGGTTTATTTATTCGTACCTGTTTTTCTCTGTTCTTATTCCGTGTGCCGTTTGAGTTATTCCTTAGTTTTTGAAGTTTTGTACATCTTTTGAATTTAGTCTGGTTTATACCATTCTGTCCTTCCCCCTCAGTTTGGTTGATCTTTCTGTATAGTTTTTAGTCAGCTCCCTGTGTCCCCGTTTTGTTAGTGTAGTTTAATTTAATCTTCTGTGGTCCTCTTAGGTTTCCCTTCGTTTGTTATAGTTGCACTGGTTGTAGGTTTTTGTAGTTTTCTCCCGTTTTGGTTAGTAGTCTGGTTACTGATTCAGTTTTCCCTTCCAGTCTCCTCTTGGTGTATGTACTTTTGTTTTAGTCCTGATTAAAGAAACCTAGTCTGCAAACTGCACCTGCTTGTCTGCTGCTTCTGTGTCTGCACCTGGGTTCTCTGCCTCCACCTCGTAACAGGTCCCGCCTGTCCCACCATCTAATGTCGCTGCCATTCAAATGAGAGGATCATACAGAGATTTTAGGTAAGTCTGCATGTTTCATATTCAGTGTGTGTGGGAAAATAATCTCATCATTCAACATTTTTAAAGTTTATTATTTAACATTTGCGATGTGCATGCAGCAATCTGTGCCAGTGACCCGTTGATTTGCAGTAAAATATAGACGATGTTGGTCAGCTGATCACTTATTTCATTTATGGATTTGGTGGTGTCGTGTTGACACCTGCAGCACTGCCTTCATCAGCACCCTCACCCCACCAAGACACACCGAATGGGTTTTGGATGGCCCCGGCTGCTCCTGTTCCAGCTCCTCCACCGTTTCCGGCTCTTGAGCGCAGGTGGGACTGGGTTGAGTTTCTGAGTTATTAAAGAAACATCATATTATTGTCACGTTTATTTTAATTCACATCCACAAATCAAAATGTTTTTGAAACACCTCAGTCCAGCCTTTTATTTTACCTGTAGTGTGACTGGTCGATGTTCCAGCTGGTTCTGTTGGAACAGTGTCCGTGTCTCCGTCAGGAATAATCCCACATAGTGCTGTGTCCCTGAGGATGCTGGCAATACGGGCGTCCATGGGTGAAGCTGGGTTATTGCTTGTCCTCCTCCAGTTACAGATATTTTGTGTCTGTGGGCTGTGATGCGTATTCTGGCACCGAGTTTGATATCAAACCATTTCTTTTTAATTTCTGAGAATGATCTTTCCTCTGATCCAACAGAATCAACAGCATTCGTCACCTTCTCCCACGCAACATTTTCTTTTGTTGGTCACACCTGTATTTAGTGTTCCAGAAAGTATTTTCTGGTTTGTTTCAACTTCACCTAGTAATACCTCAATCTCGGTGTCAGAAAAATTCCTCTTCTTCGCCCTCTTTGCCATGATTTCGGTGAGAGGGTCAAAAATCCATTTGCGTGTTTTCAGGGATGGTTGCTACCATATATGGTCAATTGGAGGCGTTTCTGAATGCAAATGACCTGAACCGTGCACGAGCATGGTCGTTAGGAACAGGTGGGATTTATCATCACCAATCACTTACTGGTGTGCGTACGACCGGTGTCCGCACGTTTGATAAATACGGATTTTTTTTTGTCCTTACACACATTCTAAATTTCAGTCGTACGACAGAATTTAGAACCATTTCTGTGCACGCTTGATAAATGAGGACCCAGGGCTGCGCAGCTCATCAACTCTGCACTACCAGAGCTAGCACACCCCAGCTAACATTGAAAGCACAGTAATGAACTGCTGCCCTTAGCACTGAAAAATATCATCAGCAACTGGCGTTATCTGGAAGTACAGACTGAAATGGGATGGTCCTTTCTCCCATCTTGGTCATGCCAGCCTTTGAGTTCATCGTGATTGGAGCAAGACCGGTTGTGGGTGGGGTTCTGCGACCAGCAGGCCAGAACCTTTCCCAGCATTTTTTCAATATTTTTCACTTGAAACTGCCTGAACATTTTTTTCTTTTCTAAAGATAATTATTTTGTTTATTCTGAGACACAGCGTAGATACAGAAGAAAGGTGGTAATGTGACCCATGTGGTATAAGCCCCAACCACTCAGCAACCACGTCACGGCCTGCATATTAACAGCCATGACCAAGTCACCTCTGCTTCAAACTCTCAGTTGCTAACAGACCTTTCTATGTTATAAATAGTAACATTGTCAGATACAGTTCCTGATTTTGAAATTCATTCTCCTACTTTGGAGGAATACAATACTGAAGAGCCATTTACTTCAAACAAGACATTGAACAGTTACAAAAATATGGCATTTGAGCACATCCCAAACTGATGCAGCCCTCCAACCCCCCCACCCCCCTCACTGTGATTCTCCCCTCAGTGTGCATTTACACAGAGCCAACCACCGAGTGTCTCCATGAAATCTGCTCCTCAGTGTGATTCGGGTGTTTTGTCAATATCAGATGGTTGAAGGGCCCTGGGCTTGGCATCATAGCGGGCGTCACTGCTATCTCTGGCACAGCTCTTATTGAATTGTTTACCCTGCAAGAGAGAGAGGGGTGAGGGAAGAGATGGAGAGAGAGCTGACTGTGTGGGTGTTTGATGCCCTCCATCTTTCTCTGTCAGCATGTCTTCTCCTCTGTATCTAAACCTGCCAGGGCACCAGCTGCTCCCAGAATGGCATCTCCTAAGGCACAAGACACTTCCTCTTAGAACTACCCCCACCTCCTGACTGCCGCTCCCACCCATCCATCCACCCGGCTTGCTCTCTAGTGGGTACCCCTGTGGCCAGGCTGCAGTCGGTTGAGCCAAGTTCACACTGCTGGAATGATTACAGTGACAGCGGTGTTTTTCTGCTCGTCTGCAGGGACTCTGGTTTTATCTGGTGTGCTTCACCAAGCCGCTGCCTGCAGCTCTGACAGGCTGACAGTCAAACAGAGTGATCAACTGATTGATTGACTGGACAAATCTCAAGAGCATAGGACCGTGACATTCAGAGTGGGTCTGATTCTGCAAAAGGCTGTCTGAGGCTGAATTCACTGGAGTACGTTTTCCCTTATCTATGACAAAATATCTCATCCTGAAAGTTACTAGTCACTAAATATAAGATATACTGTATGTATAGTTGGCCTTTTATAAGCATGATAAAGCATACACTTGCCTTTGCTAGTGGACTTCAGTATTGATATATGGTGTTTACATATGATTTTGCTTTGTATGATGCGGGGAGTGGCATGGTGATGCAGTGGTTGGCACTGTCACCTCACAGCTAAAAGGTTCTTGGTTCAAATCTGTGTGGAGTTTGCATGTTCTCTCGTGCATGCATGGGTTCTCACTGGGTTCTCCAGCTTCCTTCCAAAGTCCAAAGACATGCTGAGATTAATTGGTCATTCTAAATTATCTGTAGATGTGAATGTGAGAGTGCTTGGTTGTCTCTGTGTGGCTCTGTGATGGACTGGTGACCTGTCCAGGATGAACCCTGCCTTCACACTAAGTCGGCTGGGATAGACTCTAAAGGATAGATGTACAATGCAGATGGCTACTCTAACACTGTCTTAAATAAACTCTGAAAAGTGCTCTAGTAACAGTGGTACTTAAGTCATTGGACTAGAAGTGGGAGTAGCAGTAGTCCATTAGTTGTATTGTGTATAGGAGCAAGAGTATTGAGACTACGGAGGAGGCTTATGTCTCTGTCAGCTGGCACTACTGTCTAAGTGACTATCAGCACTGTACTCAATATTGCACTGACAGAATCTGGTAATAGAGGTACATTTTAACTGCACCTTGTATGCATATATTAACTGTTGACATCCAAGTGTAGCTTCTATGTACTGCACATATGTTTACATATAACAGCATCTTGTATGTACATGCTCTGTATTATTCCTAGTGCACTAATATAAGACACTAATTTTCTGTAAATTTTCAGCAATGTTCAACATCCACAAGTGTTTCAATAGTGATCTTCCTACACCAAATCGGCTATCTGTGTGACAACAAGGTATTGAACTGTTTTTGGTTACACTTGTACATGTTTTTCTAACATTGTATAGCTTCTATTGTACATGTCTTATTCTACTTTTCTTTCTTTTTTGACTGTTGTCTGGTTGTGCAAATGCAATGACAGGTTGCTGCCTAATCTTGTACACTGTGCACTGGAAATAAAATGAGTTCTAACTTCAAATGGTGAAGATAGAGACAGATCTGGCTAGTTATAGGCTGGTGGTGGACACTGACAAAACTGCTTTTCTTTATGACTCTACAAGACACGTCATCCACTCACTGAGCAAAGTTATTCTTGCTTTTGTCATCATTCTAGGCTTTAGTTAGGCTACGTTCAGACTGCAGGGCTTAATGCTCAAGTCAGATTTTTTTGTGAAATCTGATTTTTTGTGAGTTCGTTCACATTTCCAGTTAAATGTAACTTGTATGTGATCTCCTGTGTGAATTTCATAAGACCTGAAAGTGTCCCACATGTGTAGAAGAAAACACAAACAACATAACACGC
Organism: Dascyllus trimaculatus; assembly: GCA_024666655.1. Classification (NCBI taxonomy): domain Eukaryota; kingdom Metazoa; phylum Chordata; class Actinopteri; family Pomacentridae; genus Dascyllus; species Dascyllus trimaculatus. Next base: position 880,837 of record CM045457.1, read on the forward strand.
AGCGAGCATGCTCAGTGTTTCCCGAAGTAAACATGGATGGTAACAGTGGAGCATATGTTGCGACCCGGTTCCGATAAGAACCCTCGAGTTTGCTCTGAATAGAGCTGTCCCCTCAAATATTATTTAACTCCGAAACCTCCATTGGCTGGACTCCATATTATCATCCACCATGGTTGTTTTTGTTCCTGCTCCTGCCTACTCGAATGCAGAATAGAGACGGTTTTTATGTATCAATGACATGTAGGTCGGATAAATGCGACCTGGCCATTCAGACAGAAGTCTGAAGATCAGGTACCTATCAGATTTAGGACCACACATCCAAGTGGTCTGGGTCGCATTTGAAAAAAATCTGATCTGTGTTGTTCAGACTGTCATGAAAAGATCAGATACAGGTCTCATAGGGGCAAAAAAATCAGATTTGGGTCACTTTAGCCTGCAGTCTGAACGTAGCCTTATTGTGTGTTTTACTTTAAAAATCACCTAAACAATGTGTTATGATTGTTTTCTTTTTCACATTTTTGTTTTTGCCTTCAGTTTTCTGTCACCCGTGTTGTCTAATCAGTTTTCTGTGTATGGTCCAGGGTCTTCTCCTTTCATATGTCACATTGTCTGTGCAGTTTGTGCCATGTTTCTTTTACATGCCATACTTGTGCCTTTTTAGTTTCTCCATTTTTTTTTTCTTGGAAACTGCTTTCTGTCCCAGCCTGTTACCTGTTTTTGTTTGCTAGCTTGTAATTTTGCATCAGTAATGATCGCTTTGTTGCTGTTGTTGTTGTAACCCCTGTTCCTAGATGAGCTCTGATGTTAAATGCTTACTGTCCAGGGCCTTCTCCTTTCAAACTGCATTTCCAGACAGCTGTTGTTGTTGTTTCACTGTTGATACATGAGAGGAGGGGAAATGGCATGTGACAAAAGTCCCAAGTCAAACGGTTGTGTGTTTTGGACCTTAGCTGTCAGGTGGTCAGGGACTATATTACAATCCGTAGAATTCATGCTGTGATCTGTGATACTCGCTGACTGATTAGGCTTTGGCAGGTATCACTTTCTGTTAGAGCGGGTTATAGCATAAGACAGTAGAAACATGGAAGGACTTGAAAAATATTCATCCATTTAGAAACAAACCATTTTGTTTGTGTGTGCATGTGGACTAGCTGCTTTTACAACCACCCTGATCCACTGGCTTGTACAAATTTGTAGTAACAAAGTAGCGATGGCACAGCTTTGGAGTTTTTGCAGTACTTTCTCTAATTCTAAATTTTAGATATAAGTTTCTAGACATGGTTATCTCGCTGTTATTATAAGGTTATTAGGCCTGCAGTACATCACTGAAACTGCAGCAGAGAAAGTGAATTTTGTCACAAAACCATTCCAGCTCCTCTTGTCTCTTGTTTTGGTGAGGAAACGTGTGCATGCTGAGGTGAAAGAACAGGATGATACACTCCTGCTCAAACCTGGAAGTGTTCACATGTTTAACTTGTTGAAACGCCCACATCTAACATCCTTTAGCACACACCAGCAGAGTTGGGTGGTGCTTTGTTTACATCCCAATCGATCTGTTTGTTTGCCTGTTAGTGGGAAAGCTCTGAAAGTTTACTATGGATTGTACAAAACGGCTCCGCTGTAGAAAGGAGGGAATAAATCAGTTCATTTCTTTACTGGCCAAAGAAGTGCAAATAACACAGTAACTTATCAAACAAATGTAAAAAAAGAAGCAAGTTGTGTTGGTCAAGTCAACACTGTGGCAGAGTTTAGAGAGCAGCATTTTCTCCTCAGTTCTGCAGTATTGTTCAATAAAACCTAGTTCCTCTCTGCATTTGCCCATCTCTCACATTATTGATTAGCTTACATTCTTAAACAACACCTTCTTATTTTAAAATGTCACTTTTCAATTTACTTATAAAAATGGATGGAAACTGCAAAAAATGAAAAAAAAGCTGATGATGTTGTTGAAGAAGGAGATGCATCAACATTGAAAACAGACTCAGTGAACAAATCATACAGTAACCATTTGACTTTAACCCCCACTGAAGCTTCTGATCCATTGAAGAGAAAGTAGGAAAAGTGGCAGCAGTGTGTCTGTAACACTATTGTGTTTTCTATGTTCTTGTTTATGGTCTGAGGTAAGACTAAAGCTTTTTCAATGTTTATTTCATTTTCTGCTCTTCTTCTACAGTGGCTTAATGGCACCGGCTGGATAGTTTGCATTTCATATTGATGTGAACCAGCTATACAGATTGAACCATGTCGCATCCAAATTTTCATTGAACTTCAGGGAAGTTAAACAAACAAATGTTGTGTACAGTCAGTAAAGTGTGTAGATCACTGCTCCTGCTGCTGGCTGTTGTTCGTGACAGCACAGACAGGCAGAGTAAAGAGTGGCACATCGAAAATGGCATCACGTTTGTCTGCCCTCTGACAGTGTGCTGTGACTGAATGTTGCTGGATGTCGCCTCCGTCTCTCTGCTGCTTTGATCGCCATCCCTGCTGACACCTGTCAGTGTCCTCTTTGAGACCCATCTGTTTCTTAGCTTCAGAGTTCACAAGGAGGATCAATATGCTGCTGCATGGGGGCCACGGCTGAGTAGAAAGAGGAGATGGACAGAAGGTGAAAGGCTTATTGCCCGGTTTTTGGTATTGGCATTTTTGAACACTGAGGTGAAGAGCGGCTTTGTTTTAAGATGATTATAGTTTGATAAAAGCAACTGCAACAACTGCAAGTCAGCCTGAGGAGGAATGTATTTCTCTCAGTTTAGATAAGCAGATGGAGGGAGGGCATGTGTGATGTGTGTTATTAGTGGTTTTGTGCTCTGTGTGTGTCCTGTCTGAGGAGGGATTTACGTTTCCCTCAGTATAGAACTGTTGGGTATTTTTCTCCCTTTGTTATTCTCCTGTTTTGTCTTCCCTTGTCTTTTCTTCCCTCAGTCATTTTCTCTCTTTGTTGTTGGCTCATTCCCCCCCCACCCCCCCACCCCCCAACGTCCTCTCTCCAACCCCCTCCTAAAACTCGGATTAAAGGAATGATGCAAACTCCTCTTCTCTTTCTCATGCTTGATCCTTTCTGAGCGAGTCAACTCGCCAGCGGCCCCAAGAAAGTCGGGAGAGCGTCTTTTTACAGCTGAAGTAAAAACAAGCAGCAGCACCACATATGCCTTTAATATCCATGCACAAAACAAAATGTGGAAATAAGCTGTGCATACATTTCAGCCTGGAGTATTAGGTCGAGGCGTGTCATTAAAGATGTTCCACCCATTTGAGCTTCAAAAAGCCCAACATGTGCACATTTCTTACAGAACTCCAAACACTTTATTACTGTTTTTGTGTTTCTGTCATAAACACTTGGCTTTTATATTTTAATGACACTTGACACACACACACAGTCCAAAATGACTTCACAAACGTGGCATGCTGGCAAGATATTTGCATATTGCTTCTTGTTTGTCTGAGAGACTTGTATATATGTTTGTGTGGGGGCTGGATGTGCTTGTGTGTGAGGACGGATGGTTCAGACCAGGCAGTGGGACACAGAGAGTGAGAGGAGGATGGAAGCAATGAGACTCCAGCTCTTTGACAGTCTTACACATCATTAATGGAACTATTCTTCATTGAATATATGTAAAGTTACCTTCCTGTTTATTATGCTGAATTATGTTTATATATTCATTTAGGATGCAAGAGTGACCACTTGGAGAAGCTCTGATATGCAATGGGCCTTTTAGCTACGCTTCTATCAGTGCTTTTATTGATAGCTGCGTTTCATTCAAGATGTAGCACAAGCTCCAGGCAGTTTTTAAATATGAAAATGTGAATGAACGACCATTTAAAATGAAACATCTGTCAGTTAATAATTAATCTGTGAGGAGAGGAGCAGTTGTCCAGTGAGGCCAGAGCTCACAGAGCAGACTGCAGACAGGAGAAACAGGAACCATTCCTTCAGCAGACAGTAGTTTTACTTTAAAGTGTACAGTTTGTGTTCAGCTGATGTGGACTGTTCACAGTAAAAATAAGTCTGTCTCTGACAAAGAAATCTTACAGCCAGATTTTCTAAATGTCAGTTTTTAATGTTGCTCTTCAAACTAAAGTCCATTCCCCTCCACTGCATGGGCGGCATTTCAGAGTCACATGTCCCACTCAGCTCAGTCTAGAGAGCCACATGCCAGAACATTGTCATTTCTGTTTTATTTTTTTTTTTGTATACTTTCTGTAGCTTTTAGTATTTTGGATGAAACAATATGTTAAATGAATTTGAAGGAGAAAAAGAGCACCTGAGGCACTGTGATGTACCAGGACATCCCATTTATGTAGAGCTGTACCCAAATACACACACATACACATATTATTATTTGCATTTAGTTGATGATTCAAGAAACTCTAAATTTCATTCATAAAAATGAACATATCATTTCATTCACCCAACTAAATTATCTACAGTAACTACAGGCTGAGTATACGTGTGTTTTCAAAGGTTCACTGCCTGTTGCCTTAATTTTAATTTGCTTAAGTGATTTGATCAGTTCATGCTTGCAGTAATACCACTCCTTCAAATGATATTAAATCAAGGCAGTAAAACTGACATCTTCTGTAATGACCTGTTTAATAGCCCCCTTAAAAAATATCCAAAGGAAACAATATTTGCTGAAAATAAAAATGTATGGACAATTCTGATGGTGCTGGGTCCATGCTGAGCTCTGGTACTGTAGAATCTGTACAGCAGCTGACTGCTGGGCAGGAAAACAATTAGGTTAATAAGACTACATATGATATCAGTGACATGTCAGAAGATCAATGAAGTCACCTGCTGGGCCACCTGCGTGAACTGCACACATTTGGAGACAGTCTGGATGCTGCTGCTGTTTAATGCTGCAGCTGTTTCACAGAGCCAAAGGAAAGGAGTCTCTCTACATGTATTTATTCAGCATGACAAAGTGTCTGAAGTTGGGTCGTAAAGGTTGTGCGTGAGTTGTGATACTGAAGGGGATGGAGCTGAGCTCTGTCAGGGTGCCATTTGGATATTAGAAGGCGAAGCTCAGCTAAGATGAGCTTCATTTCAATTTAACCCCTGGGTGTGTCCAAACCTGTGAATGATGCTGTATTTAGGCCCATACATCCATCTGCCACTTGTATAGAAATTGTATAAAATAAAACTCTAGTCAATTTTAACATTTGTCTCATTGTCATGTTGCAGACAAGACAGCACAAACACCATTTACACTCTACTGTTTACATAGCAATGTAAAACACTCTAAGTGCTTGAGGTCAAATAACAGTAAACTGAGAAACCTGAATATGCTAGCTGTACTAGCGATCTGTGCACATCATGTGGCTGACTTATATTAACATTATTAGCACATGTGTATTTTAGTATGTGTCAGAGTGAACCAGGACGCTCTCTGCTGTGTTTCATTATCCTCCAGCACTGACATGAGGGTACCTGCCCTCTTGTCAACCTTCAAAATAGTGCTTTTTCTCACACTGTGAGAACTTTCTGCTTACATAAACCAAAGTTGACTTGGAACACTCCTGCCTGCTGTCATCCTTGAACTGCTTGCTGAGAACAATGAAGGTTAGATTATGACAAAGAAAATCCAGCGCGACAAAGAAAAGATAAGCTTGGGGATCGAGAGTCAGAGACAGGCAGTAAGAGAGAGAGATCTGTTTGTTGTAGCAGGGTGAGCTCTGGCCTGCGGGTGGGTGGAGATTAAAAATTCCTCGTCCTGAGCCTTCTATGATTTGGGGAGATTTAAGTATCAATTTGAGAGCCTTCATATCGGCTTTGGTACGCCTTTTCAGATGGGGTTGGAGGAGAGATGACAGAAGGGAGATAGAGAGAACTTCCACTCTCCATCAGATTTGGTTAAAATCAAACAAGTCAGGCAGAACGTTATGGAGAGGACAACCAATAAGACGAAAAAACAACAGGAGGAAGAGGGCCGAGAGGGGGACACACAGACAGGTGATTGAGGATATGCTGGCGCACTGTGTGAAGGGGACGTTTTGAGTTTTGACACCCTGTTAGAGAAAATACTTCAAACCCTGCAGAACTGTTTGTCTGTATGACAACAGTGAGAGACTGTTGATGAGTTGGAATCCTCTGATGTTAGTTTTTGCCTATTTAACATCAGTGTTCATTGTGACTGTCTATACTTTCACTGATGCATTAGATGGAGAATAATAAATATCCAACACAGAGTCAGCAAGAAAATAAATGTATACTGCAGCTATACTCAGGAAGGTAGTACAGAAACTGGGCCCCACACATATATGCAGTCACAGTGGCCCCGTTTAATGCATCCACTGCCACACCTGTATGAATAACTAAATCAACAAGTGCTCATCCATGTACATAAAAATCTGTAGACAATTTTGTGTGTTTTAAACACCTTTAAGCCTAAAATATTGCATCATTCTCCAAGCACTGGCACATTAAATTGCTGTCTCGTGTTGCTCACCTACTGAGCCACACCAGTCAGCACAGTGATCACTAATTACAGTCATGTTCTCATGGTTATTCCAACCTAGTTATTGTGCCAACATGCACTATTCTATTGAGTTTTCAGCTCAAGGGATTCTGATTCATGACACACTAGAGATTTAGGCCTTTAAATTTACAGTAAGTGGAGTATTCCCAGTGGCAGTAATCAACCTTTAAGCTCAATGTAAAAGAAAAACAAACGCTTGCCTTATTATTTACTGTGTTACAAATGTACACCTTTGTCTGCAGAGCATGGGGAGGGATGCTTTTAGCTGCAATATTGCTCTTGTTTTGTGAAAGAAGGGTTTGTATTTCTTGAGGAGTCTTCTATCTGTGTACGAGTGTGTGTCATAGCCTGCGGTCCTCTGACAGGAATGGCAGTCAGCTTGACTTGAGGAAGGGAATTCTCCTCGACGCCACAGGGCTTCACAGTCACAGCAGAGTTTACCACCTGAAGGCATTTTCACATCTCCCCTCTCTCACTCCTCTCTCCTGCCGTCATATTTTTTCCTTCCTTTTTGCTCTCTCTTTCAGTCACTTCTGCGTCTCCCTCCTCTGTCTCCCCTGCTTCTGTCCTCCTCCCTCCCTCTCTCTCTAATGAGGTACTATGGTGGGATAGCATATGCTCAATTAGCAGTTGAAGCTTGACAGAAGGGAACGAGATGCTACCAATTTCCTGTTTTCTCGTCTCTACACAACATAAATATGCACATGTCTCCAGCTTAACACTGCAATCTTTACATAGATTTGTGTGTGCATGCTTTGTTGTCAACGTCGTAACAGCTGATGCAAAAATATGCAGATGTGTGCACTGGGACTGCAAAATATGTGGAAATGTTTAATCACTGCATTAGACTTACTGATAATATCTCATGTATTGGCTTTATCAGAAGAAAATCATGTCAGCAAGGAAAAGGAGGAAAAGACAAAAGTAGGGAGGAAAGACTACAGAGAACAAATACCTTTTCCTCCGATGCTGGATTCACATCACCTTGTGTTCATGCTGCCCTGCATCTGTTAGATGTGGAAGGAGGCAATGGATCAACGCATTAGCCATACCATTTCAAATATGTCTGACTTTCTGTCGTTGCATGAAACTAACCAAAGATGCTTTAAACTTATACCAATTGATCTTTTTTGCCCCAATAATGGAAGTGCATCACTGATTCAAACTAAACACTAACACTTTATTATCTTATAAAGATGCTGTGATTAACTCCAGCAGAATTGAAGCAACACTATCATTCACTTGAATTTGATGAATGTAAGTGCAATATTCAGTTGTCTTTTTGCTATGGTTTTGGTCTCCACCAACTCGTGAGAATAATATTTGCCTCTTTAGCTGCTAAACCATCATCAGCACCATGTATAAGATGTGATACAATGTTAAATATCAATTCAGTACTTTTGCTTCTACAGTTTAAAAAACTGTAGCTTGCCTATTTTCTATAATGCTGGATTACTCTTCTTACCTAAGCAAAATACCTAAACATGTCTTCTATCATGTGATCTTCCACACATGGGAACTCATATTTTTCTTGTCACACAGAAAGATCAATGGTCAAAATGAGCAGCACAGCAGCCCTGAAGTTGGAAAAAAATCAGGGTTTCATTCAAGGATGATTTATGCGACTCCTCAGATCATTCTAATGTAACCCGTCTTTAATTGTAATAGATGCATGATGTACATGATACATGCATGCACACATACATACAGTTCATGAATGAATGTGTGCAAAGAGGTGGGGAAGAAACACGGGGACAGATGGAATGATACATTGCACTCCCACCAAATCCCGGATCAACAGTTAGCCACTCTTCTCAAGCTGAAGGGACCATGGACCCATGTGGAGGTTGAAGGGAGAGTGAGAGGGTAGGGTGGAAAGAACCACCAGGAAACCTTCCTGCACTCAGTGTCAGTGTTCCTACAACCAGATATTCTGTTACTTTTTAAATGAGTACATTCATTTTCTGCTGCAGACAAGTTACAAAGACAGTGTCCAAATACCTTATTTACTTCCTGTCATCACTTTCCAACAGACACAGGCTTTTCAGCAGCATTATTTCTTTATGACTTTTCTTTATGGCTTACCATATGTACACAGTAAAATCGCCAGTGTACATATAACACTCAAAGAGTTAATTTCGACACTAAGCCAGTGAACATATGGTCCCAACCGGAATAGTGTTAAAGTTACACTGAAGATAGTGTTGAATTTTCAGAGTTAATTTAACTCTGATAAGAGTTAATATTTTACACTACACTACACTGAGTAGTGTTAATCAAGTTTTACACTATGAGAGAAATGACACTCTTAGTGTTATTTATACTTAACACTAAGGGGTTTTAGTGTAATTTAGAATTAACTCCTAAAAGAGTGTTAAACCTACTTAACACTGAGTGTTGATTATGAAATTACTCCAAAACAGTGTTGATTTTTTAACTGACTCCTGTGAGTGGTAAAAATAATTTACTCCATAGTGTTACTCAAAGTGTTATTCTTACCCAACACCCTGTAGACTTAATAAAATGTACTCTTCAATAGAGTTAAACATGAAATTGCATTTTATTTACTTTACTTACTTACTGTTCAAACAAGTATAACTTTGGAAGAAAATACAAACAACATTATATCCATGCCTGTAATCCTGTCTATTCACCTTCAAGGTTACTTCAATTCAAAAATATTCAAATTCTTAAGTTTTTGTGTTTCAAGTGTGACAGCTTCCTTAACATGTGCAGTAAAGTAAACTTAACTTTCAGGTTAAAAGCTTTAAAACATTGTTTGAAAGACATGGTACATTTAAAATAGTAAAATTTGAACAATTCTTCAGAATAAATCTTAAGTGCACTTCTCTGTACCAGTTCCAGTCATTTTCAACCTAGAAAAAACTTCTGTCATCTCCAAGCCAACCAATTTGAAAATAAAACATATCAAACGAGTCACTGACCCCAGCCAAAACAAGTGCCAGAAATGAAATTAGGATCTCTATCTATCTGCAAACAGTGTAGAAAGCTTCAGTTGTTGCTAATGTTCTCTGTTTCTCTGGGGTACTACATGTCAAATAATGTCACTGGTGCTGTAAGAACCACAGATTTTGCAGCTGCAACCCAGATCATTTGCAACAATTGCAGGTTTTTCCCACTCTATTTGGATAGTTAGAGATAAAGTTGCAAAGATTGGAATGTTTCGGTATCATGCCAGATGACAGAAAATTGTCTAAAGGTTGACTAACAGTAACTTTCCTTTTTCACAACCACACTTAAGAAAATACTGCTGACAAAGGGAACTTCTATTATGGGGGTAAACATGTGGAAGCAGGATTACCTCAGCAAGACAACCAATAACTTTGAATTTTGTTAAATCTAAATTTGGTCAGTCCAAAAATGACTGACATTTGATTTATTCTGATTGTGTTATTAAATGTTCACGATATTAAATTTCACACAAACAGCCCAATTCCTTGATTATTTTGCTCTGTCTCATCCTGCTGCCTGGATTACCTTCCAGAGAAACATTTTACTGAACAGTTCAAAATTTGGTCCATATGAAACATTATTAACAATACTTCAACACAAATACTGATCAAGGCTGCATTAGATGGCAATATGGAACTATAAAAAGGGAAGAATCTGCTGGTCCATATGCCATTTGAACATCCATGGGTTTGAAGTAGAACAACTCTTGAACATTGAATACCTTACGTGTTTGGAATGGCTTAAACAAAATTTTAAAAGCATGTAAATGTTCGTCAAAACAAACAGTTTCTACAGCCGAGCCAATAAGTATCACCTGATCATCTTTCACAATTATAGTCCTAATCTTATAAAATACAGGCATCTCATCAACTACCTCAACACATACTAGTAAGTCAGGACGATATTCAGTGCCATAATGCTTTACCCACTTCACCGACAGAACATTAGTAGATATTGCAGTGTTTAGTTTGGCAGAAATCTCAGGACCCTCTTTCAATTCTGTAAGCTGTGTCATTTTTCCAGGACCAACAGTTAATCTGCACCGGCTGAAAGACTCCTAATAAAAGGCTGTGTATCTTTGATGCTTTTTGGCCAATGTCTTAGTGATATTTTTGAAACTCTTCAGTTGGGTCTTGAAAAAGTTATGCTTTGCCTCGTATCACATACTCCACATGTGCAAAATAGGTCCAATATTCCTTATGCATCGAGGATAATGCATCATGAAATGATGCTTAGGTAAGAGATTTCTATCAGGAAACAGACGCTTATAAAGCTGATGATGCTCAACAATAATGTGTTTAAGAAAAATGCTCATACCATCCGTCAGGACTGGGGAAAACACAATATTCACTATCTGCAGAAGCAATACTAAAAGATGCCAGTGCTCATCATCTCTCTGCACTAAATCACCAAATATCAATGGCATGTTGCGTAATAAACACCAGGACTGTATGGCATTCAGGCCTAAATCGTTACTTCCATCAAATAATTTTACTGCAGGGGGACGATTTCTCCTCTCACTGTAGCCATAATTAAATGACTCAATTCTGCTGGCCAATTCTTTCGCAGTTATGAAGTTCTCCTTCACATATTCCAAAACAAGTTTTACCTCCAACTGTGCAACCCCTTCTAAAATGTCATGCATGATATCAACAGAAAAATTATCAACTGTGTTAAAATATTGCAGAGAGTTTAATAAACATGAGCGCTTGACACCACATGCATGAGGTAGTTGTGGATTTGTTTGTATAGTATGACAATGTTCTGCATGCATGTCTTTTGTTCGCAATATCACGCGATCGTCATCTTCACAGAATACAGTTTGAAAGTCACTTTTCTCTAGAATACAAAAACGACAACAGTTTCGAGCACTGAACGATTCCACAAATCCAAACAGTCCATGTATACCAAGATTATCCCCGGTGACTTGGACTATGCTACCACGAACTGGACCTTTGAACATGGGAACTGTGATCCCGTCATTTTCAAGCACTTTCAAATCACTGACAATAGGCTGAAGTATGGTGTCAAACCCATAGGTTTTAATGTCTTGGGCATGGAAAAGCGCACACAAATGTATATTGAGTAATGCCGAATTTAACTTTGGTGGAAAATTTCTAAGCGAAAAATATATTCCCCCCAGTTTATGTATGCCTTTTTTGGATCCCAATGGATTAGTAGTCTCAAAGTCATCATAAAATAATTGAATTTGCAATGCATGTTTTTCATTTGAAAAAAGAGGATGTTTCTTCATATACAATCCATCTTTTATATCAAAATAGACACCGTCCTTAGGGTTGTTGCTAGGTGTCAACATATCACTGAGGTTTGGATTTCTGAGAATAGACTGCAGTGTTTCTAGAATAGGTACATAGGCAAATTTGTCTGTTACAACTACCTGATCATAGGTTCCAGTAGATCTGTTCCTTCTATTTTCAAGTCTGACACCAAGTACTTTTTCGATAGGTTCAACAGTTTTCCACTTCTGTTCAAAATATGCATTTCGTTTTGATTCAGAATTCAGTAAAGTAAAAGGGTTTTCAAGTTTTTCAAAGTTTTCTTCAATTTCAGCTTTTATATTAGTGTCCTGAGAAGATAAACATTTCAAAGCTGCATCCTTAGCCTGAATCTGTATCGCCACTACAACGTCTTCCATGGAAGCTACTAAACAATTTAAAGCAGACTGGCCTACACCTGCAACCTGAAGCTGTGCAATTGCAGATGCACACATATCACGAGTACTTATGATGGATACTGGCAGGGTTTGAGAACTACAGGCTTGTTCTTCAGAAACTTGTAGTTGATCATTTTCTATAACCTCATTAATGTCTACAGTATCATCAGTGCCACCTGCATGGACAATTTCCTCTGCATGCCTTGTGTTCAAATGCTTCCTGAAGCCCGAAAAGGTACCAAAAACATAACAACATCCTGCCTGAGCACATTTTAGTTGAAGTGATTTACCAGCACATAAACCATGAATCAATCGCATATGCCTCACAAGCATGTTGGTAGTTACAAAATGAGCCTGGCAAACAAAACAAATCATGCCCATGGTATCAACTAAGACTGGGTGAAATAAAAATAAAAAATATCACTCAAAATCTCAAAAAAAGATGCCATCATGTTGATGCATCAGCAACAAATATGTTGCCTACTCTGCATGTCAATGTATGCAACAACTAGTGTAGTAGCCTAGCCCTGATCTCGACAACACGTGGGCTCTCCTGGACTTTACCGATGTCTATATTGTAGACAGTAGTTTGTATGAAGGTGTACATGTTGTGGAGGATCTGATTATAAATGGTACCAAATACAAAGTGTGCTTTGAAGAGTTCATCAAAAGCTCCAAGAGAACTGTTTGACTTGCATGGTATGACCTGCTTATCCAGAACGATGAAAAACTCCTGGATGATGCTCCTCTTCATCCCAACGGCAAGTAGATAAGGTTGAGTGGGGCTGCTGATGGCATCAACATGTTCCTGGATGCTTGTTCCACTCTGAGGATAAAACACATACATATCACATATCACATATGAGGGAAAATTTTTCTTCCAACTTTTCATCAAAAGAGGTTGTCTCAAAGAAAAAAAACATGCAACATTGATATTAATATCAGCTGTAATACAAACCTTCTTGAACACAACAAGATGCTTCTCGGCTTGGGAAGCGGACACCTTGCCTGGTCTTTTCCGGCCTTGGCTTGAAGGAGGGATGAGGTGGAGGAGGAGGATAATGGAAGAAAGATCACTGTCCCATCCTGTACACACAAACAAAACAGCTAAATGTTATATATTGCTACAATAATTTTAAAATTTAGAAATAGCAATCCTTTAAAAATAAAACTGAACCAAGATAAAAATGGAGAACTGAAAAAGTAGAAAATATTATAAAGCCAAAAAAAATTAAAAGAAATAAAATTACCAGAGGCAAAAGTATCAGTATACAAGTCCTCTTCACTTGATGTAGCTTCTGCGCAATAGATCAGCTCTTCAAGGTCATCGGAGGTAGGGAAAGCCTTGCTCTGCTGGATGACTTTTTGCTTGAATATAGTAGGCCACCTAGATAGAGAGATACTTTAATGATCCAAGACCAGAGAAATCCAAACACATGTAATAGAAAATATAATCTGATAATGATCAGTGATAAAAAGAAAAAAAAACAAAAACCCCACTAATATAGAGTTGGGACTAACCTCTCCAAAAACTTGGCAGCTACATCTTCTCCAAACTGCAGGACAAAGTCTTGCTCAATCTGAAACGGATTAAAAAAGAAAGCCCTTTGAAAGAACTTGTAAAACAGTTGGACCAAAGGACCAACCATAGAGGACATAAGTGTTGATGTCAACAATAGTTTGTGTATGGCCTAATGCAATTTTTTTCTGTAAAATATTCAGTTACCAGGCCTTTGACATCTTTGAAACGTGGAAATTCAGTCAAGACTTCAGAGGATTTGTTGTCGTCAAGGACCATTTTGTGACGATATTCAAATGTCATCTTCATTTTCTGCTTGATAGTAGTCTCATCAGTGGAATACTTCATGAATGATATGGCCTCTTTGCATTGGTCTTCACTCAGGGTCATCTCAGGACAAAATAATGCAGCTCTTCTGGCTGTTGGCCCTCCACCAGTCAGCTGATGTGACGACCTTCTGCTCTCTGAAGAAGCACTTCTCCTTTGTATGGTCTTGAGCCTCCAGGCTAAGAAGCCTGTGCCACTTTCACCATCATAGAAATGTTCCTTCAAAACAAAACAGGACTGTTACTTTTTCATAATTATTTTCATTAATAAAGATGTTTTGGACTCTGGAATATTTAGAAGTAACAATTCATTATTTAATTTTTTAAAATTATGTATCCGGTCTGTGAGGTGCAACAACTTTAGTGGCATAAGTAATGTAATGTGAATTAAATGGATCGCCTTGATTAAATCCAATTTATTTGTGTTGGTAGCCTTTGCTTCAGCACACTGTATATTATGAACCATTTTCTGTTGTCATTCTAACAAGAAAACATAAAAAAGCTTACATATCCATTTTTGGAGTATGGATCCATCAGGCATGGGAACATAGCAACTATGCCTTGAGCATACATCTCTCTCACACGTCGTGGCGGTGCTGTCCTGATAACAGCAACATGAATATAGATAATTTCAATGCTTAAAATAAGTTTCTGACAAATGAGAATTAAAGAGTTGCACTTTCTAAATATTGCCGTTTTCCCCCGAGCATCAATTAAATGTTCTGTTTGAAAAAAAAGAAAAAAATTACCCATGAATTTCAGTCATGTCTGCAGCAAGAATGTTAACCATCTGTCGACGAGAGGAATCAGTCAGCCCTTTTGTCCGGTTGTATTCCTTGACAATGCGGTCTCCACCAGGTCTCTTGGTCAGCGCAGATTCAACTAACTGTGACAGGACAGAGTAAAGTACAAAACAATATTCACTAAATCATCTTGAACAATTCCCCAAAATATGCTGTGACAAATTAACCCACACGTTTGGCATCTTTATCCCCCTTCTGCCGTTTTTTGGGAGGGTTCCAATCCTTATCCAGGATGATGGTGTCACCAGAGTCGCAGGCCACAAGTTCAAGACTGACAGAATCATCAGAGCCACAGGATGAAAGATCCAGTGCTGAATTAGTTACATCAATCTGTAGACTGGTAGACGAAGTTGACCCCTGGGAACACCCAGATGAAGCTGTCTCTTGGGAACCTAAATGTGGTTCAGGACAACGGGTGAAGAAAGAAAAAAAAGTTAACATTTGGCAGTTTTCACAAAATTCACTAAAAATGCAACTGAGTCAGCATTCCATTGACTGTACCAAAAAAAATAGGAATCAAGAGATAATGAGTTTGCCACTGTCATATTTGATAGTAAATACACCAGCATTGGGCTGCTGTGCTACTTCTTCAAACACATCTGCATCCACCTCTGTTCCCGTCTCATCATAAACTCTGATGCCCTCACTGACCAGTGGGATGGAGAACTTCATGAAAGCTTGGGGAAAAAACATCCATGTTAAATTTTTAAGATTAACAAAACGTATACTATCAAGATACCCTGTGATACTTTTTACTAGGTTACTAATCTGGTCATATTGTCTGGTCTTAAAAAACAGTTGTCCGTAGTTATCATACCAGGTAGGTTCGAAAATTAACACAATTTAGCCAAACAAAGTTCCCCCGTTGACTGCTTTGACCTCTAAATATGATGGAAAGATAAAGTGGCAGAAACTGAGATTGAGGATTTTTTTTTCAATTAATAGAACAAAGTATATCTCCAAAAGTCATGAAGTGACACATTTTTTTTTTACAATGGTGTGTGACTGATGGCTTACCACATTTCAAGAATTCATCCAGGCTTGGCTCACTGATCTTGACATATTTTTGTTCACCATCAATTTTTGTTTTAATCAGCATGATGGTATCTGTAAGAACAGCAAAACTGTATCAGCATTATGTTCTACAGCACAGGGGTATACAAACAACAAACAACTTGCTCAATAATATGTCAGACGGGGAACATTTTATTGTACTATTTGTGGTTTGAAATTAAAATTTCAAAGCACAAATCAACTAATACAATTTAAATTTACTTTCAAATTAAATTTCAAAGTTAAAGCCAAAGACATAAGTGGAGTCTCTGTGTGAAAAGTGTGAAAGCACAAACCTAAAAACTAATGTTAATATAATTTATCTAAAGTGTTACTTACCATCACAGTACCACTGCACACAACAGACAGATCTGAAAAAGTATGCAAAATAATTAATAATTGAAGTGATTAATAAATTACTTCCATGAAAATCTAAACCAATATCGGGAAATGAATGGCTAGCTTTTGAAAAATATAAACAGATTTCAAAAGTTTAGACTTATTAGACTTAATAGTTATTAGAGCAAATGTGATAGAGTAAATATAAACTGTCACCCCTACAGTAATGATAAATTACATTAAAACGAAACTTTGAAAGGACAATAACTATGGAGCTAATAAGCACTGCAGTCTTTGGCCCCCTGCCCGTTTACTACTGGCTTAACAACAGGACCACAGACAGACTGAGGTCATTAATACCACTACCTGTATTAACATGGCTTTATCTAAAACTTGTGAAAACACTGATAAGCGCTCATACAAACTAACGAACATTCGACAGGGCTACTAAAGCAATTAAACTGGACCTAACGCTACTCCCTCATTTAGGTTAGCCGAAGATAAGCCGATTATATAGCATAACTAAATCATACAAAACTAATGTGTTAACGCCCTGTTACCCTGACATATTCCAGTGTTCATGTAAAAACTGCAGGACTTGGCGCGCAGCAGAAGGAAGTAGAATAGCACATGTAGCTAGCCGATACCCGCTAATGTAGTCATGCTACTTTACACGAATCTCTGGACGTTAGAAAACATACAGCAGAGTAACCCCGTCACACTGACAACATAACCGTCACCTCTTGTGACACTGTGTTGTTTTAAATGAGCTACTGAGCCTTAATTAGCTTAATTTTGCTGCCGATGCATTTAAGCTAGCACTAACTCAGTCACGTTCGCCAAATGTTCTAATTCAGTATTTAAAGAAATAAAACCTGTTGAAATACACGGCGAACACCACATAAAATTATTTGAAGAGGAAGTTTAGCAGGAATGCCAAAACATGTCTAATAAGAGATTAGGAGAAACTTACCTTCGCTTTTGAAGGAGAAGAGGAGACTGCAGAGAGTTGAAGTTCGTTGGAGACAAAAGTGGGCGGATCTCATTTTAAAATGTGACTCTCTCTGTTGTTGTGAGAACTCTGACAGAGTCCATGTATGTTGACACTGTATATTTTACTCCAGGTCTTTTTACACTGAAATTTTTCACCAACACTGGGCGGCATCTCACCCTATAGTACTCTCACTGTTGTTGTAATAACTCTGATAGAGTTTACATACTTTGACACTGCATATTTTACTCTTGAGAATTTACTGTGTATTTTCTCTATGTCTGCCTTTGTACTTTATCCTTTGCTATACTTACCATTGACCAAATGAAGTGCTTTCAGATAATAAAGTTATACTTTTATTTAATTATGTGAAGCTGCAACAAAGGATCACTGGTGATTAGACCAGTTTGAAAAGACACTCACTCATAGTAACTTAATACCCAATAAAAACTTCTCTTATGACATAGCTAAAACCTAGTGGTAAAACTTCTAACTCTGCTGCGGTGATATAGAAGTGTCCTTCAGGACCCTGTGAATCCATTGTGGGTGAAACTGAAACTGAGCAGAGAAACATTCCTGCAGTACCTGATGTTAGGTCACTCTTTAAAGTTTACATTTTTTTGGGAAATGCTGTATGCACTTGTGATTGTGCTTGGTTAGCATAACATGTGAAGTTAGCCTAGCATAGCATTAGCTAGCCAGCTGGTTTAACAAACACAAAAAATAAATAATGTGTTTTGGAGGTGTTGGTACACTGTAAAAAAAACAAAGCTGTCAAAACTTAAAATATCAAGGCAGCAGGATGCAAGAGACATTTAAGTTTTCTCAACTTTTGACTACCAAAGTTGACTTTCCTAAGTTTAATAAGTTTGGACAAAAGTTCTGCCAACTAGGATTTTCTTGTGCACCCAACTAGATGTTGGGTCTAAATGTTGTCATGAGTAAAACTTTCCTTTGTCCAGTCCACTGCCTGCCTGTTTATTTATTTATTTATTTATTTTATTTTATTTGGGGGAGGAGAAAGATTTTCCATTTTATTGGAGAGACAGAGTGAAAGTGGGGAAGACAGGAGAGTGACACACAGCAAATGGTCTTGAGCTGGACTTGAACTCATGACCACTGCTAAGGGAGTGAGCCCATGTAGTATCGCCTTAACTCAGAGAGCTAAACGGCGGCCTCTCCTGGCTGTTTAATTGCCAAAAATGTCCGACCACCCACATGCGGCCCAGTCAGGTAAGTAAGGAACCTTAATGAGCATGCGTGTACAGGTGCTATGCTCTTCTACAGGGTTTCCATCCAGGGAAATAGAATTCAAGTAATTTCAACAAATAAATTCTTGTTGTTGTCTCATCAAAACTCTAGTAGAGGCAACGATAGTGAGAAGTTTGCTGCGCTGACTTGTTATTGTTGGTTTCAAGTGGCAATGCTTAATGTATGAGTGATGCCAACTTAAAAACACTAATGAGAACAACAAATGCCTGGTTATCGTTCTTACAGTGTAGGTGTATTTTAAAATTTTGGACAGAGCCTCTGTGTTAAACACACAGACATGAATTACTGATCAATATTATCATCTCACTCTCAGAAAGAAAGCAAATTACTGTATTCAACAAAACAAGTAGTCCTTTAATCTAACTGAAACAGCAGTTTCTGTGTGCTTCCAGCCATTGCCACACAACACAGTGACTACACAAGTGAATCTCTGTCTGTACTTGACACACACAGATGTGCTGTGGTACATAACTGAACTAAATGTAGATAAGTTTCTTTTTTACATGTTTGGGACATATCTGAAAAGACTATAATTCCAAATGCTAAGTGTGTCAGAAAAGCATATGCTGATTCTTTAACCTTTAAAGAATCAGCATGTCATTTTCTGATGTGCAGAAAGCGTACTTCCCTCACTTTTAGTTGAGCTAAGCTACTGTGAAATGTAGTCACTACATTTCCACATGGGGACACTACTTCCCACACTTCAGACAAAGCTGCAGTGATAAGAATCTAATGTTGTCCGTCCTCCTCCTCCTTTCCGTCTGACCGGCAGATCATGTGTCCTCTGGAATGTGGTTTCTTTTTTCCCTATACTCCCCCTGCACCTAGAAAATAAACACTTGAAACGTGAGGTCTGGTGCTCAGCAGACTGTTCCAAGTAATGTATGTGTGTGTGTTGGGATGGCTGGATTGTTGAGGAGGTGGGATGGGGCAGGGTTGGCTGGAGTGCTCAGAGTGGAGCGGGGCAAGATAGAGAACAGCTGTGGCCTATTTTTTCGTCTCCTCTTTCAATCATTCCCCTCTCTTTTCTGAGCCAGTTCTCCATGAGCTTAGAACTTTACAGAGTGAAGCACTGACCTCCACATTGCTTTGCAGAGTCCCCACAACCTGCAGAAAAGTCATTAAAAAGTCAGATGTGCAAAGCTGGCAGCTTCACATACACTTTTCTTTTAGTATATGTTTGTAAGTGCTTTGTAAATGGAAACGTAAGCAGCAGTAATTCTGAAAAGGTTTGGGTAATTTTACTGCCAAGAGTTTGAAGGTCAAATCCACTATTTGCTGTAACTGTCAAATAGCAAGAATTCTCTACCGTTATTCAAAGACACATACACATAAACCACTTACACTCATAAACATATTCCTATGGACTGAGAAGAGACTGGAGACTTTAACAAACCATAACCACTACTTGCCTAACCGCCATCCTTACTCCAACTTTAGACCAGGGGCCTCATTTATCAAGCGTGCACAGAAATGGTTCTAAATTCTGTCGTACGAATGAAATTTAGAATGTGTGTAAGTACAAAAAAATCCGTATTTATCAAACGTGCGGACACCGGTCGTACGCACACCAGTAAGTGATTGGTGATGATAAATCCCACCTGTTCCTAACGACCATGCTCGTGCATGGTTCAGGTCATTTGCATTCAGAAACGCCTCCAATTGACCATATATGGTAGCAACAACCCTTAAAATGCATGAATGGATTTTTGATCCCGTCACTGAAATCATGGCAAAGAGGGCGAAGAAGGCGAATTTCTCCGACACCGAGACTGAGGTATTACTAGGCGAAGTTGAAACAAACCAAAAAATACTTTTTGGAACACTAAATGCAGGTGTGACCAACAAAAGAAAATGCTGCGTGGGAGAATGTGACGACTGCTGTTAATTCTGTTGGGTCAGAGGAAAGATGATTCTCAGAAATTAAAAAGAAATGGTTTGATATCAAACTCGGTGCCAGAAAACACATCACAGCCCACAGACGCGAAATATCTGTAACTGGAGGAGGACAAGCAACAAACCAGCTTTACCCATGGACGCCCATGTTGCCAGCATTATCAGGGACACGGCACTATGTGGGATTATTCCTGACGGAGACACGGACACTGTTCCAACAGAACCAGCTGGAACATCGACCAGTCACACTACAGGTAAAATGAAAAGCTGGACTGAGGTGTTTCAAAAACATTTTAATTTGTGGATGTGAATTAAAATAAACGTGACGATAATCTGATGTTTCTTTAATAACTCAGAAACTCAAGCCAGTCCCGGCTGTGCTCAGGAGCCGGAGGAGTTGGAGGAACTGGAGCAGCCGGGGCCATCCAAACCCCATTCCGTGCGTCCTGGCGGGGCGAGGGTGCTGACGGAGGCAGTGCTGCAGAATCAATGCGACACCACCAAATCCATAAATGAAATAAGCGATCAGCTGACCAACATCACCAATACTTTACTGCAAATCAACGAGTCACTGGCACAGATTGCTGCATGCCCATCGCAAATGTTAAATAATAAACTTTAAAAATGTTGAATGATGAGATTATTTTTCCCTACACACACTTTCAATCTGAAACATGCAGGTTTACGTAAAATCTCTGTATGATCCTCTGGTTTGAATGGCAGCGACATTAGAGGGTGCGACAGGAGGAGTCATCAGCCACTGCTTCAGTGGATATAGCCTACCCGATCTCCTATGGAGATGTTACAATAAACCACACGAAGCCCAGAAAATAATTTTGAAATGTAACACTCACCAATCAGCCAGCCATCCTCAACAGCTCCTGCTTGGAGGCAAACACCCACTAAGTTGTTCTGCAGAATGAATGAGTCGTGCGTTCGTCCAGGCCACCGGGGCAACAACGTTTAACAGAGGCAGACGTGGATCGCAAATTATTTTTGTATTGATTAAATGAAATCCTTTCATGTTCACGGATCTGAATTCATTGTGTGATGGTGCTTTGACTGAGATGTGGTGCAACCTATGGCTCTATTTATGTTTGGGAATCCAGCGATGGCGTGAAATCCTTGTTTAGTTTCTGCTTGCTATTGAGCACTGTGACTCTCTAAGTGCATTCTGTTTGTAGTTTCTCTGTTCTACCACTAGGTTTTGTGTGTACGCATGGTCAGAGTTGTGCTTAAATTTGCGCATGTTTCTACGCACAAGTACAAGTTGATAAATCCCCTACTTTGCGTGGAAATGCTCGTACGCACTCATTACGAACACATCTGTGCGTACGCACGCTTGATAAATGAGGCCCCAGGTCTTTACACTAAAATGTAATAAATTTCATTAGAGGGACTTCCTTTGAGTCCAAAAACTCCACAATATGAGTAAAACAAATACACTAATACACACACACACACACACACACACACACACACACACACACACACACACACACACACACTTCTCTCTTGTGCCTGATTCACTTACGGTCTGTTTTTCTGTCTTAGAGTCACATCTGGATCTGCTAGAGCTACACAGTGGAAGGAATGTGTGTGCGTGTGTGTGTTTGTGTGTGTGTGTGTGTGTGTGTGTGTGTGTTTATTTGCACAGTCATACTTTGGCATTTGTAACAGGCATGTAAAACACTTCCCTGCAGCCTGTGTATGGGTATTTTATTTGGTGCTCAGTGTTATTGTGATTGAAAGCCATTGATGTCTGTTTGAAAAATTGTAAAGTAAATGAAGAGTTCACCTATCTTTATCTGAGGTTTTGTACAGACATTCATGATCATGATTCATGATCTATAGAAACTGTAACCTAACACAACATATGTCATCTCACAGCGTGTAACATAGTAAGATACAGACCTTAGGAATTTAGAGTAGAGAGCAGTGAACCCAACAATCCAAAGTTGCTTTTGGATTCTCTATGAGCAAGCAGTCAGCGACATTGAGAAGGAACCAAAAAAAATCTCTAGGAAGTGGGGGGACCTCCGTCAGAACTAGGCTCAGAGTGATATGGGGGTATATAACAGTATAGAGAGACAGAGGAGAATGGAGGAGAGGAGCCCAGTGCATCATGGGAATCCCCCAGCAGTCTAAACCTATAGCAGCATAACTGGAGGACAGCTCAGGTTATCCTGAGCAGCTCTAACTATAAGCTTTATCAAATAGGAAAGTTTTAATCCTCATCTTAAAGTAAAGAGGGTGTCTGCCTCCTGAACCCAGACTGGAAGCTGATTCCACAACAGAGGAGCTGATAATTGAAGGCTCTGCCTCCCATTCTGCTTCTGGAAACTCTGGAACCACAAGTAAACCTACAGTCTCAGAGCGAAGGGCTCTGTTAGGATGATAAGGTACAATAAGGTCTTTAAGATATGATGGAGCTGCTCATTAATAGTTTTATATGTTAGAAGCAGGATTTTAAATTCTATCCTGGATTTTACAGGCAGCCAATGAAGAGAAGCTAATACAGGAGAAATCTGATCTCTTTTACTGGTTCCTGTCAGAACTCTGGCTGCAGCATTTTGGATCAGCTGGAGGTTTTTAAGAGAATCACTGGGACATCCTGACAATAATGAATTACAATAGTCCAGCCTAGAAGTTATAAATGCATGGACTAGTTTCTCAGCATCACTCTGGGACAGGATGTTCCTGATTTTTACAATATTATGTATTCATGGGTGTATTCTGCTCCAAACATCCACCTAGGCTTCTCAAGATAGATACATAGATAGATAAATACTTTATTCATCCCAAAGGGAAATTCAATTATTCAGCTGCACACTGACATCCACACCACAGTCACAACTAAGAAGTAAAATAAAATTTTTAAAAAAGTAAAGTGCAATACTAAAATAGTAAAATAGTAAAAGTGCAGTGACACTGCGCAGTATAAAAACAACAATCAGTGCACGTAATAAAATTACTAAAAGTCTACCCCACTATTTATGTCCCCTCCCCCCTTCCCTCCCTTGTGATGCATTAAAAAGTTTGATAGCTCTGGGCAAGAAGGACCTCCGGAGTCTTTCAGTGGAGCAGCTCATTGAGAGCAGCCTCTCACTGAAGCAGCTCCTCTGCCCCATCACCAGCTCCTGTAGAGGATGGCTGCTATTGTCTGTGATGGAGAGCAGTTTGTGCAGTGCTGTCCTATCAGCTACGGACACAAGGTGGCTTGTGGTTTCTGCAACAAGACATTAGTCGCAAATCCTTTAATCCTAAATGTTAATTTAGGATTAAAGGATTTATCTTTATAAGGATACATTTAATTTAATCCTAAATGTTGTCAATGGCATACACACACCTAGCCAGGTATTTCACGTAAGATAAATTAGGTTTCAGCTCAGACAAACGTCTCCACTGTTCCAAAGTTCAGTTTCAGTAGCCCTTCTGTGAGTTTGTAACAGAAAAGAGACCTTTACCTTTTGTCCACCTATGAACCTTAGGCTTTCAGCACCCTGTCCCCGGTTCATCAGCAGATGCTTATTCCAGCTGACTGAATCTGTGTTAACTTTGGCATCAATCTGATTTGGCAGCCTTTAGCTTGACTTGCAAAAAAAAAAAAAAAAAGATCTAGTCAGAGTCTGATCCTTGTCAAAGTCTCCCAGGTCTTTACAGCTGAGCATTTTGATTGGTTGATCCACCACTTAGGTCCAGATAAAAGTATTGGATGGTTTGTAATGGTGATTTGGACAGACATTTATGGTTCTCAGTTAACTTAAACACCAGACCCTTGTGCTCAAAAAGAAAGGATCCATCTTCCATGAAGGACCTAGGATCCCTAATCTGTCTCTATACCTACCAGTGAGCAGTGATTCCTAACACGTCTCTGGTCATTAGGTGGAAACCTGCCTTCAACGCTGTTTCTCCTACTTAGTCCCACGACACCTCCAGGAGGCTAGGAGGTGAACTCTGGCGTCCCAGAGTCACCCCCCCTAGTGCCAGTTCACACTGCTCCTACAAAATCCAACCAGCACTGCCACATTCAACTGACCCAGGCCTGTTTAGGAAATGCTCCAGGTAGTGACCAGTGCTGATGCTACCATTTAGCTAGTGCAGATGCGACATGCTAATGTTAACTACTGACAAAAGATGAATCGTCCTGGCTAGCATACAGATAACAGTTTTTAATGGCATTTTCATAAAATGTCACTCAAAAATGAATAGAGAATGAAATGGATACCTTGGATGTTGGACGCACTTTGTGTTTAATGGAAATTACCAATGTGAGCTTTCTCTTTCTCTCAAAGTGCTGTGTGTGTAACCTGCACATGTCTGACTTTCCATTTTGACATTAGATATTTTGTTCAATTTGATTAACATATTTAATTCCTTTTATTAACTCATTGGCTGCCAGCCATTTTCAGAATTCATATCCCCCTCACTGCCAGCCATATTCAAGCTTTTTGACTGATTTTTCAAGACCCACAGAATATTTTGTACTATGACCCTGTAAAATCTGAAACCAGATTCTGAAAGAACAGACTTTCTACTTTCATCAGTAAAAAAGGTTTGTTTCCAGCTTGTTTTGTTCTTCCATAATCAGCAGTTGAATAGAGGCAAATTTCACTTAAAATGCCAGTTTCTGACCAAAAAGCTGAGAAAACAGGTTTTAGTGAAAAGAAATGTGTCCAGCAGAACAGAGACTTTGAGGCTCATGTTTTTAGCTTTAGTGACACCTCAAACATCTGAACACTGGTTCCTTCTATCAAACAATAAAAACAACACTGAGAAAGGGCTTTTGATGGCAAAATTATTATTATTTCACAAATGTATAAAAATGTACAATTACAATTTTACATCTGAAAAACATGTATGAACTTATTTCCAGGTTTGTGTTTATGGATGTGAATCTGGTGGGGTTGGGGTCTTCCTCACGACCTCTGCTGGATGGACGACCTGTAAATTATAGAAATACATACAATTACCATAAAAATACACGTTTGCTGCAGTTTGATGTGGAGAAAGATGCTTTTTTACCTTGCTTCTTAGCACTGCCAACAGGAGTGGGATCTCTACTGGATGCATGATCTGTAAATTGAACATTGCTTCATGTCAGTACTGGCAGCAGATTTTACAGTAGTTTATATGACCTAGTGGGACTAAATGGTGTTCATCTGGTGTGGACTGAAGGAGGGGGGCGGGGGGATCACTTTGAGGTCGGGATCGCGTTGAATCGGGACCGATTATCTGTCAAACCGCGCTCAAAACAATAGCAATTAAAGTTAGCTAGCTAGCTAGTTAGCAGATCAAATGGATCTTTATTTACAAAGCAGGTTAGTTCTCACCTCCTTCATGTCTTCTGGAGAATCTGGAACGAGGCTCTGCTGCTCCGGTTGACCCAGACGGCAACCGATCATCTGGAGAATCTGGATCAGGTTCTGAATTCATCCGATCCAGATTCGTCTGAGCTGGGCTGTGGAGAAATGCGGCGTTGTGAAACGCGCCGAGTATCACCGCTTGGCCCGGGTTTATGATTGTCTTCTCTCACAGTGGCGACACTCTCAATACTCTATTTCGTGCCACACATGCTCTGCTCCAGTGTGAGCTGCTTGAACTTGAACCATCTTCTCTCGTTGCGCCATTTTCTCCCTCGTCAACTCTCGACCTCTTCTCGGCTATATGCACATCTCGGCTCATCTCTCATCCAGATCGTTGCACTGCTGCCACCTACAGGGCTGTAGTTGGTCACTACACCACAGTACAAGTCTGAAATTTATAGGAGAGCTCCGTCAGAATGTCCCCTACCGCCTCCCGTTGAAAAACATATTTGACGTAAAAACACGCAATGAGTTTTTAATTGCACATAAAGGACATGTGATACTTTCAGCAATGATATTTTTTTTTGAGCTTGATGATCTCGTAAACATCACTCTACTACAATCAAATGCAGTGGCATTGCCCTAGTCTTGTTCTAGTGATGTCTAACAAATGACAAAATGTGAAAAGTATCACTTTGTCTTCAGGAGGATTTGTTTTCCAGGATCTACCAGATACTCCACATTTACAACAGCAAACAAGAAGCTTTTTGTGGACCAAACATAGATTCAAACACAAACACATCTTGGCTTGCATTAAGGTTTGCTGCAACCTGGCATATGCTGTCACTGACAGCCTATAATGATCAGTACAAAACACATGTGGTGGAGGACAGTGAAATGGATTACTGTTGAACCGGCTCTGGAAATAAAGGTCACAGAAAAGTGTTAAGTTCACCATGCCCCTTGTCCAAGAAAACTCCTCAGTCAGATTGTTGTAAGGGGTCATAATCCACTGACATCCAAGTTAAACGGCTGGGAGGATTCTGACCTGGTCTGCCTCCAACAATGCTTCATCAATCAATGGCAAAAAAATATCAAAAAAGTCTATTGTCCACATCCACAAGATCCTGCAGCTCCTTCTCCGTCAGATCCATTTTTTATTGCAACTCCAAATGTGTCTCCAGTTTGATACTCACATCACTCCCAAGACATTCTGGCTGCTGAATCATATCAACAAGCAGCCATTTCCACAGGCGGAGGTGACAGAGTTTTCCCTAAGAGGGCTATTATACAGTACCCGTCAAAAATTTGGACACACCTACAATGTAGAAAAAAATTAAAAGAAATAAAAACCATTGAACGAGGTGTGTCCAAACTTTTGACTGGTACTGTGTGTATACATATATATTAGTGCTGTCAATCGATTAAAATTTTTAATCGCGATTCATTGCATGAATGTCATAGTTAACTCGCGATTAATCGCAAATTAATCGCACATTTTTTATCTCTTCTAAATGTCCCTTGAATTATCATTTTATACGAGGAAGAGGCGGAGAATTCGCGTCAGCTGTGTTTGGCCATCAAGTGGTATTTCAGATAACTTTGGTCTTGTAAATTGTCATGTGGCACCCCAGGCCGCCGTCACCTGGTGGAGCATCTGGATCAGCGGCACGCGGTTCGGGACGCAGAAAAGGAGCCGACAGAAAGGCGAGCGAGAATATTGCTCTGTACCACCACCAGCAGGAGATGCTGTCTGACTCCAACGGTGAACACCTCAACCTCGACCTCGCCAACCATGCCCCCGCCCCACCCACCCCGCCCGCGTTAATCTCGCGATAAAAAAATTGACACCGTTAAAATTGATTTGCGACAGCACTAATATATATATAATAATATAATAATAATATAATAATAATATATAATAATTATATTATTATTATTATTATAATATAATATAATAACAATTACTATTATTATTATTATTTTTATATAATCTGTGCTGTAGAAATCGGGAAATGCCAGCGAGCCGCCTTCGTCGTTTGTCGAAAGGAGACAGAAGTTAAAAATACTTTATTCCAACCAACTTTATTGGCAACAGTGTATATATATATATATATATATATATATATATATATATATATATATATACACATATATATATATATATATATATATATACATATATATATATATATATATTCCAAGTTTTCCAAGGGCTGGAGCAGGGATCCTGACATATAGGGCATGCATTTTACCTGCTAAAGAGGAGACTTAAGGGAGTAAACCCCCAAAACAAACAACAACAGAAAGAGGCTGCAGTGGAAAGCCTGGAAAAGCATCACAAAAGAAGAATGCCAAGGTGTGGTGATGTCAGTGGGTCACAGGATGGATGCAGTTACTGCAAGAGAAGGAACTGCAACAAAATATTAAGTCTTATTCACTTTAATCTATATAAAGTCTATCTGTTTTAATACTTTTGCTCACCTAAAAATCTGGTGCTCTGTTACAAATAATGTTGTCTTCTAAGTACCACATTCAAATACCTGGAAATAAAAGCTGAAATGTTGACCTCTTGTCTTGTTATTATCTTTTGATTTCAAACCCAAATGTTTTTAATCTACAGCAAGAACAAAGGAATTGGCCCCAATGTTTCAATTTTTTTGGAGGGGAGTGTATATGCATGTGTGTGTGTAAAATGCTGGCCTGACATACAATTTAGGAATGTACAAATATGCTATTAAACTAATCAAAATATTTCTGTCACCAAATACTGTAATTTTAATTGTGCATTGTGACTCACCCTATTAACCTGTTTTGTCCAGGAAAGACAGAGACAGGAGACAGGCTTACAAGTAGCCCTCATCAAGACAGGACAGTCCTTCTTATGGAATAAATTTCATCGATAAGCACATGAAATAATTTAACAACTGTGACATTACATTTGCAGACGTCACACCCGGACTGGCACCCATTGATTTTTAACATGTCTGGTTTTAGGTGATTACATGAATAAATCTCCTGGGAAAAACCGAATGCTTGTTATTATTTGGGATATTATTCAGGCCCATCCTGGTCACTGAGTATCTCAGCAAAGTCTTGGCTGCAAGTATTTTCCAACACTGTCAGCCCTATCATTTTAAAGCTTGAATCCACAGACGCAAACTAAGGCTATCAATAGCCAGGCCTCAAGCTGTGATAGGAGGTTATCCTGTATGACACCCAATCAGGAGCCTCCCTAC
Source organism: Dascyllus trimaculatus (assembly GCA_024666655.1). Taxonomy (NCBI): domain Eukaryota; kingdom Metazoa; phylum Chordata; class Actinopteri; family Pomacentridae; genus Dascyllus; species Dascyllus trimaculatus. Next base: position 909,704 of record CM045457.1, read on the forward strand.
TGGGACACAAGGTGAGGTTTTTCCATTATTCCAGCTGCTGAGATAAAAATAGCATACAGTAATCTTGGAAGGGTTTGGGGAGAGGAGATCATACCGATCCCAAATCTGATCCCTGGGGAGCAACACACACATACATACACACACACACACACACACACACACTGGGTGACACAAGTAAGCATATGTGTCATAGAGCTCGTTCAGTGTTTTCACACCACCACCCTCCTGCCTTTTCACTCCCAGTGGGTGAGGGATGGGTGGAGGGTGAGCAGTGAGGAGGAGGTGTTAAACTGAACCAGGAATAAACACAGTAGCTGTTAAAGCTGTATTAGATAGAAATGCCTCTGGCTCACACCTCTCACTCCCCAGGGCCATGGCTGAGCTGTGTGTGGATGTGTGTGTAAGCAACATGCACGTGTTACTGTATGTGTGTATGTGGCACTCATGCCGGCTGTGAAGTGTGAGCACAGTGTCCAAGGACACAATAGAAAGCCAGCCTCAGGGATGGACAAATAGAGAGAGTCTCGGGCCAACTGAGCACCACTGAATGGAGCCAATAGGATTAAAGCAGCAGTGACCTTCACAGATGAATGTTGACAGAGAGAAGAGTTGCTGGTTTACTGTTATTTTCATTCAGTTTTGACTCTGGGGTCACAGAGATGGAGGACTCAGCCTCCCTGACTGAGACTTTAAGCCTGCTATCTGCTCCTCTGGTAACTCACACACAGGGTTAGCTGCTACTTTTACTGTGATGAAGCGGCAACTACACAAACCCAGCAAAACACTGGATTAGCTGATTGACATAATTTGATTAAACAAGTGATTGAGATTGTACTGTCCTCGGTATATGTGCTTAATATAACTTGACAGTCAGATAAACGCCTTCCAAACATCAAGACTCTGAAGATATTCGGCTCCTGATCCACAGGTTTATTGACGTTGTAAGAAGGGTGAAACTGAAACATACAAAAGGCATGATAAATGCCGTGCTTGCTTTTAACAGGTACAGAAATACACTGTAAATAACTCAACTCGCTATTTAAAGTAAATAAAATCTTTTCATAAATGTTACCTTTTACCAAGTTGTATATATTAATTGTAGCCTCAAAATGAAATATACAACATATTTTAACACAAATCACCTGTCTTTAATCTATTCATCTGTAATAACTTTCATCTTAGCTCATTGTGGAACATTAATCAGCAACCATCTCTCATCAGGAGAAGGTCTCCAACAACAAACCTTTCAAACACAACACTGTTTCAAAACAAACCCCTACATACTCACAAACGGCAATACAAAACATCACATGCCCACGATGCTGCAAAAGGCACTGGATGTATGCAGATGTTGCTGGATTAATTCAGGTACCACCAGAACTGCAGTTTTCAATACCATGCTGATCTGCTTCCTCATAACATGACAACTTCCTGTCACTCACACTTCCTGTCATTCTTAAGGTGGCCTCGACAAATACAGAAACATACAACTGGAAAACACAGAACTTGTAATATGTTACATTAGCTGTAACAGAACAGAGATATTGGTCATTTTTCATGTAAAATTACTAAAATAATACCATACCAGTTTGTTAAAAGTGAGAATTTGCTGCATTTATTTGTATCAACGTTATTATAGGTTGGATATTCAAAGGTTGCAGTCAAACGGTCTGACCAACAGTCATTTGTTGAGACTAATGGTGATGTCATTTTTCAGGGATCTTAATGAAAGAAATGATTGATTGATAAAATAACATTCATGTTTCATTTAACAGAAAAGACATTAGTCTCCATTAGCATTGTAAAATACACTGACAACCACAACTAGTCAACTCAAGTAAAGTTACCTTCATGTCACCTGTTTCATTGCTCTCCTTGAATCTGTTCTGCTTTGCATGTATCTGTTTCCACACACGGTCAGACCGATTGGTGGACGGACTGAGTTGGCTAATGAACAGGCTGAACCAGAGTTTATAGAACCGTTTAGGGAAAGTGACAAACAAAAACACAGTGGGTCTCCGAAAGGGCTGAAATGAAACAAGTCCACACAATTTAGTAGTAGTAAGTACATGAATATAATAATAATAAGAAGGATTGCAACACCTCTCTGGGGGAGGAGTATGCCAGAGAGCGCCTGGAGGCTTTCACAGGAAGTCTGGAAGTGCTGAGGGCTGTCCAAATCCACAATTCATCCAGTCCACGAGTGACCTCAAGCAAACTTTCTGCAGACTTCCACAGAGTCCCTCAAAGTCTGCGAGTCTGCAAGCATGATGAAGTCCGGAGATTGGGATTCAGCCATTGACTCTGCAGAAAGTTGGTGATCTGTGCACTGTGCGACTCAGCATCCGCTGACCCTGCTCTGTGATTTTACATGGCCTACTACTTCATGGCTGAGTTGCTGTTGTTCCCAATTGCTTTCACTTTGTTATAATACCACTAACAGTTGATTGTGGAATATTCAGTATTGAGGAAATTTCAACAATGGACTTATTGCACAGGTGGCACCCTATCATGGTACCATGCTTGAATTCAATGAGCTTCTGACAGCAACCCATTCTTTCACTAATGTTTGTAGAAGCAGTATGCATAGGTGCTTGATTTTTATACACCTGTGGCCATGGAAGTGATTGGAACACCTGAATTTAATTATTTGGAGGGGTGTCACAACGCTTTTGGCAATATAATGTAAGTTCAACATTGGATTTAAATGTATACTCTGTGAATTTGATACCACAACAAATGTGTTTAAATGAATTTGCAAATCAAGTTGGTGCAAAGTTAAGTTTCAAATCTTCAGTGGTCAGAATGCTGTTTTGCTGACATGTGTGCCATATCTAAAAAGATGCTGATAGTGTTGGCTTTGGAAAGCAGCATGCAGATAGATTTCTAAACTTCTCATCATATTATTATGTAGTTTTCACATTTTCTCTCAGATGAGACAGTCCAACCACTGTGTGCTCCAACATAGCAGAGAGATAATGAAATCGCATATTTAGTCAAGATTACTGTAATTATTGTAATAAGGCTGGCTTACAGGTATTCAACACTGTTACTCATCTGACAATATAATCTTCACTCACTTTCCAACCTTTCCTAAAGCTTTCAGTGGCACCACAGTCTTTGTCAGATAACATGAGCAAAAGCCAGAGCAAACGTCATCTTCATATGAGGATTTCACAACAGGCCATTCTAATTCCAGTCTACATAGATTGGACTCTTTTAAATAAGCAGTGTAAACCAATACCTTTGGTTCAGCGGTCGCTTTTGAAGTTGTAATCTGAATTTAAAACTAAATGATGCAACATGGGAATTAAAAGATCAACAAAATTAAACTGCCACCAGTTTTGTCTTCATGTGATCCTTGCTGGTACAAACTAGTCCTAAATTCTATGTTACATGTATACATAGTGCAAGTTCCTAATTCTACATGGTGTCAGAAATATGTGGAATCAGATGGATAAGTGGGACCATATGTTCACCCTGTTCCCCCTACACTCTGGCTGTCAAAATAGCTGAGTAGTGCGATGCTCCTGGGCTTCTGATCTCCTGCTGCAAGAGTGAGTTCAAATCCCACAAGCAGTGTTGGAAGCTGTTTCGTTGTCAGATTCCCAATGATTTGAAACTTTTTGGACACACAGTAGTTTACTTTTGATCCTGCATGTAAACACACTCAGATATTCTTATTAGAGCAATGCTGTTTACTCAATTAGAGCAGACAACGAGCAGAGGAGCAGCGAGGACGCGCCTGTTGCTGTCTGTCTGTGCAGCTGCCTGTGCGACACGCAGAGCACTCCGACAGCAATGGGAACCTCAAAGCCCACGCAAGCTCCTGCTGATGAAATCAAACAGATGTTGTGAGTCCTCTGACACTTGATGAAACAGTTGGAAGTTTTTCAGGAGACTGGGGGACTCTTGGCCTCCTCACAACACACCTGCTGCTGGTGCTGTGGAAGGCTCGGAGATGTTCAGATATTCATTAAGGAGAGCATGATGTTGTGCAACAGTCCTCTTTGAAGGCCCCCAGACAGTGGACACCTAAACCTGACACACTTCAAAGGCATGTGACACTGTATGCAACCAATATGCAACTTATATGAAGGGGCGCACTAGGCTGTCAGTGTTCCACAGATATGGGATCCATGTTGGCTGGACATTCAGAGCATAAGTACTGTCTAAAACCCCAAGTAATACTAAATAAAACTTGCCAGTATTCATTGATTTGTTCACTTCTTTTGGATAAACAACAGTGCTATGTTCTGTCGTTATAGTTCCCATCATGCTTTGCTTGGGGTCAGGGAAAGATAGCTCAGAGGTATAGGTAACAGAGCAAAATGGCCACTTTTCTGTGGTGAGCTAAGACTTTAGGTGTTTGAATATAGCAGAGACATCTGACTGCCAAAAGTGCAACAGAATAACAAAGTGTACCTAAATACAGACTCCTTATAGGAAGATTATGGAACAAAAGTTAGATAACAAAAGTTTGTCTTGTACCATCAGTGAGATCAAACTGTTAAATAAACTAAGACAGACACCACATTTCTCCTACATTTTTCCATGGATCTAATGGCACAGAGGATGAATCCACTCATGACCCTAAACTGTCCAAATCCACTGCCAGGTTTTTTGCTCATGTCAGATTTTTACTAACTGTGTGCTTGGTTTTCACTGCAGTGTAAAGTTCTGCACCTCTGTGGAAACAGTACAACCATGGCCGGATGTAGAGAAAGCTCAAAGGTGTATTTTGTGCACCAAAGTTATAATGCCTTGTCTTCTATTATTTTTGACTTTTCAATATATAAAAAAGACAAAAACAAAAGTACCCACAGATGTTATTAACACTAAAAATGGTGGCTCCATGCTCTATAGACCAGGGGTAGCCAATCCTGGTCCTCGAGGGCCCCGATCCTGCATGTTTTAGATGTTCCCCTCTTCCAACACACCTGATTGAAATGATCAGCTCATCATCAAGCTCTGCAGAAGCCTGATAACCATCCTGATCATTTAATCAGGTGTGTTGGAAGAGGGGAACATCTAAAACATGCTGGATAGGGGCCCTTGAGGACCAGGGTTGGCTACCCCTGCTATAGACATTTAACTATTTACATTTATTTCTCTAACTTGGCTCCTCTTTGCCCTGTGTAAACACAGTCTGTAGTTCAGCAAAGTTCAGAATAATAGTCCCTGAATTTCTGCCACTAATGGCTTCATGGTTGTGCAGATATTTTGTTGTTTTAGAGGATCTGGTGTCACATGGGTTTTTTTTGTCATTTGTCAAAAGTAAGACGTGAAGACGGTGATTTTTGATGAAATATCACATTCAAGCTTTGATTTGGTTCATTGGTGGACCACCAGAAAGTTGAAAATCAGACAGTTCTTCTTGTTTCCACCGTTTCTTGCTCTGGTAAATGGTGTAACGGCTAAAAGTGGTTCATTAGTTTGTCAAAAGTTTAAGCTCAATTATGTGACACCAAACAATAAAGTCAACGGCTTTGAGAAGCACTGATCATTCAGTAGTCAAATCCAAAAATGAATCCTCACAATGGTATGACAGGTCACTGAAAATTATTATTTTAATTCACAAATTACAGAATTAGATTTGTATCAAGCCATAGTCGTAGTAATTATTGCAATTTATTAGAAATCCTTGGATTTTATGTCTATACCAATCGCAGGTATCTTGTCTATGGTCTCATTACATTCAGTCACAGAATGTAAAGTGCACCCTGAGCCAGTGTGGAGCCGATGAACTGCACAGAGAGAGGAGAGACAAACAGATTGAGAAGCCTTCAAAGATACGCTGCTGCCTTTAATTTCACTACTGATTTGTTATCTCTCTCTTAGTTGCAGCGCCGCTTCAAAGTGTGCTTAGATCCGTTAAAGTGTATGTTTCTCCGAGCATTACTTACTGCTCTCTTGTTCTTTGTGGCTTTCTGAAGCTTTCTCTTTATCGAGATAATACTGGCAAAACATCAAGGTGTGCATATTAAAAATCTACATTGTTTTGAGCTTCAGGACAAATTCCTGAACATAACTACAGGCCTTGAAGGAGCCGGCTTGACATGTAACAAATGTTTGCCTTGGGCCAGTAGTGCATTTTGTATTACCTGTCTGCACTGGTAGAGTGCTACTGTTAATGTTTCAGAGTCTACAAAATTTCACAATTGCATGTTTCAATGTAAGAAAAACAAATAATGCTGACTTAAAGCAAACATTTTTTAAAGCTTCAGGCAACAAAAACACAATGCCTGTCCAACTGAGATGTTGAGCATTCTTTAATTACACTGTCTTCTAAGCCCCTGTAATCTTTATGTCTTCACAATCAACCCCCTGTGATGGGATATCACCCCTGGGCTGGCTGGGGAGTTTTTTTTGTGTTTCTCTACTGTTTTTTGTTCTCATTCTTATTCAGTTTACTTCTGTTCTGCTCTGTCTAAAGGCTGATGTCTAGGAGGCATGCTTATCGGGTACCTAAGCTGCCCCAACTGACTTTTTCTGACACAAAGGAGGAGCAACTCCACTCTGTGATCTCTGCCCGAGCTCTTTACCCTGACTGTAAGGGTTGATGGGTTTTGATAAATGAGAGTGCAGGGCAGCCAGTCAGTCAAGAGCTTCACCTTTGGCTCTGTTGCCTCTTCAGTACAAAGCCGAAGAAAAGTAACACCTCCATGAAAACTGATGTGCTGCACACTCATGAAGCTGCACCAGAGAGGCGATCTCAGTGACACTGGCATCAGCTGGCTCCTTTCAGAGTGAAGAAGCAGTTGTTGTACCGTTAATCCCTCACATCAGCTCTACAGTTAGTTAATGTGATGCTGTGAAAGGAAATAAACTGTCTTCATGATATCTCTTTAGAAAAACCATGGCACAACTAGGTGAGAGTTGAGACAGACAACAACATATAGAAGTCTTCTGACTCAGTAGTGCTACAACGCAAACTGGGAAATCTAAAACACCCTTACGAATCTGGATCTCAGATTTAGAGTAACCTAGTCCAGAGCTAGACATTCCTAAAACCAGGCAGCTCACTGAAATGGAAGTTCTAAGCGACTAACTATCACAGCCATTTGACAAACTGTGCCACATAAAGCCATGACAAAGGAGTGTGGTTGCTATCTGGTGTAGCTAGCTACCTGAGGCTCACGCTAGGACTAAACTAGGATTTTCACCACAGGCTGGGAGCTGTGCCTGATTACTAACTCCAACAACATTCAAACTGAAGCGATAAATTATATCAGCGCTGCTCTGTTCTAAGTTAAAAAATACATTTTAGAGGTGCTAATAAATACGGACAGATCTCCTGGACTGATCAAAGCTGCTGTGACATTATTTGTGGACATCTGTTCCATCTGAGCAGCTGTTTTCAGCAGCTGGACTAACTCTACCTACAGTTAACAAGAGCGTCCATCATATAGACCAGCTATGAGGATTATTTTGTTTTGGAAGTGCTGTGCCTTTAATATTGTTACAGAATATTTACTGTAGAAGACGCTTTTGTGTTTGCCGTGTTTAATATTTTGGATTTTGTTGGTCGACTTTAAGAGACTTATATAATTTTTGCTATTTAATTTCATATTCCGAGTGTAACCGCCAATTTTGAGCAGAATAGTGAGTGTGGGTAAAAATGGCTTTATTAGCACATGGAAAAATATCCGTGGTATTTAGTTTAATCCCTTGTAACTGTGTCTAACAAACAAAACAAAGGAAACCCTGAATTGTGTTTGCACTATTAAATATCTAGATGTATCTAAGCTACATCTACTGTATATTTTTGCCTATATACTGTGATATAGACCAGTGGACAATAGGCTCATAACAGACCAATAGACAGGCAGTAGATTTTCATTCTACCTTGTATTGTCGGAGTGTTCATTCGCAATAAAATCTATATAGCTTAATGATATATTACAGTAGAGATCGTTACCACATGAAGGGAATTGCTTTCTGGTGTTTGGTGACCCCAGTCAAGCTGATCGTTGAGGCTTTATGCTACACTGAGACTCTCGTCTCTCAGTGTTTGCATAGGCACTGAGAGACGAAAGGCCTGTGTGGATGTTAGTTTTGCAAGTTCACAGTGAACACATCATCATACAATGATGCTAAGAAGTGGCACAATGGTATTGTTCATTTATTGAATTGATGCAATTAGAGCACTGATGACATACGTACAATGTAAAGAATGAATAACCTGGCATAATAGGTTGTACAGAGGTTGTACAGAATGGCAGCGGGGACATATTTTACCCGTTTGACTAATAGACAAACTCAACAAGTGTATTTTAATGAAAAAAAGAGAAATGAACAGTATTTAGAATTATATCTAATAGTACTTTGAATGTGTCCTGAAGAACTTCTACCTAGGTTCATGTAAAACACTTCTTTCTGTTTCAGTGTAGATTTCCAAACAATTCTTCCACTTTGGTCTGACAGACACAAAGCTAACAATCATTTGTGCTCGTGGTCAGACTGGCTGCTGCTTTCCTTAACTTTTGCATGAGCTGCTAATAAAAAAAGGATATTTACTTTCCATGCAAAGACACAGGCAAATACAGACAATGTAGGCTCCTCCTGCAACACAAACACTTTGAGCAGGAGAATACTTTACATGCCGCTGAGCAGTGGACTACACTGAAAGAAAAACACAGTTCAATGCAGTTCTTCTAAGGTAGTTAGTGTGTCTGTTTGAATGTATGTAAGTCAATATGTTGTGTACATGTCAGTATTCTAGGCAGGTAGAATACTGACAAGTTCCTCATAGTAGCTGTTTCCTCTAGTCCCCAGCCCTCATGCTAAACTAGGTCAACCACATCCTGAGTCCTGCAATTAAACATATTCCTCAATAAGTCAGAATAAACCTGACTGAATTCTTCTTTAGAGTTACTTTTCTTCATTAGGTTCATTGGCACCTTATCATTTATTTTAGCACTTATTACAGCATATAGCTATGTATCTTTATACCAAGACTAACTGAAACTAAAAAGAAACAATGAGACGAGCTCACACAGACATGCCCATAAGCAGACTGTGACTGCAGTCTCAGGCCATTTTTGGTCATAATGTGGCTGTCCCATCTCTCTTACAAATTTCTGAAAGGTCTTGCTGCCCTCGAATACCACTCTGTGTAAGACAAAGTCAGATCAACATTTTAAGTTATTATTGTCCAGTATAGTGTAGAGAGCTTTGTTACACTGTCCCTAAAGCCCCATATTGTCTTGCAGGTCCCTGCTGTGAACTGTGCTGAATTTGCTGCTGTTTCTAGAAGGATGGTAAGATGTCTATTGAGAATTGGCTGCTCCAAACATTTCACATTTCCACACAATTCCTGCAATGTAATGGAATGTACTGTGGAGAGGTATATTTTATCTGTTGTTATCTGGGGATTTTCCAGATGGATGACTTTACAGGAAGAGTGGAGTGTTTTCTTCTTCTTAGATCGATTACTGTAGACTATGTTTCCATTCCAGATTCACTGCAGATCATCTGATCACTTTAGAGCAACAATAACAGCCAGGATCATATCTTAGTTGAACTGACATAAGTGTGATGTCCTGTCATTTACTTTGTGATATACAGTGCATGGCTTTATTATAATAATGACACCAAAACTGTACAGCAGAGCAAAAAATGTTATAATGCCTGGATACCATTATCACTACAGGAACTCTTTCTGTCCTTAAATGGATATACATTGTTTAGCTGAATATTCTGCAGAAGCATATACATTATGATTAAAAATTCATTTGTATTGTGTTGTGGTTTTTATCCCATATTATAGCTCAAGTACAATTCTTGTGTGCTGTATTGGTGACCATTTCCTCAAACAGAAAAGCAGTGTTAGATGAACTTCTAGTGCAGAGCTGCAGTCAGGATGCCAGTAGCTTAGCTTAGCATTAAGGGTGGAAGCAGGGTAAAAACGCACGGAACATTAACAGATGTCTATTTACTTTATTTATTTAAGTGATTCACAAGCAAAAAGGTCAAAACCAGTACCTCTTGGTAATATGCCAGTATATGCAGTTTGACAGTTGTTCTTAGTTGGTAGGTTTGGTATAATCATGACCTTACTGAGACCAAAGCTGAAATCTATACTCGCTGACTGTAGCTAACAACCCAGACAACAGCTAGAAATGCTGCACAAAGGTGCTGGGTGGGTGGGATTATGAATAAGCAATAGGAATGGGCTGTGTGTTTGCATGAATTGTACAAGCACTTTAAATATGTTAATTAGTTGTAGTTAATTTAAATGTCAATCCAAATTCCAGATAAACTGTTCTAATAATATGAGTCTTATTTATAAGAATTAATCTATCTAGAGGGTCAAACATGCTAAAACACCATTGTTGTCCCTCAGTTACTGTATCCACGTACAGTGTGTTACAGATGTTGTAATGTAATAGTGATTAAAAATAAGACAAAAAGGTAAAAAAAAAAAATACTTCCAGAGTTCCCAGTCACATCACCTTAGTCATCCTCCCTGTACACCTGAAGAGAATGAAATAGAGTGGAAAGAAAAGGGAGATGTGACCTAGCTGCCACCGCTGCACAGTGTGTTAGTAGCACGGAGAATAAGACAGGAGAGGGAGATCAGGGCTGGGTGAGGAGTTGGTGAGGGAGACTGGAGGCTGATAAGGAAGGATGAAGGTATGGAAGGAGCTGAGGATGAGAGTTTGCCTGGGGCACATCGATTAAACACGGGGTGAATGGAGGGAGGAGAATCTCAGGTCTGACATAGCGGGGACAGGCCTGAGGCGACAGAGCTGTGTTTGGGTGTGTGTGTGTGTGAGTGAGTGCGCACGTATATCTTTAGATGTGTGCTTATGTGTGTCTTGGGACAGAGCTCATTGACCCTGGGGCCTCTGCTCTGTCAGGAGCATTTAGCCTGGATGGGCTGCAAGCTCTCCCTCGAGGTTTTCATCAGACTCACAGGGACAGGCTCCTGTCAGACAGACCTGACAGCATGCACACTACCTGCTGACACACAGCCAACAACTGGGTAGTCCAGTTTCTAGAGAAAAGCTTCACTCTGTCTAGTCTACAAAGCAGATTTGTTTGTACCTTGGCTGGCATTCCTATCAGTAATGATGACACTTTACATACTGAATGCTTTCCTGAGACCAGAGTATGACGCAGCTATACATGGCTTCACAATCTAAACGGTCCAGATTTTACAAGCTGTCTACATCACTTATTTGGAAGTGGTGACAAGACTGAAAGTTAACGTCATCCCCTTAACTTGTTGCAGAGGTTATCTGACTTCTGACGACACTCAAAGTTTTGGCTTTTGACAGTTGTTCATACAAAACTAAGAAAGGACCTGGGCTTCAGGGAATAATGCTTGAGTACACATTTAACTATTCTAGTGTAATCAAGTAAAAACAGTTAAAACGTCCGCATTATGTGGCAACGTTGGCTGTGTGGCTGTATGTGGCAATGCTGGCTCAGTTAGTAGTGTTTTAAAAGTGCAATCATTTATCATTGTTCATCTGTTTTGGAAATTGAATTATTAGGTACTGCAGGGCATCTGCCAGTGCAGGCTCCACCTCATTCCTATGAGGAAGTAGATCTCACTACAGGTCAGGGGGTACCCAGGCTTTCACTACATAAATGATTATTGGCCTAAATTCATCATGCTGTCGGTGCATGACAATTGGAATGATTTAATGCATACACTGTGCACAGGATTATGAAATTTTATACTTTGTGATCCAGCTGCCTACCTAATGACATCATGTGTAATTGCAAAATATTTGTCTTGTGCATATATTGTGAGGAAAGTTCATCTTTGCTCCTAATGATTTTATAATATCCTGGTGAGGCACCACAGCGTCGAACAGTTGCATACGGAATCTTTTCATTGTGTTTCTTCTGAGTCTCACAGAATGAAAGAAGAGAAAGTGATTCTTTTGTAATAGATGTGATTCAATTTTAACATTTAAAATATGAATAATGATCAAATAGAAAGCTTTTTTTTTATGCAAATAATGTTGGTGTTTTGTATTCATTTTACCAGTGCTCATAAAACCACCTCAGTGATTACTCATGTTACCCTCATGACACAATGATTTCTTACAGAAATGAAATGATGTCAGTTAAACCTGTCAAGTCTTCTTCATTCCTGGAGACACAGTGACTTTACTTACAGCTTCATTGACTCCCACAGTGAAGATGAGTGTTTTCTGCAACATGTGGGTTTATGTGTAGTCAGTTCTTTCTTATTATATTTACTTTAGAAATTCCTTTAATGAAACAGCTACACTGAATTTCAAATGTGTTGTTTGTTTGAGGGAACCTGAAGAAGCTCGATGTGAAACACATTAATTGAGACTGCACTGTTTTTTGTAGGCTGGGGGGACAATAGGCTAATTTGAAGTTACATGATACAAAACACAGTGGCCTAAGAAGCTGGATGTAAAACATGGTGAATGGAGAGTTTTTCATTTGTACTGGAGTAAATGCCCTGACAATCCAAAACATTATGGACACTTGGTTCATACGCTGTTCCCTGCTGCCAAAACAGGTCTGATGTACCAACACCTGGACTTCACAAGGCCTCTTAACATGCCCTGTGGTATCAGGTATTAAATGTAGCTTTGTGTCCTATCAGACTGGAGCCACTGCAGATCAGGGGCCCTGTTCATTTTCAACTTTACAACATGCAAGTTGTGACTTGCAACAAGAAATCATTTTCTCTTATGTTAGTCTTCTCACGTTTAACTGACCAAAGAAATGCTCCACACCGTAGCTGTCTCTCATGCAGTGGGATCTGCAATTTGAAAGTGACAATCATTTGTGAAACAGTATTGGCGCCTCTTGTCAAACAGCTCCCACACTTGTTCAGCACATCCCTAAACAGCATATGGCTGGTGCATGGTTTTGTCCCCCCAAGACCACTGTCAGTAGATAGACTCAATGACCCAGTCATCTAACTCTAACAATTCAACCTCTGTCCGAATCGTTCAGGTTTTAACACCTACTCATTACTCCGTCATTCAGCACACTGAGTACTGTCTAATATATCTCAGGCCCTGACATACACTGACGTTATGAAAAAAATCATTTTCACTTAATCTCTGAGTGAAGTTGTGGCTCACCACTGTAGACTACAACATGTCTACTAGCATACATCAGTTCTCTCCAACAAGTTAAGCCACATATTTGTATAAAATCTATGAAAGCAAAATCTGAAGCTTTACTTGTGTCAAATGTGGTCAGTGCTTCTTTGCTTGGATAAAGCAGGAGACACGGAGGATGGAAGGCGAAGATGAATAATAAGACTTAAGGAAAGGGGAAGTAAGGGTGAAAGAAGGGGGGAAGATACAGTTAGCAGGAATGCCAGAGAAACAACATTATTTTAAGTCGTAGTCGTCTTTACTTCAAGTAGATGGAGTGCGTCTCCATAAGCCCTGAGCACTGCTCAAAAGCACAAGGAAGCCTAGAAAGCCTGCTTTGAGTGTGCCTCAGAGAAACGCAAAGCGTAATCTACTTTCCCTCACTCTCCCTCCCCCTGAAGCATAACAAAGAGCTTGGGAAGAGTGTTTGTGATGCTAATTCTGCAGGAATAAATATGCAACACAAAATTCAGACGCTTTAAGAGAGAAGGAAAGACGAAGAAGAGCGGTGATGGAAAAAGAAATGTGCTTTCGGGGGCTGCCAAGAGGGAGAAGACTAATCCGTTATCATAGCCCATATATCCAGTGTGTGGAGGAAATGGGAAATTAGAACATGTTGCTGATGAAACAGGAGAAAAGGTTGTATAGAGCAAAAAGGAGCCAATCTCAGGTGTTTAAAGCATTACCTGGTGACGTGGCAGTGGCTTAGTTCTGCTTATCCTGTGTAAGAGATGGATGACTCCATTCTCATTGGAAACAGCGTACATGTAAAATTCTACATGCCACCAAATCCTGTGGGACAGGTCTTATCCTTGAAAACACTGCTACAGTCCTCAGTGTGCTACAAGCAAAAGCCATGATAGAACAGGACAAGTACTTAACATGCCAAGTTGTCTGAAGAGAACTTTCTATCTCTGTGAATCCTTGGGTTACCTGTTTGTCTTGTCAACTTGCAGCTGCCTCTGTCCTTGAACACAACTCCTCTCTACAAGCTCCAGTGACACAAGCTTTGAGCTTGGAAAACTGACCAATTTGGCATACAGCACCTGTTAGAAGTTTGAACACATCTATCAACCAAAGGTTTGTCATCATTTTTTTCTATTCTGTCAACACACAAACATACATGCTTTACATTGGGAGCCACACATGCAGATACCATCTGTTCACCTTCTCTGGTTCACAAAGACAATGACTAGATCCTGGACTTGTCAGATAAAGTCCACATTCCCACTGGTCTAATGTCCATTCCTTGTGTTTCTGGCTCTGAGCAGTCCTCTTCTTTTTGGTTTCCATCAGTAGTGGTTTCTCCATGAAGGCCTGATTCACACAGGCTCCTGTCAACAGTTTATGTTGAGATGTGTTTGTTGCTTGAGCTCTTGTTGCATGAGGCTGAACTTCTCCTCTGTGGCAGAGGTCTTGGTTTTGGTCTTGGTCCTTTCCTGGGGGCAGTAGTCATGAGAACCAATGTCATCACAGGGTTTGCGGGTTTTGGAGACTGAACTTGAACATACATTCAAAGTTCTTAAAAACTTCTCATCTGACTGACCTTTTTATCTTGGAGGAATTAAGAACTGCTGTTTTGCTTTTTTTTTAACTCAATAGCAATAGCTGAATAGGGCTTTTTGCTGGATACCAACATTGCTTTAGCACAGCCCAGGTCTTCAGAAATTCCACCTTTTTTAATAAGGCTCATCGGCTAACTGGAAGTAATTTCAGGTGACGAACTCATGAAGATGACAATAATGTGCAATCAAGAAAAACAGTGGGACGGGTATGTTTCCGATAGTAGAGTGGGTTTCTTCATCAATCGCAAGGTTGGCAGTTCAGTCTCCAGCCCATCCACATGCCCAACAGTCCTGAACCCGACACACTCACTCCCAAGTTCCTCCTGATGGCAGGACAGCACCTTGCATGGCAGCTCTGGGGTGCTCACTGCTGCCATACTGTTGACCCATGATCGCTTATTTTGTCAAGCTCTGTAGAGTCCACCTCTATAAAATAAGACCTGTCACTCTGTTGGTGTTTTTTAATATCAAGATAATTTAAAATATACCAGTGATGGTTCTTTCATGAAGCTATCTTTGGTTGAGTGTAACTACAGAATCAAGCATGTAGAGAGCACAATAATCCCTGGATTGTAGAACAGTTAATTTTCTGTTACTAAATTGTAAGAGCTGTTTAAATTTGAAGACAGTAGCTGTAAATATAATCAGTGAATACCCAGCAAAATCACCTACAAATTGCTGGAACTATCACATGGACCTTGTTCAGGTATCTTTTAAATTTTAATGGAATTTGCAATTTGGAATATGAAAAAAATATACTATTTTAAATGAGAATTTCAGTAAACAAATAAAAATGATTCAACCTCCTCTAGTGTAAACAGTCTTTAAATATGCATATAACCATCCTCATTTGGAATCCCGTCAAAACACCATTAAGACATTTTGGCGCAACTCTGGCTTCTTGCTCTCTCCGGAAGGGAAAAATGACAAATGGGTTTGAACTGCAACCGGCATTGAGGGGTGAGGAAAAAAATGAGATTTTAACCTAATTTGAATAACCTAGATCTAAGATGATATACTGCAGTACGCAGAGAGGTGATAGCCCAATCCGTCAATCGAAGGGAAGGGAGGAGGGAAAGAGGGGGGTTAAGGAGGAGAGAATCGGGCAAAGAGATGAAAGGAGGAGGGAGAGGGGATCAGGATGAGGGGGCGGGGAGGCTGTAGAGGTGAGCGGCGAGGATGGAGAGTGAAGATGAGAAAAGAGGGAGGTGGGTGAAAGAGATAGCGACTCTGGCGGCAAGAAGATTAAAGCCACTTCCATACAGCGTTGGCCCCATTAATGCTGAACAAAACGCCTGAGCTAGGAAAAGATCATCTCCCCCTCTTGTGATCCCTTTCAACCCCGTTCAGGGCCACACAGGCAACACAGCAAGAAGACACCGTGAATGAAATATTTACAAAAGGCAATCATTTGTTTATATCCCTGACATGAATAATTGTGATTAATGTTTTATTCATGCGGTATTGTTTATTGCCTCCAATCTGAAGAGAATAGGCCTCCCTTTGAACGTCAACCGAGACAGCCAATTATGGAAGTGTGATCCTTTTGTGCAGCAGTATGTTTCAGAGTGAGCCTTTTGTGGCTTGTCTTTCAAAGAAACAAGGAGCCCTCGTTTCGTCTGCTGGAGGGGGAGCAGTGTCACCGTCTCTCCTAATTGGCTGACACTGAGCCTTTATGATAGGTGTGGAGTGCTGAGGAAGAGGAGGTGGAGAGGAAGAAAAGGAAGGGATGGAGGTAGAAAGGGGGAGGCCCAAAGGTACACAGAGAGGTGGCAAAGACAGTGTGTAAAGCCTGTTTACTGAGATGTGTTGATCACAAGTGACGTTCAGTTTAACTGTGTTCACAGGCAGAACTGCTATACAGCAAGCATGCATATTTATACTGGAGTAAGTTCACAGAAGTACCAGCTGAGGCGGGCCGCTTTTACAACAACAACAGTTTACACAACAGAGGGAGAGGTCCTCAGCACAGTAGCCGAGCAGTGTGATTTAGGCCCCATCCACCAAAGACGAGCCCAGGTCTAAACGTACAAATAGTTCATCAACCTGTGTATCATCCACACGAGGCCGGCATGTTGAGGGTCTGAAAGCGATCATTTCTGAACCCAGGTTCCAGAGTGCAAAGATCTGAAAATGCCGTTTACGCGGCACCGTTGTTGCTTCTTTTTCTGACATGCTTGTGTCATAGCTCCACCTCTCCATAAATGTGCATGCGCCAAACTCAGAAAACAACGACAACAATGGCGCCGTACAGTGGTGCATGTGTACTGCTGAAGCTAGTCACTCTATGATCGCCATTACAGCAAAATGTACTTCTTCTGCATTTCATGTTCATGTTACGGCGTCACAGCGCCACCAACAGGCCTGGCGTGTGTTTTACATCATTTTCAGGCGTATCAAGTGAATTCGTGTGGACGGGTACTGAAACAGCTCCGTCTTTATGAAGAACGTTTCTGAAACTATAAGTGTTTTGGCTCCGTGTGGACGGGGCCTAAACCTAGATCCAGATCAGCAAATACTGAGCATGAGTACAGAATGGAATGTTGGTCCTTCCTGATGGAATTTTACCTATAATTGTCATGCTGAAAGTAGTGACAAAAGTGGCAGCAATATTCCAAAAGCTGACACTAACCTGTTGTTGGATTTGTAAACTTCTTGATGAAAATGTTCCAGGCTGTGTGTGAAGCTGAAACTGAAACTTATGTATGACTTGAATGCAACATTCTTTTGTTGCTGCAGTTGTAGTTACAGTGAAGCAGGGACAGACTGGGATCTTACAAGCAGCCCTAAAGCCAACTACTGTCAGAAGTTTAATCTGTGAAAAATACATGTACAGCTGATAAAGTTTAGGGCTTCATGCACTGTTACTTTAGATACTTTTTCAGTGTTTCTAAACCTGTTTTCATCAAGTTTCTTGTTGTGCTACATTTTCCCTCCATTTTGAGAACCACAATGATGCCGACTCTTCCTCACACCTCTACTTTATTTGCATACTGTATATCTCATCCTATAATGTATGTAATACCTATTATGTAAATGGTGTGAACGCCATGTTCTGTACAATAAGAAATACAATCTAAGTTTAACTTTCGTTGTGCCTGCTTTCTATTCAGATTCAGTAGCATTTACAAATAAAAAAATGTAAAAAATGGAAGTAACAGGATATCATAAAGGTGGGTGTTTAACTATCATGAGGCGATACTGACACCTGAAGTATTTCAGATTTGGCTGCCAGACAGTTGGTGTGGGGTCCAGCCTTGATTGTGTTTAGTAGATTATATGCTCTGGGCATTAAAAGAACTACCAGATTAGTTTACTTCTAAATGGTTAAAGAGATACAGTGATCCCTCGTCTATCGCGGGGATTAGGTTCGAAATCCACGAAGTAGCAACCTTATATTTATTTTCTTATATATATACACATATTAAGGCTTTATAAACCCTTTTCACACTGTTATTAACCTTTCCCAAGTCAGTGTATAAACACTGACTTCAATCAGCGACCGACTAGCTCAAGCAGAAGCGGCTGTAGCTGCATTTTCCATACATGCATCTGCTCATCTGCTGTATGCTACGTATTTTACATGCAATGCAAAAATCCATGATACAGTGAGACTGCGAAAAGTGAACCACGATATGGCGAGGGATTACTGTATTTAGATTGCTTCCTTCAAGACCTTGCCCACCCACATAGAAGTGCTGAGGTGTTCTGGTCTCATTAGACATCTTACCAGGTTAAACTTATGTGGAGCTATGCTTGAAATAAGGTGAGGTCACCAGTCTCCATACATTAATAGCAATGCTAAATGTGGACTGTATATTGTGAAACAGTTTCGGTTTCACTTGCATATAAGTCAAAATAATATGGCTGTACTGGTTTTCTGTTTAAAACATGTCAGATTGCTTGAGTTCCTTGCATGCCCAGATTACAGGAGTTACTTTGGTGTGTGATATGCCATGCCATCCAGACTAACAGTAATAATAGTCAAATGTGTGTAAATAAAGCCCACATTGTACATTTTCCCTTTGTAAGCACATATGGAGTGGATGTTTGATTTGCTTTTTTATACTAATAGAATCCCAACACACCAAAGTTGGATACTTGTCGGCAAGGACACTGATGCCATCTAACACTGTGCACATTTGAATAAGCTTTGATTCACACAGGTACCTCTTCATTCACTTAATAATAAATCTGAAAGCCTTTGAGCATACCCACGGTGCATCATACATATAACATGTTTTTAGAGCTTGTTTGAAGTGAGAACAGCTGCGGAGGCTGCTTTGCTACATTAGCACTGGTGACTCGATTAGTCTTGAAGGCTTTACGATGTAGGGAGGAAGTTGCACTTTGCTAAAAGCTTTTCCGTTGAGAAGTCAGAGGATAGTAATTAGACTGCTCAAAGTTCTAGCGTATCCTAACCTGTGGATGCTCACTTCTGCCAAAAAAGACAAACGGTTGTATTTTATGAAATGTGTCAGCCACACAGAGTCACCACAGCACCTCCCACACTTTTTAGGCTGAAGGTCTCCTTTTCTATCTCTTTTGCACTTGAAGTGTTGAAGTGTCCCACTGTTTACTGTGAAGAGAATGAAACGGATTATTTCATAACAGAAGCACATGTCAAGGTCTGAAAATATTAGGCATTAGTCAGTTCTTGTAGTCAACATGTTCAATGTGGGAGCAATCTACATAAGGACATGAGTGACTTTGATGAAGGCCAGATTGGTCAAGGAGGGAAAAGCATAAACCAACATATCTACTTGTGTCTTAAATGCATTTCATTCTTTCAAAAGCAGCTGTTACGCTGGTAACCTGCTATTATCAATGGAGACACCAGAGGAGGACAAGCACGATCAGAGAGTATTGAAGGATTTATTAGCAGAGAGAAAGGTTTTATTGATCTACAATTTTTCATGGAACTGTGTGAACTGTTATCAGTGTGTCAGCAATAAGTTTGACAGGCCATGACCTTTTATCTTGTTTTACCTGGCAGAAATGGGCCTCTATACAGAGCTTTTATCGATGAGCAGGAATATCCACTTGTGTCTCATCATTAGCAGGCAGCACTGAATCACTCTTACATTACACCTGACCACACTCATTTAAAAGTTGCTTTATGGCCCTTCATTTGTTCTGTCTCCCACCCAGTCAGCCTTAATGGCTCTAAAGTTGATAAAGGTCAGTAGCTAGGTAATCGTCTACTATGGCCTTACAGTAAATAAGCCTGATGGTCAAGACGCTGGCTCTGGCTGCCTCCTTCCTCTGCTTGATGTGCTTAGTATTGATTCCACTTGCAGTAAGCACAGAGGGCCTCTGTAAATCAAGTCATGTATTGGACTGTTAACCAAGTGCTGGCAAACCATGTTTGACACAGTAAAACCCATGTGTCCTGATCATATACACGGATATGTGATTATAAAGTGCCACACTGGCAGGGTCTAAGTACCCGACAAATGAGCCACTCTCTTGCACCTTCAGGACGTTCAGGAATCAATCACATCTACATGTGTATCTGAGCCACAAGTTCAGATGGACTCTAGAAATCCAGATTAAAGCAAAAATGCAGCTCAAACTGGCGTTTCAGGGTTGGAAGCTCTACATAGCATAAGCTGATGACTGTGGTGTGATATCTATCAAGTGGCCTCTATTGCCAAAATGCTGATTTTCCACTATAAGCTTGTCTCATCCTCTTGAAGAGGCTCATTTAGGAGAGAAGAAGGCTGCTTTAGAATGAGAGCAAGGGAAATTAAGAGAAGAGAAAATAAGAGCAACAACCTGGGGTTTGCGTTGGTCTTAATCCACCGTGTAGGCTGACGGTGGCAACAAATCTGCTGTTTTAATCCCAACACAGTGAGGAGGAGTGGGTGTGTGATGGTCCCACATGATAACAGAACACTAAATTGGAAAAGACATGCAGTGTTACGCACAGAAAGACTCCATATCTCCTCCCACCAAAAAACCAACAACAAAAAA
This sequence comes from Dascyllus trimaculatus, assembly GCA_024666655.1. NCBI lineage: Eukaryota > Metazoa > Chordata > Actinopteri > Pomacentridae > Dascyllus > Dascyllus trimaculatus. The sequence continues at coordinate 930,351 of CM045457.1, forward strand.
ATAAAAAACACTTAGGCGGCTGATCAAAGTAGGTTAATTGAAAATTTCACTTCTTCCTGTATGTCTCTTCCAGCCACCACTACCTCCAGATGAATCTCCCGTGGTGCTGAGAGATGATAGAGATGTTATATATAGATGTAGAGCAACAGCCTGTTGGCAATAAATGCTTGTAAGAAAATGCTGTAAAAAATAATCTTCAAATCATGTTGTGAGCGTGACTAGCTGAGTCTTTGAACACTCTGAATGGATTCTTCTAGCCCTCTGTGACACCCCCCAGCTGCTCATTCTGGCATTTAATGCCACGGCCAAACCAGAAGTCACACAGAAAAGCTCTATCTTTTGTTTGGCAGAATGTTTCTTGAAGAGTACATTGTAAATGTCATTTTATTCATTGTTATTATTAGTGTTTCAGATCTCACCAGCCATAAAAATAACCTGTAACATGTGTGGAAAACCCCAGTACCAACTTACCAAGTCAATTTTATGAAAGAAGAGCCAAGATTTGTTTGGAGGAGGAGTGATAATACCTGGCCTTCAAATATGTGTATTATATTTAGGGATATTTCTGGCCTGTAACTCAGCCTGGTGTTATTTAGATTCATGTGGCTATTGTGGCTCTTTGGGTCATACAACTTTGAACTCTACCTCTGTTCTAGAGACTTAGGGAAATGAGGAATCACACAAAACAACTAAGGTAAAGGTCACAAGGTTACAAAACCTGACCTGATCGCCATGCACGTTTGTCCACAAACAAATTAATGTGGCTGAGGGAGCCAGTAGCTTTCTGTTTAGTGTGTGTTTGTGCTGCAGTGGTTGTAGCAAATGAGAAATCCAGCACATAAAAACACTGAAAGTTGTTATAGCTTTTAATAGGAATGCACCAGGTTGAAAACCAGAGCTGTCTGATTGTGTATTCCACCACTGGCCCATTGTCAGCCAGGACAAAGTAGGCACAGTTGATGGATGGATTAATAGTTATCTTTTCAACCAAATACATTTTTGTCATTTTTTAGGTCACAAGTTTGAATGGTTCAAGTCCCTAGCATATAGCAAAACAACCAGATTAAGAATAATGTGGAACATTTCAAGAGATCTCACACTTTCAGTTCTTAGATTCATTGTGTAAAAAAATCTACACCAGTGAAGAAATCTACCAATCACACAGACACACCACACCAACAGACATCTGTATGTTAGTCTCTGTCTGGAAGTCTATGTAAACTCTGAAGTGTCTTTTAAGAGATAGAAAGACTCCAGCTGATCTCTTGCTGTGCCTATATAGACCATCTAAGTAGATAGTCTATTCCCACTATGCTTTGGTAAGGTAATAGAAACCAATGGTGTGGTGGAAGGCCAGCGTAGTAGTGGGTTATGGTGAAGTCAATGAAAATGACTCTCGCAGTCTTTGTTTGGTTTAATAGAAACAGATAGCAGGAGCTGCTGACTTGACAAACTGCTGTTGTTCTAGTATGTAGGAGTCAGAGCTGCTCCAGTGCTAGATGGTCATGACACACACATGCATGATCACACATACACACACAAATACTCATAAATGATTCATGAGAAGAGGAATTACCGCTCAGCTCTCCTTCTGTTTCCCCCATAACAGACCGCTCCTTCATGGTTTCTAATAACAACTTAGACACACACACATACAGGCAAAGCAAAGACTGCACTAAGATACACCCACATCTAGATACATGCACCCTCACTGCCAGCTCTCACAGTTCATTTCATTCCTAGATAATTAAACAGACTCTTGCTGTGTGTGTGGTGTGTGTGTGTGTGTGTGTGTGTGTGTGTGTGTGTGTGTGTGTGTGTGTGTGTGTGTGTTTCACCATGTGTGATACTCCGACACATTATTGTGCTTTTGAGTGTTTTCCTCCCCTCCTGCAACAACTTATTCAACACCAGCAGGCTGCAGAAAGAGAGCAGCAGAGTTCAGTGGCTCTTCACTTCCTCACTTTCCCTTGTTTTTCTGTGTTGCATCAGCTCCCCATTACAACACGTGCCGACACAACATGATGAAATATGGGGATGTTAAAGTTCTTAAATGAGAGCACACAACTCAACTTGTACTGTATTAGAGTTTATTAGAGATATAGCCTCCTCTTGCAAATACTGCACAGTATTTGTTATGTGCTGGTGCATCATTGGAATTATGGAGCAGTGCTGTAAAAAGTGGGAGAAGGCAGTGTTGGAGACATGTGCTTGTAAATCAAGATTCAAGATTCAAGACCTTTATTGTCTTGAATCTATATACTTGGACAATGCCACAATGTTCTGTATGAGGTAGCACAAGGAAATTTCTTAATGCCTGAGTCAACCAGGCAGACTTTTTTATTTATTTATTTATCTATTTGTGTTCCTGCATCATTATAAATGATAAAGAGAAATAAAGGAAATACTGTTGATGTGGATGGATATTGGACTGTGTTCAGGAATAGATGTATTATGGGAGAAGATGCTGCAATTGTTGTGTCATGATCCATGTGAAAGATTCACAGGAATTTATTGCTAAACCATGCAGCTACACATGCAGTGTATTTTTAATTTAACAAATAAAAACACTGTGTTTTCATGTTTGAGCAAAACCCTCTAGTTTTGTCTATGTAGTAAATTGCATTCTATAACACCTGTTAACTATGGCAGTAAAAAGTAAGACACCAGAGTTAAGAAATGCACTTTAGTCATCAAAAAACCAACAGTACTTTGTCACCACTCAGTTTAACAATAACAACACTACTGAAGTTCTGCTTTGGTTAAAAGATTCATTTAATCAATGATCTGCACCAGTTTTCGACAGACTGTCTGTCCACCCATCCATTAGCTATACCTCCTTTGTCATGTAGAGGGTCACAGGTGGTTGAAGCCTATCCTAGCAGACATTGCACAAGAGGCAGGGCATGCTCTGGACAGGTCAACAGTCCAACGCAAATGACTACAGCACACTACTCAAAATATTACAAGGAACCATATGGGGAACTTTTGATCCACGTGGTAATTAAAACAAAAGACAACATGATTTACAAGAACAGGGTGAGATGGGGTGTAACATGACAAAACAACAATGTCACGTCCTCTGGCTCTGGGTCCAGGTAGTGCAGCTCTCTCCCTTCCCCTCCCCTTTGTTCTCCTCCTCTAGGTGGGCCGGAGCGCTGTGTGGTGGCTGACTGGCTGCAAGTGTTCCAGATGAGCAAGCAGCTGATGAGGCACACCTGGGTGGATTCCCGCCAATAACTGAATTTAACCTCACCCTGAGCCTTCAGTCTTCGTCGGACCGTTGAGCTGAACAGTCAGTGTCTACCTCAGCAAGTCTGGCCCCCCTTTAGGCCTTGAGTAACTGTCTTCTCTTTTGCCTCCAGTTCTGAGCCGTTGTCTGCCGTGGTGTGTACCGAACCCATCTCCCCTCTGAACAACCTGACCGGAACCGCACAGGACCTCACTCCCCCCTCTGCACCCTCCACCGATTGCCTCCTCGGATTCCTCCCCTCCTTGGACGGATTCCTCCCTGGTCCTCCGGCGTCGCTCGTCCCTCTCCATCAGTGTTCCACCTGCCCGGCCGCCATCATCCGCCATGTCGCCATGCACCGCCTGCCTCGTCCCCCAGCCCCCACTCTCCTCTGCCGTTCAGTTATGTGCCTTGTAGTGTTGCTAGCCTTTGTATGTTTGCTAGTTGGTTCAAGTTTGAATGTGCTTGTTAGCTCCTTGTTAGCGAGTTCCGCTTTGTCTGTTACATGCACTCGTTTAGCTCTTGTTAACTCTCCTTTAGTTGTTTCCTAATGCTTATGCATCCAGTGCTGCCACTCAATTTAGGAACCGGTGTATTTACTTTATTCATTCCCTCCATTCCTAGCTCGGTGCTACCGTGTGTGGGTCTGACCATTGTAAATACTTTTGTTCATTTAAAAAAAAAACCTTTATTGTGAAACCTTTTGTGTTTTTTTCTTTGTCTTGTTGTCCTGCACCTGAGTTCCTGAGCGTTCGTAACAAACAAACAAACAAAAAAGCCTCAGCCATCTGACATTGCCAGTCCTGGACCCTCACTACCTCTACTTCCTATGTCTGAGGACAATACATCTGAATATGGAACCTCCGAATGACTGGCTCAACAGCTGTCAGTGCAAACTTTCCTCAGTATTGTTCCTGTATTGCAGAGGATGGACTAACAATCTCTGTCACTTTTTATTTGTTAATTTAATTTAAAATATTTCAGTGGGGTTGCAACATGATGCACCAAGTTAGACAACCTATGTTCGGCCAGGTCTTTAGTTCCGTTAACAAAAGTTACTTGTGTATTACCAAGGACATGGAGGAGATGAGGAGGGCACAGAAGGAGCTTAAAACGTGCTTGAGGAAGGCCAAGACATCCTACTGAAGGAGACTGGAGAAGAAACTGTGACTCAACAACATGGGTGAAGTCTGGGATGGCATGAAAACCATCACAGGCTTTAACCAGAAGAGCAATGGTACACTGAGGGTGGACAAGGATAGAGCGAATGAACTCAACAACTTTTTTAATCAGTTTGACACTGCTTCCACCACCATCTCCACCCCTCTCCCTACTTCCTCACTCTCCTCCTCTCTGACAGGACGGGGAATCCCACCTTATCTTGTGTCCCCCTCACCATCACAGCGGAGGAGCTTCAGTTCATACATTTACCCTGAGGCTGCACCTGAACTACAAGCTGGACTTGCCCACACACACAGACTATGTCCATAGGAGGGGTCGGAGCAGGCCCTATTTCCTGAGGAGATTTAACCTTTACCATCTGCCACAAACTGCTAAAGATGTTCTACCAGTCCGTGGTGACCAGTTGTTACTTCTGTGCTGTGGTGCGCTGGGGGGGCGGCAGCAATAAGAAGGACTGTGACAGACTCAACAGACTGGTCAAGCGGGCTGGCTCTGTCGTTGGGTGTAAGCTCGACGCAGTAACAGCTATGACAGAGATCAGAATGAGACCTAAACTGCTGTCGATCCTAAACACCCCAGATCCTTTGTTGTAACAGTAATCTCACAGAGGAGCCCCTTACAGCAACAGGATGCTCTCACAGGCCTGTTCCACAGAAAGATTCAGGAGGTCTTTTATTCCCAGGGCCGTAAGACTCCATAATGGGGGGCAGAGTGAAGTTTGGGGACAGTCAGTCCTAGTCTTAGTCTTGGTCTCAGTACTCACAACAATTCACACTTTTAATGCCCTTTTTTACCCTGGGTTTTTAATTATTTGTTATCATTATTACTTATGTATCTTTTTAGGATTGCTCTTAACCGTTCTTAGGGATTCTAGCTCTTACTTTTTACTTGTATTATGTTTTAGTATTATGCCATCAGTATGTGCACTGCATTACTTTGCTTCTTTGTCTGCCGAATGTATGGTTGCAACTGGATGCCTATAATTTCCCACGGGATTAGTAAAGTATTTATCACCATCATTATCATAATCAAGTATATAATCCTGAATGAAAGACACCTATGGAAAGAGATGGGCTGAGTAATGTAAATGATGCAACAAGTAATTAATCTAAGTACTTATCTTGTACTTATCTACATGACCAGAAAATAACTCTTCACAACAAACCATTCAGCAATTTAAAACAAAGCAGGGGTTAAGTCGGTGTGGGTGTGGTTTTCCACGTAATGAAATCTGATCCTGGGATTTTGATACTAATGGCTCAGTTAATTTGATAGTCAGGATCTCCATGCCACCTACCAGCATTTCAGTAGCATCGCCGTTGACAGTGAACTTGACCATCTGCTGTTTAACCTTCAATAAATAAGTAAATAATAAAAAAATAAATAGTCAGATGGTTATACTGTGGTTAAACTATAAAACTTCACTAGAATATTCTTATTTTCTTACTGTTTGCACTTTCAGTAGGACTTTCAAACTGTCCATTTTTCAAAAGATATTTCATTTTGTTTTTTCCCCAAAACGACTACGGTCATGTTTTAACCCATTGCATGCTTGCTTAAGAGCTAGCATGTAATGGGTTAAAAAGTGAGAGAACAGGCCATGAAAAGTGATCATTTTGGTTAGTTTACTACTCAGTGGTCGAGGAGTGACATAGCACTTGCAAAGAGGAACAAAAGCACACACATTTGGTTCCCCTACTCTCCCCTAGAACACTTAACTTTGACTCCCATTTCAGACCATAATGATATTGCTATTTTCTTGACTTAAGTCTCGTTTGGACTTTGACTTACTGTTTTTCAGTTAGGCTTTGGTTAAGTTTAGGCTCCAGGCCACTAAGTTAGTTTTAGAAGACTTGTTGTCTGGGTTACAAAGACCCCAAGTGCACCTATTAATACAACCAGAGGTCACAGAGGTTATCAAGTTGTCTGTTTCTTTCTGTTCATCAGTGATGAGAGTGAAGGATAATTCACCCACTGAGCATGCTAGAAGGGGGAGGAGGTTCATGCTGACCGATGAGTGTGTATCATGAGTGCTGATAACAGGCTATTTAATAGGCTGATAGTGTCTGAATGGTGGACAACAAAAATAATTTCACAATTAATTAATTGGTTGTTCATGTATTTATCTAAATATAATCAATTAAGCTTTTCAGTTTCATTAATATTAAACACTTAAGGGTTTATACTCCACACTGTTGCTGGGTTGTTTCTAAGTGTTCATTCAATGTGCTTCAGCTTCCTCTTAATATTTTTATTCACTTCTTTGCCCTTTATAATTCTGTTCCTACACTCTTTGCTCTAACAACCTCCACTTCTCCTCTATTTTATTTTATTCCATCACTAATTAAGCCTCTGCCTCTGTCTGGTCTCTGTCCTTGTCTTTTTCATGTCTTACCTTGGCTGTGCTATTGCATGGACTGAAACTGCTGATGGGAAGCCCAGGCCTGTAACAAAGTCTAGGCCCAGATTCAAGCAGCAGCAACAGCTCTCTCAACCTCAAGAATCAGTCTTTCTGTCACTGCCACCTCTACTTTCTGTTCTATAGTCTCTTTTCTTTCTTCTGTCCTTTTGGTGAGTGGAGCCTACGCCAGCCGATTTAGGGTAAAGACAGGGTTCATCCTGGACATGTCACCAGTCCATCACAGGGAACACAGAGAGACAGACAACCCAGCACACTCACATTCACACCTATAGAGAATTTAAAAGAATCAGTTAACCTCAGCATGTCTTTGGACTGTGGGACAAAGCCAGAGCACTTGGTGAGAACCAACACTGGCACAGGGAGAACATGCAAACTCCACACAGAGAGACACGAACCAGGGATCTTCTAGCTGTGAGGTGACAGTACTGAGCACCGATGCACCGTGCCGCCCCTACACTGCATATGTATCATTGAATTATTTGTGGGTTTGTGTTATTTCGACCAGTAAAGGAGAACTTCAGTTTTTTGGTTGACAATGCGAAAATGCTAAACCTCAACCCTACAGACAGAAGCCTATAATTCTAAGAAGATGCTAAGGTGCTAACAGAGACACGCTTAAGGTGCTCCTTAATGCATAAACTAAAGGAAGACCCAGCAGAGATGCAGGAAGGCAGGATAGGAAATGTTGTTTATGATCATAATAGAGAACAACATATAAGGCCCTCAGTCCATGAGGAGCTAAGCACTCACTGCAAAAGAAATAAACACACTCAGACACATAATGTTCAAACACACACCCAAACTAAACAAATTGTAGTCACAAACACATGAGCTCCCTGGCGTGCCCGCCGCCTTTAGGCTGCTGTCAACAAGGCAAAGAACGCTAATGAGACCTGGCTCCCAGCATCCTTTGCATCGTGAAACCAACACGTTTAGAGGCTAGGTGATGACTCTCTCTCTCTGCCTCGGATGAGTGTTTGTTCACATAAACACCCCTGAGGATTAATGTTGCTTTTGACATTTGGACGCAGCGTATGCTCTGCTGAGGCAGCGCTCAGTGCAACATAGATCCAGACACATTCAGACATCCCGGCCCCCCTAAAGCTGCATTGCTGACAGTTGAGGCCTGCATGCCATGTCTGCAACATCACACTTCGTGTCTTTATGAACATATTTTAGACATACATTCTGATCATAATTACATGTATACAATGATGCTTCTTTAGGTGACTGACTAACATGTACACACAAGAACCGCTCCTGTAGAACCTCTTTGAGGGCCGTTTTCAAGGAAGACTTTTGCCTTACCAAAATTGTCATGCATGCTTTGATGCTAATTCATCAGCATGGAGAACATAACACACAACACAACACACTCTCAGACAAAACACAAACGCTTTTTCTGCCTACTCCTCAGGAAGCAGCAGTCTTCTCCTCTCAAACATTGCTATCAACTATGTTAAATTCATCACATAGGCTAACATATCCAACCTTCTTCTACCTCTGACCTACTCATAGAACAGGATTTATGTGTAGTATCTAGTATTTGTCTTTGTTCAGCACATTCAGGAGTAACATCATGATCAAAGCTGTGAGATCTTATAAAAACAGTCTCTTCCCTCTGTCCATACACAGCTCCTGGAATCGAAATGAAATTGTAAGAAGGCTAAATTTAAGAATTCACTTTTGTAGTGTGTGCACAGCTGCAGTTTTTATTTTATCCATTATGTGTGTACATTGGAAACTAAAAGATGGATTTATGTTTCTCTGTCCAGCAGTGGTCCAGCAGTCTCATTATTGCACAAAGCACCCAGCATAGGAGGTGATTTATAGTGGCACTTAGAATGTAGCACCACCACAGCACCTTCCAGGCTCTTTTATTCATCGGTTGCTCAGGAAAGTGTGAAAATGCTGTCATTGAAAAGGAAAATATTAACATTTAAGAGGCTTCTACCACGTCTTTGCATGAAGTACTTGATAATCAAAATATTTGTGGGTGTCAAGATATAGTCCCCCTATACATATCTACCCCTACAATTAAATTACTAGACTTTTCCTTATCACCAGGATTCACGGTGATACATGGATTGAGAATGAAACATAGGAATTTAGTAATTTTGACTGTAAAAGGTCCTAAATTTTGAAAAACAGTTATCATGGGCCCATTTTACAGATATTGCTGCTATGGTTTATAGTTCATCATGAAGTCTGTTATGGAGTCAGTTGGCCCTGCAGGAAGAGGGAGGAGATGTTATGATAAACTGATCTCAGACATGGAGATCAAACAGGAAGCATTGCCTTGTTGTGGTGAGCCTGGAGGTGTGCCGAGCCCCTCCAAGACTGCTCTCCTTTTAAAGCCAGGAGTGTAAATGTGAAACAGGACTCATGAAAAACCACCCACTCTATGCATACACATGTGTGTGTGTAGCAAAGCAGTGTGCAGCTCTGTTGAGTGTGTGAGGCCCATTTTCCTTCTGAAAAATTCTCCTCATTATTGCAACACACTGGATCGCTCCATTTTTACATAATTATGCAAATATTATTTCATGACACAAGAGGTGTGCTCTAATGTATTTGCGGCATTAAGCACTCCACACAGCTAAATCAGAGAATGCCTTATGCCAGATTTCCTCTTATTCTTTCACTGACGCACATTAGTTTACAGTGGAACAGAAAGAACACGCAGCCAGAAACTTAGCTTTTACCAGATGACTTTCTATTGAATTAAGCTTGCCCTCTCTCTCTCTCTCTCTCTTTCTCTCTTTCTCTCTCTGTGTGTGTGTGTGTGTGTGTGTACAGGCAAGCCCAAAGTGGTGATGGAAACACATTAGTCTATAAGTGAACAGTATGGAGAGAAATATTTCCACAGTCTGAAAATGGGAAACAGATGAGGTCTTGTCAGAAGTGAATATTTCGAAGCGGACATAAGCTCATTGGCAGTCGATCGCGAGACGCACATGATTCGATTTTCCCCTCTCGCAACATGATGAACGAGAGAAGGAGAGGGCAGGGGGAGCTGAGTGTGTGTGTTTGGGGAGATGATGATGATGAGTACTCCCTTTTTTCCACTCGTTTTCATTCCTTTTGATTCTGGCCAGAGTCTATAATGTTGGCCAAGGTTAAGTCTGAGGAAGAAGAGTAGGCAGGAGGAATAAGGGCTGTTACTTTTAATATCTTTTCATTATTGAAGCTGTAACTGTACAGCAGGTTGGTACAGTGAATACTGCAGAGGTGAATACAGAGCTGGGCATGGATGCAAAAAAGTAGATTCAGGAAACTGACAGATTTGTTGGGTATTTCATATTCTTCCTGCTACAAGTATGGACACTAAATGTAGAACTCCTGTTGAAAAGGGAGGCTGTGCACTTAATTCCAAAACAGCATCATGCAAGCAGTCCTTATGTTTCTGATGGGGCACTCCACTGACTGCAGATGCATACAAGACCACTTGTCAGTCTGTGAACGCAGTAACATGAATGGAAAAACAAACTTGATGTCATATTATCTCAGCTTGGGCTTGTGACTGTACTGTACATCCAATGTAGCAAAGTGTCCCCCATTTAGTTGTAATTAATGACTGAGACCATTTTTTCCCATTTAGAGACAGCAGGACCTTCTAAGTACAGTGTAGTATGTTAACACTCAGGTTTTGAGGGGGATTTTTTTTTAGGTTTTTTTGCATCTTCATATGGAATATAAACCTCAGGAAAACACATCATATTTTCCCTCACTTACTGCCCTTTTCTCTGGGTCTGGGTCTTTTCTCACCCCAGCTGATCAAGGCTGATGGCTGTGCTCCCTGAGTTCTCTTCAAGCTTGTATGGTCTTCACCTTACTATATGAAGTGTACTGTAGTGACTTATCTTGTGAATTTGCATAATATAGATGTAACTCAGTTGAACTAAACAGAATAAAAGCAATGCTGCATTAGAGGTTGCACTGACTAACTAAAACTAGCCAAACAGAAGCGAAATTGAATATGATGTCATGCACTATATTGCAAGTAGTATTGTGTAAGTATTGGGACATCCCTCCAAATAATTGAATTCAGGTGTTCCAATCACTTCCATAGCTACAGGTGTATAAAATCGTGAAAAAAAAAAAAAAAAGTGGAAGCAATTAGGAACAATTGCAACTCAGCCATGAGGTGGTATGCCACGTAAAATTATTGGAAGAGGTGTTTTAATTTGATAGGATGGATAGGTTTTACTCTGTATATGTTGCAGCTGTCTTGTTTGCTTTGTCTTTGTCTTTCCTCATTTTTATGGAAGTAGGCTGTAAATGTGTGCTGGTGTGTCCTTATACCCCTCCACAAAGGCCAATAAAAGCAAATAAAATGGGGACCCACTCACTCTACACCATTGCTAGTGATCAAAAACATGACAGATGCCTTTACACACAGTGATGCAGAGCCCCCAAAAGGTGAAAGAGGTGTAGCCTACTTGTTTTTATGGTTTGCAAGCTATTTTCCCCAGACACTGAGGTCATGATAATGATGAGAAGTAATGTATTAGAGGTTTCTGTGGCTTTTCTCACTGTGAGCTGTGCGATGGAGCTGTGCTTCTATTAGTGGGGCCGCCATTTTGTTTGTCCTGTCCACATGCATGATGACACATAAACGTTGATGTGTGCATGCAAGTGACATACTACATGTTCTTGCAAATCATTTCACACCATCCTACTGAGTAGGAAGACATTCAGACAGTCTGCATTAACGTGTCAAAGTCACACTTACCAGGTTAAAATGGAGAAACTGCTGCCTGGATGTCTACATGTGCTTCTTTGCTAACAAAAAGTAGTGAGCCAAAACATTCATATGTTATTTTTGGTCTATATTGGAACTGTGTTAGAAGTCCCTAAACATCATCACAATCAAATGTCCAAATAAAGAAAACTAAAACAAAACAACAAACAAAACCAACTAAATAAGGAGGTAACCAACCAATCACAGCCTGCCATTTTTACAACTTCTGTAATGTCATGGGGAAGGACGTGCCAACAGACCAACTCCCACAAAAAAATGCAAGGAAACAATGGGCTCTGAAATGGTATGCATGATAAAGGCTGTCTTGTCTTTAGAATGTCTTTGAACATATTCTGAAGAACCACAGAAATAGCAAACCCAAGCGCAGACCTGCATAGGCACTGGTGAGGATGTTGTGGGTGTATTAGCCCCAGGTTAACTATGAACTCAAGAAAGACTGGCTCACAGAAGCCACACAACAAAGTGCTGCTTCAAGTTTTTGGATGGCTCACTCAGCCTGGCCATTGATCTGTGAATGACAACATGAGATGATGAACTGACTGTGGCTCCAAGTGTTGAAAACAAAGGTTTCCCTACCTGGAATGTGAACTGTGCTCCTCTGTTGGAGACAATGTCAGAGAGAATGCCATGCAGGTGGAACACACCGCATGGCATTCTCGGGGAGAGGAATGAGCCATTTTAGAACATCTGTCAACAGTGCTGTGGATGGCTGTGTTGCCTTTGGAGAGCGGAAGTCCAGTATCAAGGTCCAGGTTGATATGGGACTATGTGTGGCAGGTAATAGGGGGATTTTAAAGGTGACTTTGCTAAAGGTCTTATTCTGGGAACAGACTGTGCATCCTGAAATGAATTCCCAGGTGTCTTTATCAGTTGTGGACCACAAAAAGCTCTCACAGAGGAAGATGTCAGTTTGAGTAATATAGTGGCAGGTCTGGCTGGCTTTGTATTGTTTCTTTGCAAGTGCATCACAAATATAGAAATCATCAGAGGAGAGAATGAAGAATGAAAGGATGTTGTTCTGCCTTTTCATTTTTACTAGTCAATGTTAGCTAGGTAAAAAAAAAAAAAAAAAAAAAAAAAAATTTAATTCACTGTGTTACCCACTGGCTACTGGCAGCTTCATGTATATCATGGCCATACTGCCTTGTGGATGCCCGATCCCATCAGATCTTGGAAGCTAAGCGGGGTTGGGTCTTGTCAGTACCTGGATGGGAGACCGTTGGGAACACCAGGAAGGTGAATGCAGTATGAGAGTGAGCGGTTGGTGGTGGTGGTCGGAGGGGCCGATGCCCATCAGCCTACCCCAGGGCAGCTGTAGCTTACCACCATCGAGTACGGAGTGAATGAATAATACAATGTAAAGAGTCTTTGAGTGCCTTGAAAAGCACTATATAAACCAAAGTCGCATTTGTAATGTGAATGTACACAGTGCATGAGTTTGGATGTGAACTAATCAGTACACATTAAATGTGGACACAACTTCATTCCATTTGCTTTCATTGGCTCTCTGCATGGTCAGTTCACACACAAACTCACACATTTTACTGATAGTTGGATCTTTAAATGCTTAATGTTTTTAACCAGATTATGCAAACACTTAATATTCTTTTTGCTCTATAAGTGGTGGAACATCACTCCAGTGTGTTCCTGCAGCAATACACCTATGGTCCCCAACAAAACACATTAAGTTTGAAGTAGATCAGCTGTACAGCTTTTAGATATGTGAAGAACAGATGCATACACATATTAACAAAGATTCTTTCAAGTATTAGTGACATTTGTGAAAAAAAAAAAACAATGAGAAACTGTTCTCATATATGTACATATTAGAATTGAGACTACTCTGGAAACAAACAAGATACAGAACTGACAGCTGAATTTGATCACTGAGACAAATTCTGATTTTGTGCAGCTCGTTCATGAACTCCTTAAGTTTTCTTCTGGACCTTACTATTATCCTAAGAGTTGATTATTTCAGACGAATAAAGATCAGTGCAGTGGGAGAGAAAGGGACATTTTAAGATCATAAATTGGGATCGTACTGAGAAGACAGAAAGACTATTTCTCAGAAACTGAATTCAAAAAGTAAAAGGAAATGTTAAAATTGATTGAGCTCAGTTATGTCCAGGAGAAATAGACTGGACAAAGAAGTGATGTGACTCTGACACCTGTTTTGCTCCTGACAGCTTTCAGGTTGGGCTATTTTTGTGCTGATGTCATGCAATCTGAACCCAGCATTAGTAGGATCCCCACTGGCGACCTTACCAACACCAGGATTCCATTTGCATGAAGAGAGGAAATCATGTCCCTCAGTTAGTGAAGATAAAGTAGCATGCTGTCTTCTGCTGCAGCCATGCTCTGATATTCTGGATGAAGACAGCTGGGGATTTTTGGGGGTGTACATTCTGGTTTCTGACTCTACAGAGGGAGAGGAAGGCTGCTGATCAAGATAGATAGCATGCAAGGTCAGTAGATCGCATAATAAGAAAAGAGCAAACACTCACGATAGGATGGATAAAAGCAGCAGCAGCATAATGGGAAGGGAACAAAATGTGAAAAGCAAGCAGCAAAAGAAACTGGGACAGCTGAGTGTGGAAAGAGTTCAGGGATGGTGGTTGGAAGACTTTCTTTTCACAGAGAGAGCGAGAAAAAGAGATAGAGGGAGCAGTGAAAAAGAGGGAAGGGGCTTTCTGTGAAGAGACTGCAGCTTGCCGTGACACAGTACAAGCACTCACTGACCAGAGCGAGGAAGACGAAGAGAGTAAAGGAGGGCAAAGTTCGCAAAATCCTTCACTCCAGAGACTGAAAAATGGAGAGAGAGAGAGCGATGGAGGAGAAGGAAAGCAGAGGACAGAGATTAGTGACAGGGCTAACCCAAGGGACAGTGGAGTGGCCTGCCAGTGGAAATGCATCATGGGTATTATATTGTGGTTGTGTGTTTTGGCTTGGAAAGTGAGAGACCATTTATAATTCAGGGTGACTAGTACCACCCGAGGCAGACACTCTCAATCTGGCTTAACTCGCTTTCTCTTCCTTCTATTCTTTCGCCTCCCCTCCCTCCTCCTCCCCCCTCTTGTTTTTCCTCGTTTTTCTCCCCCAGAAGCATCTCACTGTCGCTCTCTGTCTCATTGTTATCTTGTGTTTGCTTGCCTTTTTTATTCCAAAGCTATTTCTCCAACACTAACTCTGTCTCTTTTGGGCAGTTTGAGCTGTGTGAATAAAACAAGTCAGGCAGGGAGAGTTTTCTTTCTTTTTTCTTTTGGCCATAGTAAAAACATGTTGGCTGATATAACATCTCAGAGTAGAGAGCAGAGAGAACAGGAAACAGTAAGGGTGCTGATCAGAGCTGAATGAGTATCGATGGTTCCAAAGCTCTGTCCTCCTCTGTAACCTCAATACACAGCCCTTCTCCTCTGCCCTTACTCAGGGTGCTGTGACCAGTATATCTTGAAGTGGTTTCTGACATGTTCTGTATTTAATTAAAATTAAAAGCACATATTAAAATAGTAAAAATAGTTCCTCACAGTAAAGAATCATATATCAAGCTACTTATCAATGAGGGAATGTAAGAAACGTAACCCTTACAACTAACCTAATAAAGGTTTTCTGTCCTCAATCCAAACCAAGTCATTTACTATCAAGCAACTGCTGATACTGAGTCCCAAATCAATACCATTTTTCTTGTCTGACTCACCATAGGACACATATGTTTATATATCTATATCTATATATATTTTATCCATTTTAATCACTCTGTTTAGCGCCCTGCATGCAAATTTTCCACCCAAACAATTCCACCTGTCACTATTTTGAGTGAACATGGAATCCATGTCCTTCGCTTAGCCCAGCCCACAATGACTGTGATCGGTTTAAAGTAATAAAAACAAGACAAGAGCGTTTTTTCCGACAGCAGATTTTATAGTGAGGTGCAGCCAGAACATTACGTTCTACAGAAAGGGCTGGCTAAGTGATTCTATCATTGTCCTCGATAACACAGTTGCACAGTGCACCTTTCAAGTACATTAAAGTTATCAAGATCAATCCACTGTACATGCTTGACAACCGAGTAGCTCTGCAATATATCAAGAAAAAAAGGGCTGCATCCAAGCTTGATTAAAACTTGTTTAACTTTATCATTTACAGCCACAATTAAAAATAGCTGTTTTCTGCATTGCAGCATTGTAGTAAAACCAGTATACTAAAAATGAACAGAAATCTTAATTGTCTTCTTGAAGTAATAAAGCAAATAGCAGTCATACGTGATGGAAACAAAAGTTCGCAGGGGGTCAGGAACCTTAGTGTAAAGCTCAGATACAGTGTAAAACCTCCATTCAGTGAACACCACTGAGACACTGAACATATCTTGAGGAAAATCTTTCCTTTTGGGCCTCTTCTGCAGACACACACAGCTCCAGCTCCTTCAACTGCTGAAGACACATAAGTTTTGTTCTGCCTTTGTCTGTGTTCTCTCCACACTTCAACACTTGTTGTGCTCTCTGTCCCCAGAGACCAAACCAAACATTGAGCACCAACATTCATTTTCTATGTCCCACACATTTGCTCCACGAAAACTCTAACACTGTATAAATCATGGTGTAAGACGTCGGTTTGCTTTTAAAGGAACTGAATTTGAGAATATTTAATCTTATCAAGGTATCTCTTTTAGGTTAATTCTACTTTCTATTCTGTTTTAAGCAGTAAACTGTCTGCAGCCTTTACCTTTAGCTAGGTTAAACAAAGCACTTCACAATGGGACTTTCCAAAGAGGACAACACTGAAGAATTAAAACTTTTAGAAAATGATTTAATTACAAGGGGCTGAAATGTTCAACTGACCAATATTTAGTAAGCATTTGACTAAAGTCACTTTCCTCCATTGTCAACTGACCTCAACCTCATTAAACCTCTATGGGGCACTTGAAGACTGACAAAGAAAACATCCCTGAGAGGACAACTGGCTCTTTTGTTGTATGTTGCTGGGATAACATGGCTTATCAGTGTAACCCACTGAAATCAGGTTTGAACAAACAGGTGGAGTCCATGCAACTTAATGCATCTGTCATTAAAGCATTGCTTCTCAATTATTTTCTGTTACGCCCCCTAGGAAGAAGAAAACATTTCGTGCCCCCCCTCCACTCTCCACCGCGAATATAAATAGTATCATTTGTCTATAAAATTGATATAAGTAAACCTCTGCAAAACATGGTGTCCTTATTAACATTAAAGAATACAAAAAAAAAAAAGTGTAGATCAACTTACAACAAAGAATAACTTTATTAACATTGTTTTGTCCGCTGTCAACATTTTTAGACACGGTAAACACTAGGGCTGGTCCCGAATATTTGAATATCAGAATATTCATTTGTTGTGGTGGTATTGGGATAATAATTTTGATATCGGAATAGTCCTGCACCCGCCGGGCGCCACCGAGTGTCTCCGATTGCAGTCGAGTGTTGCCGAGGCTCAAGCACGCCGCTGAGGCTCAAGCAGGCTGCTGAGGCTCTAGAACGCTGCTGAGGCTCTAGAACGCCGCTGAGGCTCTAGAACGCTGCTGAGGCTCTAAAACGCCGCTGAGGCTCTAGAACGCTGCTGAGGCTCTAGAACGCCGCTGAGGCTCTAGAATGCTGCTGAGGCTCTAGAACGCTGCTGAGGCTCTAGAACGCTGCTGAGGCTCTAGAACGCCGCTGAGGCTCTAGAACGCGGACCTGCCAACTCCGGTGTCACGCTCCAGTGTGACACCGGATACCTACTGTAGTGGATGTGCATTTATACTTTATTCTAGTATGGGAAAAAAAGCAGGCTCCCCGTCATCACACACGCCCCCCCCCGGTATCGCACCAAGCCCCCCTGGGGGGATGCGCCCCACATTTTGAGAAACACTGCATTAAAGCAAAAAGGGGCACACAAATACAAAGAGATCCTGACATTCATTAACAATTGTCCAATTGAACTCCTTACCTGAATTTCTGGGCTGATATGTTTGTAATGGAACATTTTGTAATAAATTTGAAACTAATTCAAAAGAGTAGTTTTTCATTAATCCTTTGTGACTTTTGGAGCGCACTGTGCAGTGTATCCCTAGATGTTTAACTTGAATCCACCAATTGTTATTGCTGCATTAGCTACCTATCAGGACTGGACTTTTACCTAACAGTATAGTTGACTGTTGGGGGCTAGATGTGTCTGGAAAGTAAGATATCCCCACCAGTAACTGATGATGTGTTCTCCAGGAACTCTAGCAATTTCTTACAGGAACTATGTGATTGGTCTTTTTGAACAAGTTTAAACAAAACCTTCCTACTATCACTGGCAACTACTTCAGAGACACACAGGTCTGTTATACCACGAGGCAGCAGACATGGTTCCATAGCAATAGGATTTGCTTTATTGACAATTTACTAAAACACACTTAAAAACAATTATACTAAAAAGCAGTGCAGAGGAAGTGTTCCAGATCAGAGCTGTGTGTTTTTAACATGTGTGCAACATCTTTGCTTTAGTAAACTAAGAGGGAAAAAGCATGACCTACCTGCAGCAATGCACAAAGTGGTCATGGAGGAATCAAACCAGTCCAACAGCCAAAATGTTTGTAGCTGCCAGCGATGCTACAGGAAGGGGCGTGCACTCGGCCTCAGAGGGAGAGAGAAAATCTTGTAACTTTGCCCTTAAGGTTGAAATGAAGAAATATAATTTGAGAAACCAGGCCATATCTGTTGTTACAACTGCCATTTTTAGGTGGCTGAACATGCTGCATGCACTGAACTGGTACAGCTATGACTAAGACAGACACTACAACAGCCTTTGTTGTTCTTTTTTTGTGTTGCATCAAAAATGGTGGAATGGCAGTTGAGAATTTAAAACATCAGTGCCACTGACTCATTTTTTAAAGTCTCTTCTCTCTAATTTAGAATGTTGATTAGGATTTAGTAAAAATATGTTTTACATCTCTGTCTGGTCTGGATATGTGTCTCGTATCCTAGAGCCAGTTTTGGCCTCACAGCTGTGGAGCTCTTACCGACTGTGCTTAACTTTTTTTTATTTCTTTTTTCCTGGAAGGAATTTTAAAAATCGGACACCACTGAAATATCTTCTGCACAGTCAAACCAAAGATAACCCTCTAAGTTGCAACCAAATACTAAACTTCTCCTCATTCTAAACCCTAGGTTTTAGCCCTAAGTGTCAAAGGCCTCTGCCATAGCCTATGGCAGCTACATGCATAGGCTTGGAGATTTTGCTGTAGGCTACATCTAACTGACATCTGCATTGTTTAAAATGTAGCTGGGTTACTGCATCGACATCTTATAGATATGTGATTGGTCATGGACTGTGTTTACCTCAATACATATCTGACACAAGAGAAAGCTGTAACTTTTGACTTCAGTGACCCTTCATCTGCACCCTCTTGTGAGTGACTGAGTACTAGCCACCAGTGATAATTGGATGGGGATGATTAAGCGAGACTTCTGATCTAACTACCCACTCACAAAGAAAAGTCAGTACTGGAGTATTAATCAAAGTCTTCACCGTAGGGATTAGCAGCAGCAGCATCATGCGCCACATTGTAACCTCTTGCGTTGAGCATGAATGCAATTAAAGACAACAATACATGGTCACAGCACTGCCCACCCTCAAGGACATCTACATGAAGAGGAGTGTGGTCAAGGCAAGCAGGAATATAGAGGACCCCCACCACCCCAGCAACTGTTTTGGCGGCTAGGTGGCTACATCAAGGCAAACACAGAGAGGCTCAGAAGGAGCTTCTTTTCTCATGCTGTCAGGACTGTGAACTCTGACCTGAGGTCAAAGTCGAAAATATAGCACCTCATCTGTCTGCTACAGCAAACTGGACTGATGTTAATATAGGTGTCTGCACACACACAAGAACCCACACTCTTATGCATACCATAACACCAGCACACATAGTTTTGATTTAATAAATTATACATACACATTTCTGAGAGTCTGAATTCTAATTGGATTAATTGCAATTATCACAGCAAATGAAGTAATTCTGGCCTCTACACCAAAATGTGGAACAACTAGCTCATATATTTTTATATTTGTTGAGATGTGAACAACACCCCACTCTTTAATCAAGACAAACAGAGGTCAAGTTTTGACCGTACAATACTGGTGGTTAGCATCTAACATTCACAGAAATGTGTCCAGCAATCATCCATAATTCATAGAACCCAAGTTACCACCTGCCCTTGGTTTAGTTATTAATAGACAATGTGGAGCACATAAAGAATATGGATAGTAACACTAACAAGCACTACTCCCGTGCTGCTTGTGCCAGTCCACCCCACACACCCCCTTCTTCATCGTCCAGTCCAGCCAAGTGTCTAAGGGCAAATTCACTTTCAATGGTCCCATTGTTTGGTGATGTTGCTCTGTAGCAGGGACCGCAGACAAAACACAGTCTTATCCAAAACCCCCGTCTGCATGTGGGACAAAAGGCCTCCAATGGCACATGCTTAATGTGTTGACAAATGTGTAGGAGGCTGTGTGTGTCTTTTGTGGTTGGAATCAGTAGTAATATGTTTAAGACAATGCAGCTGGGTGGCAGGCGTGTCAGTGCAGACGGGTAACAGGTTGGCACAATACGAAGCCAAACAGGTTTTTAATAAGAAAGTGGGCACCAGTATACTGCACTGTATGTGGTATACTGGTGGTAACACACATACACACTATATGAGCTAAGCTCTTACCATAAGGTAATATAGCAATATATATATATATATATATATAGGTCCTTGAAACTAGTTGTGACCTACTTCTCCTACATTATGACCTGATGGGATGACATGTTACAAGCCTGTTTTTATTTTTTCAGAATTAATTTCAGAAATTAACAAACAATGTGTGTCAACAGCATCAAATGAAACAACATATATAAAATAATATCTGGCTTCAAAAACAACAAATTACAGTGTGCAAATTCTACCCTACATGATAAAAGTGAGTATTTGTTGTCATTCTCTGTTGCTGAAGCCAGTGACAGGCAACATCTAGTGTCTTGACTGCTGGTAATGGATGTACTGTAGGTGAGACATCTTTGAGCTGTGTTGCATTCATTTGCACATTAAACGAATAAAAAAATGAAAAAAGGGGATGAATATGGAATAACACAAATGCAGCACAATAATATTTCCATTAACATATTTCTAAAAGTGGGCCTTTCCCTCAGGATACTGTGACCAAAGAGGAAAGAACAACTTGAAGCTGAAGTGAGGAGGTGTATTGCCACTGCAGGGCGGAGAAGATGCAAGATTTGTATAGCAGGAGAGAACGTGTCCTCCAAGTGAAGAGCTGCCGGTTTAATCTAGGCCTTTTTACACAAATGTATTCTGCAACAATAACACAATAAACTACCTGAGTTTTTCTAATAAAACTAGAAACTTCTGTTCACTAAACAGACAATGCTTTAATTTCATTTTGCATTCGTGAACATCATCACCACTGTTAGTCTCTGTGTGTCCATAGAGTCTGGTTACTCCATATTTTACAGCACATTAAGATTAAGATTCTGTTATTGGGTGCCCTGATAGCCTAATGGTTATGTCGTGTGACCCAAGTGCAGAGGCGTAGTGGCTGTCCCGGGTTCGACTCCGACCTCGGGTGTTTACCGCATGTCCTTCCCTACTCTCTCCTGTTTCTGATTCTATCCACTGTCCTATCTAATAAAGGCACAAAATAAATCTTTAAAAAAAAAAAGATGCCGTTATTGTTAATGTACATAGGAATACAATGAAATTCTGCTGGCAATCTCTACAGTATATTCCTGGTGTGTTTGAGTGACACAAATTAGACAGACCTTCCATTCCATTGCTGGTATGCTCTTTGATTCAGTTCAACCATCTGCTGCACTGAAAATGGAACATGGAGGCTGTCAACAGAGCAAATAATTTAGTCTATTCATTGTGTGCCTGTATAGCCAACTTGTTGTGTACCTTTGTAATATGTATGGAACTGATTAATGGCAAACATAACTTAATAAATAACTGAAACAAGGAGCTGGATGGACTGACTGAGGTTTGTTCAACAGTCCGATGCCAAGTACTGATCTGCATCTGGCTTTTATGGAGCAGGTAGAGTAACTGCAGGTGGACGACTCCCTACTGCAGGTGTGTCCTCTCAGGTGATTAGCTCATTGACAACACCTGTCCACATTCCATGCCACCACACAACGCTCACGCCCACCTGAGGAGAAAGGAGAGTGAGAGGGGAAGCGAAGGTCTGCCACCACCTGGTGCTGGAGGTGGAGGACATGACAATGTCATGCAGCATAAAATGTCAGGTGTCGTTTTGTAGCCTCATGGTGTCCACTCAACAGTCCCTCTTGGCTCAGAGTGGCTAATTAGCTATTAGCTCCAGTGACATGTTCAGGTCCCTTTGAGGCGGTTTTAGGTGGTTTACACTGAGAACATGCTTGTAGAAAGGTCTGATCATATTGTTTCTGTGCTTTTAGGCACTTTAATTAAGAGTGTACTTGTCATGCACTGTGATCAGTCCTTTGCTGACCAGATTAACATGTTCTTAGTTTCACTGGTGTCGCTGACAGAGCTGCACACTGTTGGCTTTCAAAAGAAAGTGTATCAAGTTCTTACCTTTGCTCCCCAAAAATTCATCTCTACTTTGAGCTATTGCTCTGATGTAAAATATCTGGCATATTCAGTGGCTGATATATTTTAGAGAAAGCATTTTCATGCGTGAATATAATAACCAGAATGAAAGCTCTGCGCTCTAAACTGTGAACATTACATTTATATGGCATTATCTGTTAGAGGGAGGTCTTCTGTGTTTTGAACCCCTGCTGCTCACTGTACTTATGTTGTTACCACTCCAGGCATTTTCATTGAGTTTTGGGTTTTGACCAATGAAAGGGCCGATCCTAGAAGAGAAGCAACTGGAATTCATAATGAGTAATTTCTTAGTTCTAGGCAGGTAACATGAGTAAGACACCAGAAGCACCTATGACATGTCTGTGTTTGTCTTTCTGCTGTTCTGTCGCCTTTGTCTGGTTCATGCAGTCTTAGGCTTGTTCAGACAGCAGCATGCCGAGAATACACAAACAGGCCTGGATGGATTGAGGACTGCAAGAAGAGAAAGGGTGGAAGACAGCTTACATTCACTAAAAGAGAGAGCGAGAGGGTGACCAATGGTAGCCCAGCTCTCTGAGAAATAAAGGGGACATATGTCATTTTCTATCTCTTCATGTCCTTTCTCCTGTCTCTCTTTTCCTCTTCTTTTGTAATGGTGTTGATGTGGAGTGCTTTTATGCCTGCACCCCGAGGACACAGCAGAACAGAGCCTCTTCAGCAGCCCACCAGAACTCTCCTCCTCTCCCCATCCTCGTCAGCATCCTGAGACCTCTGCCCCTTTAAAACTTCTTCCTGCAGGGCTCTGCAGGCTCCTGCAACCACTGGAGACACGATAATTCCCATTTTTACTGTCCCATTACACAGAATGGCCATAATATATCTGGAGGGGGCTTGATAGGGCTTTTGATCAATACTAATTACTCAACAATTTGTTGGCCAGCTGCTGAGATTTCTGGCATTCACAATTCTCTCTGTGGTTGGTGCTTTTTTTAGACCATAAACAAGCACACATATGAGTTTGATCACAATCCAAATCCCCCACTAGGACATACTGAAGCAAGAAAGAGACCAAAACAGCCCTATCTCTGCTCTAAATTACTAAATGTCTTTCTGTAATGTCTTCATGATTCTAAATATGGTTTCAAAAAATGTTCATTGACCAATAAAAGCCCAGAGACAACCCATACTTTCCTTTTGGTCTGACCATAGACTGTAAAATAAATGATGAACTTAGTCTGTGTGTGTGAAAAGTGATGCAAACGTTGAAGTGCCTCAAACTTACACTCTTTTAACTGCCAATAGGGGGCGACACATCTGGTAATAAATCAGATTGTTTAGAAATCTGCTTGTCACTTAATCTGTTACCCAAAAAACATGTTCCTGATGAGTTTATGGTCTCAGTCACTCGTGTGAAGACGTTTGAATGCAGCATGACATTAATTTTGTAAGGCAGGGCTACCTTGTGATCGACAGGTTGCTACCACTTCACTGTGTATACTGTCTTTAAGTTCTCACTCAGATCCACCCCTTGCTCGTTACATTCACTTTTTAAAGACAAAGACTATGATGGCTTTATTCTAAACTTCACACTTCACAACGGTAGTCCACCAGTGGCTTGCTACCTCCATCTCTTACAGTCTGTGGTTGTGGCCCACAGATTGGTCCATCGTGACTTTTTTTCTTTATTTAGACTTCTGTGAACATAAGACTTCAAATGCCACATACAGCAGTGTGGACAGCCTCTGGCATCTTCTGTCCAATTACATCACATAGGCCACAAAAGACGGCAAGCTGTGATTTGCAAGTGATCAGTGTGTAGAATGGGTTTCTGACTTTATCATTGCCTAAACTGTCATTGTGACCATGTCATCAGATTTGCTGTCATAAACCAAAGTATTGTAGGCATTTGTTAAAGTTGATGATGAAATGTCGAAGGACTAAACCAAAACTGAAAGAATTAATCTTGTGGTTCCCCACACTATAGCCTCACTTCCTCTCTGTAAAACAAGCAGGTGATTCATTCAGTCTGACTGCTGGAATTTGACATAATGTGATATTTAAGACGTTCCTCCCACCTTCTCCTGCCCTTTGCTGGTCTTTTCTCTCTGCTCTTTTCCTCTCCCCATCTTGTTTTATTTCTTCTTCTATTCTTTCATCTCATTTCTTTCTTCTCTCTTCATTTGACTCTGCTTTCATTACTCCCTGTCGTCTTCTATTCTCCCCAATCTCGTCTCTTTTTCCTTTCATCTTCTTTACTCATCTCCTCTGTTTGTCTCTCATTCATATATCCTTCTTCCTTCTTTCTTTCAACGCTGTCTCCTTCCCATTCTATTCATCTCTCTCCTCTGCCCTTTTCTCTCTTCACCTATTTTTCTTTTTCTGCTCTTCCATATTTTCCCATTCTTTCCTTTCTTCTTTGTCCCCAGCTTCCTTCTTGTTTCCTCATGTATCCTCTTTCCTTTCTGTTCCTTTTTTGTCACTTTCTTGTCCTGCCCTCCCATCTCGTATCTAATCTATCTAGTTTATAGACTTACAGAAACGTTAGGGTTAGGGTTTTTTTTTCTAATTCAGTGTCATGGGTCATTCTCTCTGGTGCCTTCAGATGATCACATATACACAAGGTGAAAGTAAGCTGCAAAACTGTTGCTCATGTCATGCAGTAGTTATATAGTGTGTGGATTTTCTGCGAGCACTCCGAGTGCTTGCTCCACTGTCCAAAGACATGTACAAGTTAGCCCATATGCATAGATACGAATGTGAGTGTGAATGCATTTGTATAAAGGTATAACCCTTGAATGTAACTCGTCAACTCTCCTTCAAAGCCCTCTGTTTAAGGGCGTTTGCTAAAGAAGCCACCCTGTCAGCCTCAATCAGTGTTTATGTGAATTATGAGGTAGAGGTCTCACTCATCAGATCTGTTTAATTATGAAGCTCAACCCCGTCTTAATGTCTAATAAACCAGCTCAGGCTTGACATTGACTCTATATCCCAGTCTGTGAAACCCTTGAAGGTTACCTCTGAGACATATTTATTGCAGTCTACTTTGTTTTCCCTTCTTTTTCTTTCCTTTGCCTTTGTCTCCTCCTTCGCCCTCCATCAGTCTGTCCACATCCTCTTTGCCCTCACATTCCGCGCTCACTTCCATTTCACTTTATTTCCTCCCTCATTACCCCTCCTTCCCCTCCACCGCTCCGTTCCGCTATGTCCTGTCCGCCCTTCGTCTGGTCTTCGTCCTCCTCGTCCTCTCATACTCGTCGTCTTATTCCCGGGACTGAAACCATCACAGGCAATTAGCGCCAATGTCTTTCGCACCAAAGGCCAGAGGAGATGAGGAGAAGTGTGTCTGGGATGCGTGATGCGATGGAACAGTGGGGTTCTGCGACTGCCCTTCTTATCAAATGCCAGCATACTCATTCTATTTCTCCTTTCCCTTATTTCTTTCTGCCTTTTGTTTTCAGATTTACATCATCATTACTGCAGCTTTGTCTGGCTCCTACAGGGGGATGAGGTATTTAGCTGGAGTGAGGTATTCTGCCCATTGTATTTGTAAGCCTGAGGATCATCTGAGTCCTTAACTACATGCGTCTTTGTCTGGACAATGTGAGGAACACAGCTCATAAACAAAACACTTTTACCAACTGTTGTCCCCTTATAACATCATGGATAACAATACAGTAAAGCCTTGTGGCCTGCTTCCTTCACTTTCCCGCATCTTAATTTATACGCGGTGGGTCTCACCCGCCTGGCCCTGTCCTCCAGCAGCCCCAACACAAAGATGTCTGGTAACAAATGTAGGCCAGTGACATGCAGAGCTACAGGGCACAAAAGACAGGAGAGGTGGATGTATGAATGGAGGGCAGGGAGAGTTTTCTCCTCTCTTGCCTTAAATCATGAAAACCTCCAACCGAACGCCCTCCCTCACCCGTGCATACGTTTGCATACTAATTAGGTCAAACGTCTGCCTCCTTGGAAGACAGAGCGGGCAACTGTCTGTCCTTTTGTTTCTCCACCCCTCTTTTATTTCCCTCTGAAACATTAACATGGGTGAATTAAAGTCCTTCTTGTGTGTAGTCAGGCATGCTCGGCATACAAGTAAAATAGATAACAGATAATGAATACCACTGTTGTTAGAGGTTTGGTGTCCCCTCTATGAAACACACCCTGAAGCATTATTTCTGATTCATTTGTTTTTCTTCCCTTGTCTTTTAATTATTTTCTAATTTCTGTTTCATTCACCCATTTGATGTTATGGCCCAGAGGTTCCCCACACTAGCCTCAGCTTATGGTTAATGTTTTAATGTCAGCCATGAACTGTGAGGAGTTCCACAAGGTTGTGAGGACACTGTTGGGTTACTGAGCTATTACTAAATCTAGAAGGACTGACCTTAGTCTTTATAAAGAAAATCTATCTATAAATCTGTATATCATACTATGATCTTTTCTTTGTCCTGTGATGTCTTGAGCTAGTGGCAGAAAGCATATTATCAGAGCTGCAGAGGGTTCTCTGCTTTTCTGATCATTTCAACACATGCATGACAGACTGCATGATTGTATGACATAGATTCTGCTATTACATCAAGCTGTCAAGTTGGCATCCGACGCATATGACACGTTAGTGTTAAAGGGTTGTCCCATGTCCTTTGACCCATGTTGACCCACTGTGAGTTCAGATCCAGACAGACGCAGGATGGTGCAGGATCAGCTCATGAGAGAGGAGATTATGAAAATCAGTTTGTGACGCCACGTCTGTGTATCCAAGAAAGTGCTGGGACAGACCCAGGAGTCCATGAAGTTAGGGAAAATCTAAACCAGAGCATCTGTGTTCAGTAACTGTCACTGTTTCTTTATTTTTGGTTGTTCTTGATATTCTTAATGTTTCCTAACATAGGTTTCTGGATATAGATTAGGCAAAAAGCGCTGGTACCAGTGCACCTTTGACAATGAACTCTGCTTTCCTCACCACCTGTCCCTGACAAGTTCATTTTACACATTTAATTTTCAGTGTTTTGCTATTGTAATGCTGCAGCACATGTTAGTCTGGGTTTGTCTGTGTTAGCATTATGTTACAGTTTACGTAACAGACTTTAGGATTAGAATTAGAATATTCTTTATTAATCTCCAAATACATTACATAAAAGGGAAATTCAGGAGGTAGGTATAGGTGGGTTAAAACAAACGCCAGACCATTACTTAGTTTCAGTTATCCTTAAATAAGTTACAGGTAGTTTATTTGTTTGTTCCTTTGTTCATCCTTACCTTTCTTTGTTTCCTTTTTCCCGACTCACCACACAGAATTAATGTTTGGGAGGGGCTTGCCAGCATTTCCTGACTATATGGTGTTTCTGATGTTATAGCGACATCACTGGACCAGACCTAGGAGAGTTTTTTGTATTGAATGCATCCTTAAGTAAACACTTAGAATGTTTGGTTTCCACAGAGTCGTCTAAAAAGGCAAATGAGCACAGTGAAGTTGTCTGGTTTGTGTTCGGCAAGTTGCTCACCATGCTGTCCGATGGTAGGTCTAACGCTAGCAAGGTGCGAATTGATCAACCTAAATAAGCAGTTGGGATTTTGCTCCCCAAAGAGAGAGGGAGACTTGAGACCATGTTGCTGAAACATGCACATTTTGTTGAATTAGATATGGGTTCAGGTTTTTTTTTTTGTTTGTTTGTCTTGTATTGTTTTGTTACGTTGCTAGAATTTCATATAAATGGAGAGCACTAAAGTCTTCACCTCCTGGCAATCCAAACATCTGCCTACCTACTATCTCACTTGACCTTTTGACCAGATTACTCACTGAAACAATATTCAGTTCTTGCAAACAAAAAAATAGACAAACAACTATTCTGCTGTTAAAATAAAGATAGAAATAGAAGAAATAGAAATAGAATGCTTTTATTGTCATCATACACAATGTACGACGAAATTTAAAAGACAACTCTGGTGGTGCAAAAAATACAAGTTTAAAAGATATAAAAGATAAATAGGAATAAAAGTAAAAGTAAGTTATATAAGTGTATTTACAAGGGAGCCAATAAGAATATGAATGTGCAGTAAAGAGCACGTTAGCAGCAGTGGAATAAATATATTGATATACATATATATGATGCAGGGAAAAGAGCTGAAATGTTCTGCATTCTACAAAGACCTTCTTAAGTGGCTCAGCCAAAATTATTGATATCCCTTAGAAGTGGTGATGAATGAGTGGACTGTCTTCAGTTCATACCTCAAGTGTCATATATCAGTCATAAATGGATAAAGGTCCTCATTGTGCACCACCTGAAAAGCATTGTTAAAGGGAAGGCGACAAGTCCATCCTCAAGCAGCCTCATGTCCTTGTGACCACAGCTATTAAGCTGAAGGTCTATGTGACTGTAGCCAAACTCCCTGGTTACAACTGCAAAGGAAAAGTGACCTTATGTTAAACAGAAAGACAGTTCGGATGGTGGACAAAGAACCAAAAATATAGATCCATACTGATAAAGACTGGCTTTGAAGGTCAGGGTACATCGGTGTCTGGTCACAGAGTGTGACTCTAAATGCTACTGGATTTAGTCAGAGGTGTGAGTCAGAATTGTGGTAAATTCAAAATGCTTTGTTGTTGCAGTTAGAAGCAAATCATGGTGCCAAATTTGTCGTATTTAACCAACACTGGAATCCTAAACCATCCATCCATTATCTACACACTGCTTAATCCTCTGTAGGGTGACGGGGGCACTGGAGTCTATCCCAGCTGACTTGGGTGAAGGCAGGGGACACCCTGGACAGGTTGCCAGCCTATCACAGGACAGAATCCTAAACTGACTCTTTAAATTACTTATTGAAGCTCAGTTTTCAAAGAAACTAAAATTAATCAGTTGTAACCAGTAGCTGCATATAGAACATAATTTTAAGCTTTGTAATTAGATTTATATATATGTATATATAAATATAATTTTTATTTTTTTTTAACTGAAATGCACTTTGAAAGTCACAGTTGATTTATGTTTTTCATTATTTATATCCACAGATATGAACCTTTGACTTTGTTTTATTGAAAACACAGCTACAGTGGCAAGAAACAGTCTGTGAATCTTTTGGAATTTCATGGTTTCTGCATTAATTTCTCATCAAATGTCATCTGATCTTCATCTAAGTCAGGGGTATTGATAAATATAATGTGCCTAAAATAATAACAGAAAAAAATTCTGATCCTTCATGTCTTTATTGAGAACCGCCATAAGAAAAGTCATAGTGCTTGTGGAAAAAGGATGTTAACCCTGGAGTTAAAGACCTCAAAAAAGACAACTGGACTCAGGTGTTAGCAAACCTGAAGTCTGGTTAAGAAAATGAGTTTGGAGGTGTGGACTAGAGCTACTTTGACTGATGAAAATCACTTAAACTTTTTGAGGCTGCTCCGCACAAGAAGAATACATTTATGTGAGCCATGCCAAAAAGACCTTTTAGAGGATCTATGATGAAGAATTGTAGATTTACATAAAGCTGGAAAAGGTTACAAAGTGATTTCAAAGACTCTAGACAGCCCCCAGTCTACATTTAGGCCAACCATCTACAAATGGAGACACTCTGGGACTGTGGCTACTCTACCAAGATGTGGGCGCCCAGTCAGAATGACCCCAAGAGCACAACGGAGGGCTCACCAGTGAGGTAAAGAAACAACTCTGATTGACAGCCAAAGATTTGAAGGAGTCATTGGAACTGGCTATCATCTGTTCACCCAGTGCCTTTTCAAACTACCAAAGTTTACAGTTAACAATGCCCTTTGTATTGTCCGAGCATCAGCCTCTACACCACAGAGTAAACTGGAAAAGGGATTCAAGTTTTACGTTTCTTCCTACCTCTGCAATTTTGACAGTAAGTGACCCTAATTCCAGCTAGCCTGAGCTAGGAGTCTAGCACTGTCGCTGTTGTGTGTTTTAGTCGTGATCTGTCTTGCTACAGGTTTATCATGTTACTAGAAAAGCCTCTTTTTTAACATGTTGGTATTTTTGATGAAAGTATCAGGTAAAAATAGATCTAACGAGATCACAGTGAGGGCTCACTGCCACAGATCAATGAAGAAAGCAGAGACGCCACACCAGCTGAGAGTAGGATTAGTTAAAATGTCACATTCAGAGTTCTGCAGGTCTTCATCTTTTGGAAAGGTGTGAAAGCTCAGGTAGGAATTACACTTAGCCCATTCTTTGCAGAGCGGCACACAGCAGTGGTGGCTTGAACTGCTGAACTCGAGTTTTTGAAGAGATAGTTTTGTTGAAACTAATAAACTTGTCCCGTTTACATGTAAAGGGAGACACAAATAGTTAAACAACAGTAAAAACAACGCAGGTCAACAAGAACAAGACAAGGCAGATATTGGCCAAAGCAAGCAGTGAGATCACTAGCATAGCACAGTAGCAGCATTCAATGATCAGCAGATGTTTACAGGCATCCTGACATTTCAGCAGAAATGACGTCATGTTCCTGTGTGCATGTAGGTTATTAATGCAGAAAACTATGTGATTCTAAAAGGTTCACATACTTTATCTTGCCACTGTATATTTGAAAAGCATCTGTTGTTATGAAGACGATCAACTGAAAAGAACTGTATTAAAAAATAAATAAAAATGAACATGGGTGGTTTAATATAGGGCAGTCGTTATTCAAAGATGGTCTTGACAGATGACAAATATTGCTTGTGTGCCACAGTGCTGTCTGGCACTATGGGAGTATATCTGCAGGAAGCTGTAAGAACATTGATGGAAAAGTGATCCGTGTTTGACTGACTAGAATACTGGTCCTCTAACAAATTAAGCCAGCAATGTTCCACGTCCCCTTTACATTTGTGACGTTATTGGTCATTGTCAGAACCCATCATGGAAGACGTCAGACAGTGTAAGAATGTTGAGCAAAACTGTGATGGGCTGGTCTTCATCATGGGACACCCAAGAAGCTGCATCAGTTTCTGCCCACTGTGCTCGACTGCATCAGATAAAACCATAAGTAGTTGTGCCCAAAACCCATTTTCATACTGAAACCTAGCAATTTCTGTGTAGCCTGAACCCGGCATAACCTTTACCAAGTGCTGCCAGTTCATAAACATAACTATGAAAATGTTAAATAAGGCTGTAGTCACTACAAGTGGATGTAATACATGATTGGATATTTTGGCTTCAGGAAGTTAAATATCATAACCATTCCAGAAAACAACCCATCTCAGTGTTAGTGTCATGAATCAAATGGACTGCCACCAAATGTAACATACAGCTGTACAAAGATAACTCTGCTCCCCTCTGTAAGGAAGTTCCATTATTTAAGTTAATATAGTCTGGTTATTCATCCTCCCAAATGAAACCATTCCAATAAAACCCATCATGAAATAGAGTGAAAGATAAAATTCAAGGCGTCCTGCTACAGGTATTTATTTCCTGTGTTAGTTCGCCAGCTGATTGAACCTGCTGGTCACAAAATGTTTAGGCAACATTTTACTTCTTCTTTCAGGAACCTGTGTGTGTTCAACTTCATTTGGTAGGCTGTTGTTTCTGGTGAAGCTGCACTGCTTTCCTTTTATACTGAGGGGTGTTTTTCAGTTTACCCTCACTGATTGCCATGAGGTGACAAAACCGTTTGGCTGATGATTAGAAATCATTCCTCTAGCTAGGAAATGCTGCAGGCCTTTGTACTGGCCTGCATACCGTATATATTATGCAGGAGTACCTAATCAACTGGCAACTGAATATATATTAAACAGAACCTGCCCTTTACAGCTGTGACATTTGACAGTAGTTTCATTCTTTTAAATTGCAGGAGTGCTGCATCGTGGGATAAGAAATCCACGTTCTCTCTTATCAGCTGGGAAGTTTTTCAACTGACTCGACATCTTGTTCCTGACTTTCCCAGGGATCAGATTAGGGCGGCTGGAGAGATAACAAGCAGAATCCAATTGACATTACCATACCTCGGCCTCATGTGGGAAAACAGAGAGAGAGAGAGGGAAAAAATTCCTTTTAGCTGCATGTCTTCCAGGGGCCTCCTGTTTAATTGCATTATTGTTAACGAAGTGCTGATGCAATTACAAGAAAGAGGCTCTCTTTCTCTTTCTTCTCATGAGAGTCACGTTAGTTTTAGCCTGGACTGGGGTCATGAAATACTCATTCTACCCCTGCGCT
Source organism: Dascyllus trimaculatus (assembly GCA_024666655.1). Taxonomy (NCBI): domain Eukaryota; kingdom Metazoa; phylum Chordata; class Actinopteri; family Pomacentridae; genus Dascyllus; species Dascyllus trimaculatus. Next base: position 962,700 of record CM045457.1, read on the forward strand.
TATCCTTTAAACACACTTACTGTCTGTCTGCTCTGACATTTGGATTCCGTGCGCTGCACATCACCCTGCATCATATGACACTGTCAGGCAGGAGCAGCAAGGCTTTTGGAATGTGTGCATCTGGTTTGAGATGTGTTGATTATTTGTTTATTTCGATGTCGGAGGAGCGGCCGTGGTGCTCGGGGGGCTCTTTATCATCCCACTCACTTCCTGGATTAGAGTGGGTATAATCATACAGACCATGAATATTCATGAGGCAGGGATCTGAGAGTGCGCTAGAGAGACTGACAGAAAAAAAAACGACAGACAGGGAGAGCCACAAACACCCTCCACATACTTTCCAAGTTACACACATGAGAAAATACTAAGCACACAAGCTGAATGAAAACATCCCCATGACAACATGTAACGGTTACAGTTGCTCCACTCACCTTCAGAAGACATCAGAGAACATGCAATATATTACCGACAACAACTCATCATACACTCATTTTAGATCTTGACAGTCTTTGTTTATTAGTGCTGCTAGAGCTCCTCTAAAATGTACAATGCCTATAAAAAAGTATTCAACTCCCTTGGATGTTTCATCCTTTTGTTGCTTTTATACATGAAATCATGGTCAATATAATTTGACTTTGTTGAGAAGTATTTGAAAAAAAAAACAAATAAAAAAAAACCTCGAATATCAAAGTGAAAACAGATTTTTACATAATAATGACAATTAATTAAAATATATAAGGTAAAGTAAATGATTGCATAAATACCCCCTCAGGTCAGTATTTTGTAGATGCTCCTTTGGCTGCAATCACAGCACTGAGTCTGTGTGGACATGTCTCAATCAGCCTGAACATCTGGACACTGTTATTCTAGGCAGAATAAACCAGTGCCATACTCCTTCCATTCCTTAATGATGGATTTAACTGAACTCTGTGGGATGTCCAATGAGTTGGAAATGTTGTTGCAGCCATCTCCTGACTGATACTTTTCAGTGATCTTTTCTCTGAGTTGCTTGAAGTGTTCTTTTGTCTTCATGTTGTAATTGTAGCAGGAATACTGATGAACCAGAGACTGGACCTCCTAGACACAGATGTTTTTAGACTGCAGCTCCTTAAATTACATCAGCTGCACTCAGGTGATCTCCATTCCACTATTTGTGGCACTGCTGGCATCAACTAGCTGGGCCTCTGTTGAATTAGGTCAGTCACTTTAGCGGGGGTAAATATTTATTTTACACAATTTATTTTATTAAATGACATTGTTATGCAAAAATCAGTTTTCACTTTGATATGAAACAGTTTCTTTTTTGCAAATTCTTGTCAAACAAGCCAAATTTTAAAGTCCTGTTATTGTTCAGTTTGTATTTCTGTCTCTGAGATATGTAATCTTCAGAAGAATAAATCTGATCGATCCTGATGTGTAACCTCAAACTGTGGCTTGATCTTTTTACAAGGCAACACTGGGACACAGGGAGCTGCACAAAGTCACTGACTTCCAGACTATGCTAATGATCCTTATCACCCATGTAACAACAAAATATGTTCTGTCCTAATAGGTACAAATCTGTCTTTTAAGGATCTTGAATACATTTACTACGGACGAGCCATGAGTGAGCTCCCTCGTTTCAGCGTGCACAACAGACATCTGCTCTTCAGCAGACAGGTTTCACATTTGGTTTCACAGGAGTATTTCCTGAGACTGATCCTTTTTACAGTATATTACACACATGTTTGATGTTGGTTTCACCGTTTTGTGGCTCTACTTAAATATGACAACTCTTTAACCCTCTAACTTTCTCTGTTGTTTCTCACTTTAAATGTCATTATGGCATTGAGAATCTTAATCTAGCTTTAACAGCCACTCTGCTCACCTGCAAGGCACCAACACCACATTGGCACTTCTTGGTGTATTGGAGAAGTCATAGACATATATACATAGACGCCTCATTGAGCGGGTTGGCCCGTTCCTGCGATACGTCAGCGTGTCCGCCATATTGGATGTGGCAGATCTGCCCCGTAAACTAATGCAAGCAAATGAAGTGAACTTTATAAAGCGCCTTTCTACAAAGTGATTAAAGTTTATGCCTTTATTCACCCATCCACACACATACACCACTATATCTGGGAAACAAATAGGCATCAAAAACAACATTTGTAACTTTTAATGTGATGATTATAAATGTTTACTCCTTATATGTTTAGGACAAAGGTAAGCACCAAACCAACGTATGTATTTCTCTCATGTTTTTATAAGTTTTTACAGCTACCAATGTATGTAACACTGTTATTATGATGATAAATATTGAAATATTAATACTAAACATCTGTGTTTATAATAACCAGATCCTGAAACTTAGATGTGACAGGTGGGGTTTCTGAATAAATCAGAATCAGAAATACTTTATTGATCCTTGGGGGGGGATTGTTAGTGTTATAGTTGAACCCATTCAACAAAGACTATATTATAACATATAGAAATATAGAGAAAATTCAGATAGAAATTATAATGTAGAGACAAACTTTTAAGAAATAAAAATAAAATATTTAAAAATATGTGCACGAAGAGAGAGAGAGAGAGAGCACAAATGTTTACATTTAACTGATTTTAATTAATCACTTTGATATTCAGTGATTGATGAACTCTTGGACAAGCTGGGAACAGTCCAGTGACAGGATCTCCTGACTGGGTCTCCTGGGCCTTCTTTGAGGTGTGAGATGTCCTGTTGGCTACAGGCTAAAGTGAAGACAAAAATACATCACTGATTCCTTCACATTCAGAAAAGGAAAAAACATTCTCAGCATAGTGTGGCGTTGAATTATCCAATCCTCGCCATCACACCCCCCACCCATTGCCCCACCATCCAGACATCCCCAGCTTGATAGGACAGTTCAGCTGAACATGCACGCCACCCCCTCCACCTCCAGACTCATCTGTGCAATAAGAACTTTACCAAACCACTGCACTCCCACTATTTGCACTATTTATCAGTCCTGCACTACTTGTGCACTTTGTCATATGTATATAATACTTTGTTTGTATTATTATTTTTAAGAGTATTTTTAATTATCTTTTATTTATCTATTTTTTATTATTCTTTGCACAGCTGCTAATTGTCGTGTTCTTCCGTACAAATTTCGTTGTACTTCTGCACAATGACAATAAAGTCTCTTTATCTTTATCTTACAGCCTATAGACCTGCCCTGTGGAGATGTGCTGGGAAACAGAAAACTGAAGGAAGAGCTCCATCTCTTATCCTGACCGTCTGACCTGTCCTGTATAATCCTGTGGCCTGAAGTGCTCACTGCAGAACATGGAGGACGGACCAGCCGAGAAACCTCCCGTCTGACAGCTGTTTCCACTGCTTTCTGATCTCTTTTTTTTTGGGAAACCTACATAGTATGTGAAAAGTTAGCTAAAGGCACTAACAACATTTAGAGTGTTTACTTTTGGCCAATTTAGTTAAATAGGAAAGACTTCTTCGTTGTTTGGAGGCTGGTTTCACCGGGTGAATCCACAGTATTATGCTCGGGACTTCATAGTTTTAGCCACAAAGTCGGCAAATTCTGTTCGTAAAATTATGCTACAATGGCCAAATACAATCAAAAGTATTTTTTCAGTCTTACCTGTGAAAGATAATCCCATGCGATCTGTTTTGTACTGAAAACCGGTTGGTGCAATTCCACGCAGCACAGGAATAAGGCATCTCCTCTGTTCTCTTTTGCCACATCCAATATGGCGGCTACGTTGACGTGTGGGTCAGCGATCAATGCGGCGTCTACGTATATATGTCTATGGGAGAAGTCCCTTTACAGTGTACCACCCGTACCTGGGAGTCTTCAGCCTCAGATCTTCAGATAGTTCCGAGCTGAGATGTCCTGACGGGAGAAATCCAGTCACCTTAGTCTTGGTGACTTGGTTTTGACTCAGCACCATGCCTTAGGATCAGAGGCTGCACTCTGCCTCATATGGGAGCAGAAATTCATCACAATAGCTGGGAGCTAAACCATGTGTCGCTTTAAAGGTAATCTTAAAAAAAAACGGAATGGCGACCAGTGAAGAGAGAGGCTGAAACAGCAGCAGTATGATCTTATCTTTGACTAAAAGCAGAGTGTAACAACCAGAAGTGATTTCTATGTAACCTCTCTACACCACAAATAAGGTGTAGTGAACACTCAGTATGGACCAGGTATCAGAAGATTTAGGATCGCTCGGGAGAAATGGGTACCGGACAGCAAAGGCGACACAAGACACGGAGTTAGAGGTCGCGTTTGAAGGTAACAAAGTATTTATTTTCTCATCTTTCAATGATCTTTTGTCTTCAAGTGTATGCTCTATAATCTTAAAACAACATTCAGAATAGAAAAAAAACACTGATGATGATACACTCAACTCTAAATCATGTATCATAAACCAAAAGAAACCTCTTTTCTCTTTAACACTTGTCTTTTCTTTTTCAGATATTAAACCAGGAATGCACCCATCAGGTAAGTATAACTATTTTATTTTGCATTTTATTAACTTTAGGTTTTCCTTTTGATTGTAATGCTATTTTAGTTCACTGTTGACAGTCAGGCACTTGTTAATTTTTCTTTATAGTTTTATGAACCCTATTTATAGTTTTATGATCCCTATTTATAGTGCCTCTATTTTAGCAGGTGATTCCTTTAATTTTAAATTTTTCTTTTTTCAGAACTTGAAACACTAATCAGTTCTCTTAATGGAACTCAACAACCCAAAACAGGTAAACCCAAAAAACAAAACAATAGCACATTTCAATATAAACAACTCAAAACAAGTCTACCACATACTGTAGTGTCAATAAATCAGTGAATCCAACATTCAGTTCAATGAATTACTGGGTAAGTCTATTCATCAGTTCAATTCAGACTGTGTTATCCTTCGATCCTTTAATTGCAGAGCTCTAGTGTCTTTTCACTCCATGAATCTCCTTGCAGTCTGCTGTGTGGGGCAACTGACTGTGATTGTCCTACCACTATGGTTGACTGTTGATCCAGCGTGGGATACTGAATGCAATTCTCCTACTACTCCTTCTTGAACTTCAATAATCCAAACATCTCTCTCTCTCGGTTCATCTCGTGGATTGGCTCGCCACTCCAGGACCAACTGCACCTCATTCCACAGAAGCCAGCAGGGCTGAAGACTTCTGGGGGGATCACACTCTCGACGAATGATGACGAACAAGAGGAGGAGAAGAGGCAGCAGAGACGACGAAGAAGGTGGAAGAGGGAGAGGGGGGAGAGCGAGAGAGAGCGAGACCTGGCCTTAACCCATAAGGCCAGGAAAACTGTCACTACACTGCTCAAATGCATATTTTTCTTCTCTTAACATTAATACAGCATTGCTGTCGCTGGTTTTCCATATGTAACATTCGTTGTATCCTGTTACTTCAACAAAATAAAGTTGTCACTCCTAACTGAACAGCTCGTAGTGTCATATTTCACTTAGATGCAATAATTATGGTTTTTTTATGACAACTACCCACACATAGTGCATAATTCAGCTTCAGCTCACTTAAGCTTGAGCTAATAATGGGTCATTTTAGTTATAATATAGCTAATAAAACATCTTTAACTCAACACTCAGCTAGACATCAGTTCAGCTTAATGTTAAACATTAGCTCACATACCAATCAACCTCACAAACGCACCCTTTAAACTCAATCCACAGTTGTTAGCAGTTTAACATTCGTGAGTGACAGAGCTACCATTAGCAACTATAGAGGCCCACTATAGCTGACATGGCCCAGCTTACACGGAGCGGCTAGCGCACCGTAGCTAGCGCACATTGCTAATAGCACTAACAAGGCAAACGTCACGACCGCTAGCCACAGCCAGCTTTAAATACATTCCCACACTATTTTACCGTGCTTAACAGCTCATTAGCTTCCTATTATTTCTACAGTATGCTACATTTGACATATTAGCATCTCGAGCGACTCACCAAGACTTTCCCTTCGGCAGTTAGCAGAGGGATAGTAACCACTACAGGTCTTTTAGGGGTTGATCAATCTGGTTGGAGGAAAATATTTCTCTTTATACTCAACATCTGACTTTTAGATGATTATGATGAATCCTATTTACACATATTTGACTTACTCGCGCTATGTTTTCCGCTCCGACTCACGTCTGCTTCAGTTGCTGGTCTGTTAGCAAAAAGAACGTACTATACCGCGGTTCCAGCTACGTAAAGGGTGGGTGTACCCTTCGATAGACGTGGTTGATGTCAATAGGTTAACTGAATTACTGATTGAATGTCAGGTTGTCCAACCAGATTCACCATAGGTTTTTAATATTATTTCACCCTCCATTCTGTAAATAATTAACAGTTTATTATTTTCCAGTTTGTATTATTTTCCAATAACCTTATAGCATTCGCAAAACACTTGCATTATCATATTTATCTGACTTCCTCTTTTGAGTTAAATGGTGATTATGTTATCACTGTTTATTTAAAATAGTATTCCTCATATTGATCACCTATTTTACAGGGCTCTGGTAACCGGGGGTTACAAGAGCATCTGTACTTGTTTTAGTTCTGAAGGTGTGATAGTTTGGTAAGCACTTCAACATGGCCAAAAATCTAGATCACAGAAGGAAGAACCACATAATACAGCAAATGCCCCAGTTGTAAGAGGCCTATAACGACATACAATACCTGACCTCTTGAAATATGATAACACTGGGGTGAATCAGTGGATCTTAACCTTTTCAAGAGTGGAACTGCACAACATATTTAGTGCTCTCTTTAAAGCATAAATAGTTTTTCTTTCTTCCTTGTTGTTTTGATCAGTGTGAGTTCTCTTTCCATTACTAGATATACATATGCTTCTTCTGTGAGCTGTATTCCCCTTAAGATGTGCATTTTGTGCTCCTTTGTGTTAAATATAATTTGGATAAATCCGAGGTTGTAGGATCCCATGATGCATTTGTACTGTAATATGTATATATACTGCTGACTTGAGGGGTGTCGTCAAGAAGATTGGAAGTGTCATCTGCTTTGGGGGAATCTTGAGTGTGTGGGATGCTCCTCTAACACAGCTTTCAGTTTTGAGCAGTATTGTGATCTGTATTTAAACACTATCTTACCTTAGGGTTAATAGGTCTTGAAGAAGGTGACCAAAACATTAATTTATAATAAATCAGTGCAGAGGTGAAATGTATGTGTGGGAAATGGCTTTTTTCCACTAAGTTGAATGTCTGGGGGAGTTATTGCCTACACCACAGTTCCCTGCATGTTGTTTTCTACTCACCATTTGCTGTATGCCAACACTATCTCAGCACAACACAACTGCTGGTCTCCATTACATGAAGAAGACAAGAAATTCTACCAGTTACCTTTTGAAAAGGGTCACCTGTTATCTGGAAACCATTCCAGGTAACCTCATAAAGCCTGGTAAGAATTTGACAGGTATTCCAAGCTATAGTCAAGAGAAACAGTGGCTACTCAGATGATTTTAATATATGAAACATGCACTCATTGGCCACTTTATTAGGTACACCTGTTCAATTGCTTGTTAACACAAATAGCTAATCAGCCATTCACATGGCCGCAACTCAATGCATTTACATCCAAGGAATGCAGAACACCATCTCTGAATCACAACACGTCCAACCTTGAAGAAGATGGGCTACAGCAGCAGAAGACCACACCGGGGGCCACTCCTGTCAGCTAAGAACAGGAAACTGAGGCTACAATTCACACAGGCTCACCACAACTGGACAACAGAAGATGGAAGAACATTGCCTGGTCTGATGAGTCTCCAGTTCAGCTGAACATTCAGATGGTAGGGTCAGAACAACATGAAAGCATGGATCCATCCTGCCTTGGATCAACGGTTCAGGCTGCTGCTGCTGGTGTAATGGTGTGGGGGGTGTTTTCTTAGTACCAACTGGTTTAAACTCCACAGCCTACCTGAGTGTTGGTGCTGACCATGTCCATCCCTTTATGACCACAGTGGACCATCTTCTGATGCTACTTCCAGCAGGATAATGTCTCAAAGCTCAGATCATCTCCAACTGGTTTCTACAACGTGACAATGAGTTCTCTGGACTCCAACGGCCTCCACAGTCACCAGATCTCAGTCCAGTAGAGCTCCTTTGGGATGTGGTGGAACGGGAGGTTGGTATCATGGATGTGCAGCCGACACATCTGCAGCGACTGTGTGATGCTATCATGTCAACATGGACCAAAACCTCTGAGGATATTTCCCACACCTTGTTGAAAGCATGCCATGAAGAATTAAGGCAGTTCTAAAGGCAAAAGGAGGTCCAACCTTTTACTAGCAAATTGTCCCTAATAAAGTGGCTGGTGAGTGTATTTAGCTGTGTTTACACATTTTTCTTTATTGCATACAACCGTAGGGTTAGGGTTGGGGTTATAAGCTAAGCCTTTTTGCTGCTTTTTAAAAAAATACAAATTGGCATTAGATGACACAGGAGCCTGTAAATATACAGAATAGAAATCCATAACAGAGCAGGGTTCAAAGGGTTATTAAAGGTTTGCCCCAGCAAAATGTTCTCATGTGTCCAAAAGACTTGAAGTTGGAGGTGTGAATGCACCCTCATGGACTTTGGAGCTAAATCTAAACTCAGATGAAGACAACAAGTGATGTTTCTTCTGCTGAAGCCTCAACACAAATTGTCCGTTCCGTATTACTGAGTTTGGCTTTGCTTAGCAGCTGCAAATGTGAGGAGCATCATGTCCACATTACTTGACTCATCTCCATCAGCAGAAAGCTCAGTGTGTTAACAGCTGCAGGTGGACACTTGCCATAAACAAATCTCGTCTCACACTGAGGTCTTTGAGGAATCTGAGTCGCCTCAACACCCACCCTCACCCCATATCGGTCTTGTCATTTACTTTATTTCTTTTTCTCTTTCTGCTTAGTTGAAGCTCCAGGAACCCTCTTATCATCCATCTCAGTTTTCTTAATTTTCACTTTTTCTGTACCCCACAGCTGTGTGGGAGACACATACATACCTTCCACACTGCTGGATAAACACAAGCTCACAGTTCTGGAGGGAAAAGAGAAAAATCCTGTGTTTTAAATTCTGTCTCTCTGTGTCTCATGGGTTTATAGAAAGCTGGGGAGGGTTTGCGTGTCAGTGACAGGGGCCTGTATGAGTATTTATATACCTCTTCTATGAGTCACGGCAGGGGAATCGCATTAGCTATGGCTGCACTGTCACCATTGGACTCCTCCACAGGGTCCTCTCTCTCTCCAGTGCAACCCTACCTCACTCTCTCAGTCTCTGTATTTAAAACTCCCTAGGCCCCCTTATTTTAATCCGTGGAGGTCCTGGGAGAAGTCATGAAATATTTTCAGCTCCAGATGTCCCTAAATAAGTGTTATAGCATGGCGGGCCGGTTAATGGCGTGTCATATCCTGCCAAGACTAGGCAGCCTGTGTAAGCACTTGAGGGAGTTGGGGGTTAAGGGGGCTGTTTGGGGACTGGCTGATGATAGCGGTGGAGCAGCATTAGCCCACAAGCACTGAGAAATAGCTCCAGTGACGCTGTGGGCTCTGTTGCATTGCTGGTTGCTCATGGTGTAGAGCACACAACTGCTGGCAGAGTGTACAACTAGCCGGTATGTTTTCATTTAAAAAGACATTTTGAAAAGGCCTCTAGTTTGTTGTCTTAAGCACAGTCAGATACCAACATTAATATAAATCTTATCTCGTGTGTCTCATCTGCTGTGTAGAACCAGAGGTCTGTTTGTCACAATCCCATACAGAGGGAAACTGCATGCCCACAAGTACAATAAGTCCAGTAGGTCAAAGTTAAAGTAAGTGGTGGGTCTAAAAACTGTGCTGGATGTTTGCAAGCAGAAGACTGGCTAATGACTTTAGTGTTTGCCTTTGTTATCTCTGCCCAACCTTCAGCTAGCCTTAGGGTTCGCTAACCCTGTCATCTGACTGCTTGTGTTCTTTTCCCAGATTTATCTTCTTTTGTAACAGTCAGTGCTGCTCCCAGATGTAGGCAGGTAATTACATTATTCAAAATTAAAGAAAACATAACAGTGTGTGACGAGAATATGTCAGTCAAATACACCCAGAGTAATAACAACAGAGAACTACTAAACTATGTTTCTGTCTGTCTTTGAAGAGATGATAAAAAGTTTAGTGGTAAATAATTTGTTTGTTTAGTTTTGCAGCTTAGTCATTATCCCCATAATGGGTAGCCACAAATGTTTCTTGTGGCCTTATGAGGAGTTTTCCCAAGTTAGCCTTTCCAAGAGAAAAATCAATATTGTTTCTTTCCGTTCAAGTGTCTCCTCTCAACCCCCCCACAACCCAAGGGCTAATATCACGGCCTGCTTAGCAGAACACACACACACACACACACACACACACACACACACAGAGTATCAGGAGAAGAGGGTTTTCTGAGCTGCTGGTCAGCGAGGTGCTGCTGCTTTATTATCTGCTTGGCTTAGTCCAGTGGAAAGCAGCCGACATGCAGACCCCGACACCCCGTATACTCAGCTAAATCCCACAAAACACTGCTGTTTGTTCCTGTAATCCTTCTACTAGGCAGCAAAAAATAAAAAAATTACAGATGCCTTGTCTTGTAGAAAAAGAGCTGTACTATCCTAAAATCCACAAGGAATAGCTCTAAACATTAGGGACTGGTTAGCATTCCTTGTATCTTCTCTCTATTTAATGAAGAAATCATTGTCTGGTCTCTGTTTTGACAAAGTTTTTGTTGTTGTACCCTTTCTCACTATAAATGGGTAAAACTGCTTTTTCATATTGATAAACCCACAAAGAATAATCGCCACCTCAGCCTGACTGAGCTTTGGGGGGTCTCTGGCTCACTGTTTTGGTTTTACAGCAGCGTCGGTTCGGGCTCACCCTCAGTCCTCTTTTCAGCAGCAGCAGGCAACTGTTCTCGATGAAAGAGCTCTGTCTGAACTCATTGCATTTGGACTGGTCAACAGCAAAATGCAGAAAGACATGGTTAGAGGCTACCTGGTGAAGACAGTGGAACCAAAAATTCTTCTCAGAAATCTGTTGGTCTGGAAACAGTGCTAAAAATGAATAAGGTTGTTGCTGTATTTGAACTGTTGGCTGGCACATCAGTACTGAAACCAGTACAAACCTGGCATCAGCTCATGTATGGTTAGCCCAATTTGGTGTCGTCCTGTAGTGATATTTTTTAACTTTGGACATTAGCTGTTTCCTACTGCCTGCAATCTTCGTGCTAACCTAGGCTACCCACATCCTTAATGTACAGTCATGAAATAGTTGTCAACCACCTCTTCTAGCTTTAATAGAAATATGTTCCTCCTAATGTTGAGCTTCCTTTAATTTGATGTTGTGTGCACATTATTTTTGCTAAAGGGAGTATTCTCTTCTTTCTTTACCTAATCTTTGGCGTTTATAGATGACTTGCAATGAGACAAAATACTACAATCACTTACAGATGAAGCCAATAATGTTGATTACCTTGTAACAACGGTGCATGTTAAGGCCTGGGATATATTATACTGCAAGTGAACGGTAGATTGTTGGAGTCAGCATGTTGGATGTGGGAGAAATGGGCAGATGTATGACTGATTTACCTTAATAAAAATCATTATGACCAGTTGAGTGGGTTGGAGCATCTCCCAAACAACTTGGCTTGTGGGGTTTTGCTCCTAGTCAGCAGTGGTGAGCAGTAGTTGAACAATGTGTTGGAATAAGTCAGGTCCATGGTATCAAACTGGCAACTTGTAAGACCTAAAGGATTTGCTGCTAACATCTTGTTGCCATATAACACATGGCACCTTCAGAGGTCTTGTAGAGTTCATGCTTTGGGAGGTCAAGGTTATTTTGGCAACACAGGAAGCACCTACTGTCATGATCCCGGCTTCAGCCCCGTCTGTCTCCCTCTTTCTTCTTCCTCATTTCTTCTCCCTTTCTCTCTCCCCCTCTCTCTCTCTCTCTCACTCAGCCCTGCGTTCCCTCACCTTCATCCCTGCTCTGCCTGCACTCTGATTACCCTCATTCCAGACAGCTGCGAACAACCACTCACCTGCCAGTAATCACCACCTTCAATAAAAGCCCGGTTCTTTCACCAGAACTCTGCCAGACCATAAAACTATTCTACCTCGGTTCACAGTTTGTCTCCGTCTGTCATCTATCTGCCTTCCCGAGCTTCTTCTGTTTGTCGTCCGGTTTTTGTATTTTGTGTAAATGCTATTTCTGTTGCCTTGTTTGTTAACTTCTCCTTAGTTCTGTCATGGGTGTTTTGAGTTTAGTATGTTGCGTGTTTTGTGTAGTTTTTTTTTTTTTTGTGTGGTGTTCTTGATTTTGCCTTTGAGGTTTGTTTAGAGTTTTAGTTGATTTTTGTTGTTCGCTAGCTTTTGTGTCTTGCTTTCCTCGGAGTTCAGTTCTTCTGTATTGTCTGATTTCTATGTTTAGTTATTTTAGTCGTAGTGAGTAAGTTAGATCCTTCTTAAATTCCTCTTTTGTTGTTAGGTTTGAGTTTTTGTAAGGTGTTGTTGTTTTTATGTTTCATAAGAAGCTTTGTTTTAGTTTAAGTCTGTAGTCCTTGTTGGTTTCACTATCAGTAAGTCTGTCTATCCTGTGTCTGCGCGTGGGTTCTCTACCCCACCCCCACCCCCACCCCCAATCTTAACACCTACAGTATTAGGCCAGCGTTTAATTCTGTGAAGTCCATTTTGACTAAAAAATTCAACAGAAAGCATGAAGTCTTTTACTGAAAGGAGTGTGAAACCAAAGTTTATGTGTAGAGCTTTCAACTGTCTTTTTATCAACCAGTAAAGCAGACCGGTTGTATGGATTTTGTCATGTTCATGATATCATCAGTTATTTTGGTCACCATGGTGTCATCATGATTAAAATAACAGCCAAAGCTGGCAACATGAAATCCACGGTGTACGAAATGGTACCAACATCTGTACAACAGTGAACAGCAAGGTTAGGTCTTTGTAGCACTTTGATTTCAGGACAGGACATTTGGATCTGCACTAAACGGTCTCAGTTTTCAGCATTACCATACAGAATACACACTCTGAAAGAACTGTCACTTCTCATTTTTCCTGCTAAACAAATATGATGAGAGTGGTGCAGAGAAAAACAGACTCGGTGAGATAATCTTAGAGGATAATCTCTGTTTTTAATTGGATAATTTAATAACTGTCAGGGGAAGATTTTGAGATCCACTTGTTTTGACTGTCTTTTGCTGGTTAGATATGGATGTAATTAAATCCTTAATTGAAGACGTGAGGCCATGGACACACAAGACTACTTCACATCTCAGTTTCTCAGTTCTCATACTATATATATATATATATATATATATATATTTAAAATCTTCTAATGTGGATGCAATATATAAATATAAAGGGCAGCAGCTACCACTGAGAATGCTGTCTGCATATATTTCAGGTTGTGGTTTTTGAAGCAAACAGAATGATACAAGTACACACTTGGGGTGCAGAGAACAAACTAGAAACAGAGCATTGACCTGTAATCACCAGTGGTGAGTGATTGTCTAAAAAGATGTCTATTTACATATCTGGCATATCTGCTTTGAGTCAACGGACTGGGGTGTACTGTGTGATCCACACGGGGGAGGACATTGACAGTATGACCGACTGCATCACGGATTACATAAAATTCTGTGAACACACCACCCTGCCGGCCAAGACTGTACGCAGCTTCCCAAACAATAAACCCTGGATCACCAGTGACCTGAAAGGCCTCCTTAACAAAAAGAAGAAGGCCTTCAGGTCAGGGGACAGGGAGGAAATGAGGAGGATACAACACGACCTGAAGGTGGAGCTGAGGAAGTGTAAGGACTCCTACAGGAGGAAGCTGGAGTCCAAACTTGAGAATAACAACATAAGGGATGTGTGGTCTGGAATGAGGGAAATCACTGGCTTCAATGGGAGAAGCAGACAGCCAGTGAGCAGCCCGGACAGAGCGAATGAGCTGAACTGTTTCTTTAACAGATTCTGCTCACAGCCCTCAACCATGTCTTCCACCACTCACCCTTTCAGCTCAATGGATACAACCCCCACACCTGTGAAGAGCATGCTCACCCCACTGGCTGTGACTACTGGCCAGGTGAGAGGACAGCTGGAGAGACTACATCCAGGAAAGGCTCCAGGCCCTGATGGCATCAGCCCCAGGGTTCTGAAGACCTGCGCCAGCCAGCTGTCCACTATCCTGTGCCACCTCTACAACCTGAGCCTGACCCAGGAGAAGGTTGAGAGGCTGAGAGGCTAGAGAGGCTGGTCTTGGCCCATCTCAGGCCGCAGGTAAAATCTTCACTGGACCCTCTGCAGTTTGCTTACCAGCCTCATCTGGGGGTCGAGGATGCCATCATCTACCTGCTGCAGAGAGCTCACTCACACCTGGATGGTGTTGGCTGCATGGTGAGAATCACATTCTTTGATTTCTCCAGTGCATTCAACACCATCCAGCCACTTCTGCTGAGAGAGAGGCTGCAGACGATGATGGTAGACTCACCCACGGTCTCCTGGGTCACTGACTACCTGACTGGCAGGCCACAGTTTGTCCGACTTGGCACTGCTCTGTCTGGCATGGTGGTGAGTGACGTAGGAGCACCACAGGGCACTGTGCTTTCTCCATTCCTGTTCACCCTGTACACCTCAGACTTTCAGTACAACTCTGAGTCAGTCCACCTGCAGAAGTTCTCTGATGACTCTGCGGTGGTCGGGTGTATTAGTGGTGGACAGGAGGAGGAGTACCGGGCGCTGGTGAGTGACTTTGTAGAGTGGTCTGGGAAGAATCATCTGCTCCTGAATGTGGCCAAAACCAGGGAGATGGTGATCGACTTCAGGAAGAAGAGGACGGCCACACAGCCCCTGAGCATCCTGGGAGAGGACATAGCAGCGGTGGACAACTACAAGTACCTGGGCGTCCACATCGACAACAGACTGAACTGGAAGACCAACACCGACGCTGTTTACAAGAAGGGGATGAGCAGACTCTACTTTCTGAGGAAACTTCGATCCTTCGGCATGTGCAGCAAGATGTTGGACATCTTCTACCAGTCTGTTGTTGCCAGTGCATTGTTCTCCGCTGTAGTCTGCTGGGGAAGCAGCATCGGAGCCGGCGACACCAACAGACTGAATAAATTAATCAGGAAGGCCGGCTCCGTGATTGGCTGCAAACCAGACACCATGGAAGCTGTGGTGGAGAGGAGGACGCTGAACAAACTGTTATCCATTCTGGATAACCCTGACCACCCTCTCCACCACCTCCTGGACAGGCAGCGGAGCTCCTTCTCAAACAGACTGATTCAGCTCCGCTGCCACAAGGACAGATTCAGGAAATCTTTCCTGCCCAGAGCAATAGCTCTGTACAACTCCTCACCTCATTCAGAGAGGGAGCACTCTCGGCCCTCTGCTCAGTAGCCCGTAGTCTGCTGTAGCCCCTAGGCTGTCCAATTTGCACTGCTGTTGTTATTGCACTGAGTGTATTTTGCACACCGTTACCACTACATGGCACAACCTATATTTTGCACAGTCCACTCTGTTCACTTTTATTCTTTGTACTTGTATATTTTATATTCTGTTCACTTTATATTTCTATTGCTATTTTATGTCCTCTGTTTAGTGCTATGTGTCTTGCTGTGACAAAATAATTTCCCAGACCTGGGATTATTAAAGTATTTCTATTCTATTCTATTCTATATTCTATGGCGGACCAAGGAAAACATTAGCATTCATTTTGGATAAGTTCCTGGCCACTCAAAAATATGACTTCTTTTAAATCTGTACATGTTCTGCACCAGCTCCTGAGAAAATACCGGCCTCTTTAGACACACAATAAATTAAAATAGGGACTGACGTTGCAAATCAGCCTAGCTCTAAATGCTGGGATGTTTTGGCATCGATACATACTACATATTTGTCCCTACACAAAAAAAAAACATTGAACTAAAATCTCCACTATGGTCTCTAACTGTAACTTTTTTACTGGAAACAACTGCTTGCTGGTGCTGAGAGCAATAAGACTGGACCAAAACAATGCACAAGCTTTGGGCTGAAAAAACCTAAGCTGAAAGATGCTAAAGCAGAAGTGAGGGGACCAGCCGATCTCTTTCCACATCCACAAAGTCATGAGGGTCCACTAATGTGCATTTAATGTAAACTTCAACAAGTTGCGAAGTATACAAGGGTCCATGTGGACTCATCTGCATGAGTCTGTGTGCATAAGCTACAACAACAATAGTGTGCATGCTCAACAGTAGTGCATAGAGCATGCACACACCACACTATCATGAGCTGGATTAAGACCAGCCCTGTGACATTGGACCCCAAAACGGTGAAACTACCTTACAAAAGCCATCCTTAAATAACAAGCAGTGACAAGCAACATATACAGAGGACGCCCCATCTGAGATCCAACATACCAAACAAAATATATGTATTTATTATGGGAGTCTTCAAAAAGAGCCGAGGATTGAAGGAGTCTGAGCCAGCTACTCCACCATCTGACCAAACCCAGAGAAACTGTTCAAATGGCACTGCCTCTTGTCCATCCTCAAAAGAAAGCAAAAACACACCAAATAAAAAATGCAGGAACGAACTGAGTCTGCAGGAACCTACTTGATATGACAGAGAGAGAGAGATGGAGATGTTCTTCTCCAGCTTCCATTAATTCATTATCAAAGCAGCAGAATATGAACCCTGGTTTTCTTTCTGCCAGATTGTGCTGCCTCCTCATGAGGTAGTACCACCACGGTCAACTCTGCTTCTAGTTGGTACTGTCTCCAGTGCATCCTGTGCCTGCGTAACTCCATGTCACCAGCCAGCCTGACCTCCACTGAATCCTCACACTGCCACATATGGTCAGTCAAGCCACAAACCACTTCCTAGCAGGGCCTGGCACTTCTGTCAGCCAGTCCCAGCCACTCACTGGCCAACAGGCTGGAACACGTATTTGATTTCAAAGTGAAACATCAACTGAAACAATCCAATTAGCAAATCGCAAAGGCTGCAATTGAATATATAATTTTTGCAGTACGTCTGTTTCAGGGTTTAAACTGTAGTGTCACTGGTTTTATTGCCTCCGCCAAGGAGGTTATGTTTTTGCAGGCACGGTTCGTTTGCTTGTTTGTTTGTTTCCTTTTTTGTCTGTGTTCAAAATAACTTGAAAAGTCATGGACAGATTTGGATGAAATTTTCAGGAAATGTGTGAAATGAGACAAGGAACAAGTGATGACATTTTGGGAGTGATCTGGATCACCGTCTGGATCCAGGATTATTTTTTTAATTTAAGGATACTTTGCCATTGGGATATTGTGTTGGGGTGGACTGAAGCTGCTTGGTGGAGGTCTGTGCTCTCTGAGTGCTTTTCTAGTTAATGAATGCCATCCCTGTGTGTCAGTCACAGTTTTAGGGTTTATCTCATGATGTAAAGCTCCATTTCACTGTTTAAATGTATTGCAGAAGGAAAAAAATGTGGATTTCAGGTCAAATCATTGTTGCAATAGCAGTCACAAAAATGGCAATTAGATGTTTCCCCACGTTTTACAGCTCTGCTAGTCGACCCACCTGGATGTTCACCTGGATTGTGCTCAACACAGGTGAGACTTTACAGCTAAACCCAGTTTTTTTTCCTTTCAGTGGACCAACAGTTCAGGCTGCCTTTGCTGTGTTTACTAGTTGTCATGCTAGGGACATGCTTAGCTTCCATAAAGTGTTCTCATCTCATAATGGCAGTAGCACTGATGGGTGTATCTCTTTCTTTTTCTAACTTTCTACAGTAATAATACTTTTGTGTCAGTACTCCCCCTGCATGTACTTACTCATCACACAGTCATAAATTAAAAACACACCAAAAAGCAAACACAGCTTTCCTCCACTCCAGCACAGCCACTCCATGGAACAGCATAATCACATGTAACATCATAAATATTCACCACTGATTAAAAGATTAGAAAATTAATCTCTCCAGTATGCTAACTGCTAATCCTAAACCCCGAGGAGTAAACAAACTCCTGTTCAGCTCAGATCAATAAACTCCCCAGAGACACTCAGAGATGAGAGCAAGAAAGGATAGACACAACACTCATACTATGATAGCTCACATTCATAATATGATGATGCATTTTGTAAAATTCTCTGCTACTGTCACTTAATTTTATTTGAAGACATCTAAAAAAAGACACTGAGCAGTTGCTGGAAGGAAAAAATTCTCATAAATTTAAAATGTTTCTTATCTGTTAGATTTTGAAAAGGGGCCATAATCCCAAACATGGCCTTTTATCTTAATATTATTGGCACAAAACTAATTGTCAACTGAGATGTAGTAATGGCTACTGCAGCAGAAAAAAGAGGTCAGATGGACTTCTTTATGTAGCCGTAGTACCACGAGTCACAACACTGCCTTCTATTGTGAGTGTGACTGTATTATTGTTTGTGCTACATGTGATTTTTGTGTAACTCAGCCCTGCATCTGTGTGTGTGTGTGTGTGTGTGTGTGTGTGTTTGTATCAGATTATTCTCTGAGTTGAGTCATAGGTCATTAAGATGCTTGGCTGGCTTTTATGCTGACGGCCTCATGAATGGATGAGAAACGCTTGTCCTTCACTGTGGCTGCTCTCCATCTTGTAACGCACAACATGACATGACGTGACACACACTCACACACACTCACTCTCTGTAATACATGTACAAAACAAACACAGGCAACAGACAAACAGAAAGTGAGAGAAGACACCACTGGCCACCACTCTACCCAGTGACAAGCCCTAGGCTATTTTATGGGATTTTTGCTTGAAAAAATCCATCTTCAATCAGTAACAGCATCACAATTGTAAGGCCAAAGTGAACCCTGGACGCAGTGAATGTGGGACACTTGGGAAAATTTTGAAATCAGTGAGTCTCTGTGTCCCCACAACTAGGCCAGAGAGGGTTTGATAAAAGAAGAGTTTGCAGTCAATATCAGCCCTGCAATAACCACTGAAACTGATGCTCCTCAAACTCTTTGAAAACTTCTGCCACCCTACCAAATGTGATGCAACAGAAATGAGGCATGTATTTTAATTAGCACTACTGGGCAGCCTCTCCATTGTAGCCATCTAGGGCTTTGCAGAGCCCTAGTGACTGTGTGCCACAGTCACTGGGTGGGTCATGTTTTATACACAGGTAATAGTACCAGGACCACTTGGGTGAAAAATATACCAAAGTAAAACAAAGTCTGATTTGTATACATTCACTCACAGACAACATTTTCAGTGGCATCCTGTATCCAAAATGGACAGCTTTGATCAACACAGAAGACAAAGTGAAGAAGTGGGGAATGAATGGCATGGATAAACAGAATGACACTACTGCTGGGCTTACACCTAACCATTTTCACAGTCACTGCATTTTAAAATTTTAGGAGTTTTACTGGAGTCACAGCGTGACATCTCAATCATTTAGTATAATCTCAGCTGTTTTTTCCTAGTCTTGGCCTTACACCAATATCTAATGTGTTTGATATTATTGCAAGTCTTTCAGTCTTTGTGGTGACGTGACACAAGCAAAACCAACAGATGAGCTCTAACAAAAACGAAAACAGGAAACTTTGCAGACAAACAATCACTAAAGCAGCACGGACGAACAGGAAACACCGGTGATAAGTGGAACGTCCCCAACAACATGGACCATCAAGAAAGAGGAGCAGACGGTAGAGCTGTGGGCAGAACAGCCCAGCCTGTTGGACATAAACTCTCCATAAACTCTCCACCCTATCACGACAGAGTGGAGAAGGAAAAGCGATGGACTGACATTGCGGAGACCCTAGTCTTGTAAATAATACAATGCATAACAATACAACAATACAAGACCTAGTCTTGTCAATAGTGATCCTGCAAGAGTCACAGTCTTTGTAAAATCTCAGTCTGAGACTAGGCTGTGACTGAAAACTCCACAACTTGTCTTTAGATGTGAGCAGGTGTGAGATGATGGTTTTCCAAGAGTCTTTTCCAAATCTTTTCAGTCCTCTGATGTTAAAGTAGCATAATGGAGAGAAACTGGTCAGAGACATGAGACTTTTTTGTTTTTTCAGAACTAAATATAAATCAGTCTGATATTCTGATATTCATTTTTACTAAATGCTATTTAACAAGACATAAGTCTACTTGAGACGAGCTAGCTAACAGTAATATTACTGTAGCTGGTACACATCAATGCAATGCAAATCCCACTCCTGGCTGTGAGAACCAAAACAAGCATTTTAGAGTGTAACAAAAAACAACAACAACAAAAACGATTTTATTTCACAGTCTCTAGGCACTGCTTTGAAATGTTGATGTGGTCCAGCGTCCACACTGAAGCTGCGCTTAGTGCCAGATTTGAAGGTCATCCCCTGATGCAAAGCCAGAATCTCACTCTTCAAACAATCAAATGAGTCTCACTCAAGCTGAGTCAAATATTTCCAAGCTGATTGGAAAATTCAAATATTTTCACTTCGGTAAATAATCTCTCAACCAGCACACATTCCTCCCTGCGCTGTTAAACGGTTGTGATGACTGATGAGAGCAGAGAGGAGAATACTGCCAAGTGGCTTGCAAAAGGGGAGTGATGAAGGTCATGAGAAGAGAAGAAATACACAGAGATAAAGAGCAGAAACAAGCAAAGTGAGTGATGATAGGTGGGTGTAGAGTAGACTGAGACAGAAAAACTGATGGAGCAAGACCTACGGTAGGAGCACGACAGAGTGAGATGCGAATGAAAGGAGAAGAAAGAGACACAAGTCAGAGAAGAGAGCAATTGAAACAACTGCAGAGAGAAGAGAAAGAGATGCTTGACTGCTTGCGTCTTTTGTGCCTGGCCCGATGGCCCTCAGGCGGACAGGATGATGGGCACATGAATCAGCGCCTGTCTGACTGAAAAATGTTTTTAAAAAGGGCCTGTGGACTGTCTCTCCCAAGACTTCCATCCACTGGAGACAGAAGGAAGAGGGAGATGCAGAAAGAAAGACAGACAGAATGGGAAACAAGAGGAGAAGACGTATACAGTCGACCCAGATGACAAAGCAGAAGAGATCAAAACACATTATCATGAAGAGACAACTGATGAGAGGACAGGAGGAAAAAGAAGAAAGAAAAAGAGGACGATGGAAATGAAAGGAGAGGACAAGGGAGCAAAGGGAAGGGACAGAACTAAAGACGGAAGGGGTGAAAAGAAGGTGGTATTACAACAGAGAGAAGATAAGAGAAGATGTCTTTGTCTGGGCACACAGAGTAGACATCTGTGCTGTACAAGATAATGGGGAGTAATAAAACCTGATGAAATGAGAAGAAGAAAGGGGAAAAGACAGAGGAAATTGTGAGGGGGAAAGAAAGAAAAGAGAAGAAGCCGGGAAGCTCCAGTTGTCATGTTACTTTTCTTTCAGTTTTTGGAATTCTTTATTTTTATTCTTTAATTTCTTTTTTTCCTTTAAATGCGGTTTAGATGTACCAGTTTCTGTTTTGCTGCTTTCTGTTTAACGTGGATCAGTACAACACAACACTGGTACTCGCTTCTGAAACTATTTGGTTTCTGCTGACAAATAGTTGAACTGAGACTCACTGGCAAAAGCAGATGACTCTTATGAAGAGCTGGTAAGGGGCCAGTAACACAGCATTTGATCTGGCACACACCATCACACTGTGGTGATCCTGCGGATGTGCAGTCCTGTGTCCGAGAAAGTGCTTACAATGCGTAACGTGAGATTTTTTTTCATGCCATGTTCACTTCTACTCCACTGCAATCCAAGGGAAATCTACTGCTGAATCAGATCACATGGGCTAACTAGCATGCAGCCTGATACAGCTGATTGCTTGTTTTTCAGTTTCTTTTTTCTAATGTTTTTTGTTTGAAATATTGTTACTGACTGGGTGAAACACAGGACAGGGACACCAGGACCCCGTCTGTGGTTAGGTTTAGACAACAGGATAACTGTGGGTAAGGTTAGGTTAGGTTTGCACAGCCCACACAGACCATCAGACCACCAGATCATACTCTAAGTGTACTACAAATGCAGTGAACCTTCAACTGTCAGTCAGCGACACTGTCAGTGTATTCGTGTATGCTTTACAAGTTTATTGTGTCTGATGTCAGTAATAAATAGCTTGTCACACTACAGGTAACTGCAGTTTGATTACAAAAAATTGCATCTGAGTGATTAGTCACAATGTTAGAACCACCTGTCTAATATTGTGTAAGTCTCTCTCGTGCAGGAGTAGCCAATCCTGGTCCTCAAGAGCCACAGTCCTGCATGTTTTAGATGTTTTCCTCTTCCAACACACCTGATTCAAATGATCAGGATTGTTATCAGGCTTCTGCAGAACTTAATGAGGAGCTGATCATTTGAATCAGGTGTGTTGGAAGAGGGAACATCTAAAACATGCAGGATCGGGGCTCTTAAGGACCAGGGTTGGCTACTCCTGCTTGAGTGCTACCAAAACAGTTCTGACCTATCAGGCTGTGAACAGTTGACCCCTGGGAGGGTCCTGTGGTGTCTGTCACTCTGGCATTGGTAGTGGGAACTTTGGGTCCTTGATTGGAGTGGAATCTGTGAGGCTGAGAAGCCAGGTTCTTTAGGTTCTGTATTGCGTTCCTCCACATATTCCTGAGCAGTTTTTAGAGGGATATGATGCTCAGTATCCTGCTAGGGGAGGCCTCGTCTGCGTGCACCAAGCTTCAGCTGTCCCTCATCTGTCCAGCCTGGTTCTGTCTGGGCTCATCCACAGAAATCCTCATGACCTTGCACCTGCCTGGACACTATTCCCGCCACGCTACACTCCTCCTTGGCCTGCCTGTTCACTTTCTGTTCATTCATTGCCTTTTAATTGCCCCTTGGGGACAAATGAAGTATTTTGAATTGAATTCATTATCATAAATTAATTTAGATTTGTTATAACATCTTGTCTGTTGTGCTTCTGCTGCTCTGTGCTTGAGCCTTCAAACCTTAAGTATAGAGTTGAATACTCCACAAAAATCAATGCTGTTCTTTGTTAAAGGCCTGGTAATGTGTTTAACTGACATGGAGTCCACATGTTTATGTGGGTAAATTCAGTTAAACTAATGAGTTCACTGCTGTCAACAAGGCGAGGCAGTCTTATCAGATGACTCGCACCACACTAGCCCACAGGGAGAAGAAGTTCAAAGTCCAGAGAAATGATTAATTTCAAATAATCCTTTACTTAATTTATATTATTAAATTAATAGGTTGATTCATTACTACACATGTAGTTCAAGTCAAAAGTTTTGAACACACATCCTGATTCAAGACTTTTCAGTATTTTTTTTCCATTTCCTACTGTACACAATTAAAGACATCAACACCATGAAAAGACACTTTTGGAGTAATGTAGCAAACAAAGTGTAAACAAAGCAAAACAAGGTTGGCTCACTGTCTTGCCAAAAAAATGAATGCTTGAACTTGAGCTTCAACTAGATGGGATTGTGTTCCTCTTCAGGATACTGTGGCAGTCATGCTGGTTAAGTGTTGGTTAAGTGTGTCACCAACAAAGCCCTGTCACACCCCCCCCCCCCCCCCCCCCCCCCCCACCCACCCACCCTTTAATGTTCCAGACTGACTGTCAGTGTCTTAAAGCAACAGTGAACTGTGGGTTCTCTTTACTTAGCTGGGTGGTCCTTGCCATAAAATGGATTACTACAGTAGAGGGATAGGACATTTTGGCATGTACCTTGGCGCATTAATTGATGGCATCATCGTACTGAGAAATGGTGGTTACTTTGAAGAATTGAAAATATTAAAGTGATCTTCTTTTTTCCTCTTTATACAATCATGATTGTGTTATTTACAGTGTTGTATGTGTCTTCAGTTTTTTCTTTCTTCTTTTGTTTACACTGTAAAATATATTGTGTAGAAAACAGCCAAACTTAAAACCATTGGTAAATTATTTTAACTGCTGCTGTGTACATAATGGTAGATGTTTGGTTTTTGTTTGCCTTATGATTAAACATAATGTGCATTAAAAACAACAACAACAACAACAACCATAATAATAATAATAACATATCAGCATGTCACCACTACTAAACTTCGGTCCAGCTCGCCGACACTGCATGAACTCTGGAAATGTGGTGACATCGGGGGCTGCTAAAACAAAAATCTGAGATCACATCTTTTGCAGCTGACTTGAAAGTTCCAAACGTCAGCCCCTATAAAGCTCTGATATTTGGGTCAAAGTGATGAAAACAGAACAAAGATAGAAGTTTGTCTGTGGAGATACCAGGCTCATTTCCACACTGAGGCTCTTCTCTGCTGCTGCTGTGGATAGTTTTATTTTCCATGAGCTCCTCCTGTCAGGGAGCTGTCTGCCTGTCTGTCACTTCAAGTTTGATGCTTCTGCAAAGTACAAAAAAACATCAAATTGTCACCAAAGTCTGAGGAGAAACAATCACAGCCCATCTCTCCCCCTCTCTTCCTACATCAAAGAGCAACTCTGTGCACGAGCCTCACATTCTTTTATCCCTCTCTCTCCCTCTCGTTCGGTCTCTGTATACATATCTTGCTCTATCCATGTCAGACTAATGTGGCGCTCTGGCCTCGTTCCACTGCCATCTCAGTGGAACAGCTGGTTTCAATTAGGTCCCCTTTTAGGTCCCCACGTGCACATTCAAATATACACACACTAGCGCATGCGCACACACACATACACACACACACACACAACACAACACAGACTGGGGCGGCCTGCTTTCTTTGGCTCACTGCTCTGTTGAAGGAGTAATTGAATCATTTGACCAAAATATTGGTGGTGCAGTGAAGCGTCCAGCGCTGGCTATGGTCACCGCTCTGTGTCTTTCCATTAGACTTGGCTGGTCAAGCCGTCGCTGAGTCTAATGGAACAGTAATGTGCTGTAATAATGCAATGTGGATATGGAGTATGTAGTCACACCAGGGTTTGACTTGATGAGTTTTGAAAGATGGAACTAGTATATTATCCCATTAGATGACTAACACTCTTGCAGGTACACACATATGTTGCACTGTAATGGTTAAATACAGAGGATCAAATGTAGGTCTTGTGGCTATGAAGTGTGTGAGGTGGACAGTAAATTACATTTTGTGACTTCAAGGACAGTTTTAGCATTTTTGTTTTTGTTTCCAATAAAACACCTAGTGCAAAAGACTATGCATGGTTGAACTGTTTCCCCTGAGAGCCGCTGATATTTTTGAATATGCTGTCATGTGGTTGTGAATCCCTGGACTGACTGTGGTTAGTGAGGGAAAGGGAAAAGTATAAGCTGTAATTGTGCCTAAACAGCCAATCACTGACTCCCATTGTTTGTCCAGGAACAACTTCTCCCTTTTAATGCTGAATAATGACAAATTAAATTTAACTTGACTATTTAAGCATCACTTGGTTTTCTAGTAGAGTTTACTCCAGGGTTTGATCTTTTCTATGATGCTACCGTATTCTGTACAACAGCCAGCATACCAGTACCTGAGACAGATATAAAGATTATATGGAGATGTTTACTGGTTTATCTAAATATTGTAATTTAGGAAATTACAATAGAGACATTATGAAAGCATTAATGTATAAATAAGTGTGTGACATTATCTAAGAACATGTCAAACAGGTTGAAGCTACTTTCTATTAAAAACAATTACAGCGCTGCACGGAGGAGACTGACCGTGGACAGAGACAGAGATGTAGAGCTGACAGTCAGAGCTAACAGCAGGCTTCTGTCAGACTCTTTTTCATTGCTCGGCCCTTGTTGATTCCAATGAAAGGCTCTCTAGTGTCAATTTGTGTAGGAGAGAGAAGTCCAGAGCTACAACCATTGGATGTTTTCGACTGTTTATCAGGCTTACTAATGCTGGCATGAACATTAAGTGGGGAAAAATGAAATGTTCAGTAGATTGATTTCACAACCTCCTAATCTTAATGGTTATAATAATGGCGAGAGTTTTATAATTCTGAATGCAAAAAAATCTATCTTCTGTTCTATATAGACTACCCCAGTTGAACTAGGTCCAGTTGTTCACATTGGTGATTTGAAAATGAGTTTCTTTTCTTTTCCACTTTCTTCAGCAGCGCTCATTAGCTGGTAACCTGTACTGTCCAGACCAACTGTGCAATGATGAGGGGGAGGTAGAGAGAGATATCATCATAACATCGCATAAACTGGACTTTTATTTCTTCTGCAAGGGCAGCGAACACAGCACATAACACTTGGATAGCTGTTCCATCGAACTCAGGCCTACCGAGACATTTTATGGCTGATACAGTAACTTAATCACCCCTGTTGGCATCCATGTCACAGTGACTACGTGCTGCTGACATGACTACTCTCACAACACTGGACCTACATCACACGCAGGTTACCCACAACACCACATTCTGCTGGGTAACTCTGCCTCAGGTTTCCTCTGTTTGATTTCTGTTTTGTTTGGCACTTTATTGACAGTGGACAGTAGGGAGAGAACAGAAAACTGGGAAACTAAAGGTAGGAAAGGTCTATGGTCAGACTCAAACAGGATTTACTGCACTTGATAGTCTGCACCTAAACTCACTTCAGAACTCCTGGGGAGCCCTTCAGTATTCTCTTTTTTACACCATTTCAGATCCTTATGCCACACGGTGTGTAACTACTTTGTATTATTTTTATGCAATGTAACATATTTGCTTTAGTGCCAAAAAAACAAAGTCAGCCAGACTTGACTGAATTGTTCTAATATTATTTCACACATTTATAATCACAAAGAAATGAAGTAAAAGTCTGTCTGATACCTAACCTACTTAACAAGGTCATTGGTAGCTCCAGTATCCACCTTGTTTTCCTGGATCGCTTTGTTGCATCCCATTTTAAATGCAAAACACATTCTGTCATATTGTTTCAATTGGGATGCATAAGGTCAATCACACGATACTTAGAGATAAGATAACAAAAAATGAGATCAAAGTTTAATGATCCTCATAGCTAAATTGGGTCACTGCACTAATGACAGCAGCAGAACACATTGAAAGAAAAATGACTGAAAATGGAAGACAGTATGAGCAATTAAATGCCTGCAGGACCCGCTTAAGTGGTGGAAGATGAATGGATGGAAGCATGAATAGAGAGATGGATGGCAGCATTAACATGCTCACTAAATGTAATATCCATCTGGTTAGATTAGGCTAGACTGTGCCAGAGGAAGGGTCAATGTATTATCAAACGTTAATGCTCATGAAACTATGGATATCCACCGAAAGTTTGATAGAAATTCTTCTATTCCACCATTTCATTTAGTGACACTACCTTTAAAGGATAAATGTGGTGGTCAAATAAACAGCTTCACTGTTGGTAAAACCAGAAAAATTTATCATGGATCCACCAGAGTCATGTGGAATCATCCTCAGGGAACCACTGATACTCTAAAAACATATCAGAGCAGTCCTGTTAGAATCTAATTCAATTTAATTTGTCACAGCTACCCTTATACTTCCTTTACATCCCTTTTATATGCCTGATCCAGCTTAATAGTGAGTAAAATACAAAATAAGAAATTATTTAAAAAATAGAGCGAGTTAAAAAAAGAAATAGAATACTGATTCAAATCAATAGCACAATAGCATGCACGTACCATGCATGCTATTGTGCAAGTGGTGCAGAAAGACATGGTGTGTGGGTTGGGGCAAGTTACCATACTTTTAAAGCAGCTGAATGGCCTGAGGGAAAAAGCTCCTCCTCATCCTCTCTGTGTTAGCCCTCAGGCAGCAGTAGTGTTTCCCTGACAGCAGCAGAGAGAACTCTCTGTTGTTGGGGTGACTGAGCTCTCCTTACAGTCTTTGGAGCCTTGAATCTGCATAACTTACTGTAAGTGTCTTACAACTTGGGGAGAGCGGTTCCCATAGTTTACAATCAGACCACCCTCCTAAATGCCGAGTAGTTCTGTTTGGTGCTACATCCCATCCAGGGGCTTATCCATAGTCAGTGTTACCTACAGCAAAAAGTAGTTTAGCCACCCAAATAAAGGCCCACTTCAAAATCTGTAGTGGAGGCTTTATGTAGAATATTTTCACCGCTTCATCTTGCCATCAGGCAGCACTTTCCAGTGAGGAGCTGAGGGAACATTATATCAATCTATTGTCTCATCCAAGCCCCCACAATGGTGTTGACAAAAACATTAATTCTACTTTTCAGAAGACGGAAGTTGCTGGTCCACCACTGCTTCAGTGTTATTGTGTTATTGGTGTTTGAAAGGGATGTAACAGTTTCAGTTCCTTGACTGAAAGGGCTGTCTGACGGTGAGGTACAGTAATGAAAATATTGTAAACATAGTGTACACTTGAATTAATATTGATTTTTTTTCAGGTCAGCCTTTTTTGGGTGGCTGCCTTCCATGCAGTACTCCTGAATACATGAACAGAAGGCCCTTAGTCTTGCTCTGACTTTGATTCTACATAGTGAAAATGTTGGGCTACTTCGAAATTGTTTTACAGTCCTTGAATTTTCAAAGTAAAACTTACAAAATACTGTATCTTTGAGAATACATGTCCATGATCAATATTCAACCATGTGAGATATGGCCATGTTTCTGTCAATACAGAGTAGGAGGAATAGCTAGTAAAAGTGTCCTCCCTGCATGGTGGCATTCTGCAGATGACATGCTATGGAGGCTAGAACCAAGTCTTAACTGAGTGTCCTTCACCACTCCAGTGGAAAATGTATGTCTTCATCACATCTTTCCTTCAATGTTCCTTCTATGCATCATGATTTTCCACCACATCCTCCAGGTCATTAGGAAGAAGAAATCAATATTTTACTCCCTGGCTTTTATTTCTACATGCTAATGTCAAACATATTGGTCCAGTGGATGTGCCATCCCTGGACTACTGTCATTTGAATATTTCAGTAGGTTCATGAAATAGGCTTTCTGAATTTTAGATGCAGGTCTTTAGATGTGATTCCCCTTCTCAACCTTTCTGAGTTTCTTTCTTACCACTGCTCCAGTTCCTCCGACAGATGCGACACTAATTGATTTCTTTATTTTGCTTTTGTTCTTTCAGCTATGCTGCCCCTCCTCCATCTTTTCCTCCTACTTTGCTTTTCTTTCTGCCATTTCAATGTTTCATGCTCAGTTCTTTCTTTCACTGTCTTTTTGACGGCTGTACTTTCTGCGATGCATGTGACAGCAACTGATTTTTCTTTCTTTCTTTTTAGCTATCACTCTCTGAGTGTGTCATTGCTCACTTCTTTCTTTGTCTTTCCTTCCACCCACTTGTTTCTCTCTCTGCTTATAGTGAATATGCTGATTTTCAGCAGTGGAGGAGGTAGAGAGGAGTGCAGATTAAATTGCAGGATGGCTAATAATTGCACTACACTGATTGCAATTTTACATTCAGTTTTCCGGAACAATCAGATTAGGGAGAATGTGTCTATGTGTGAGTTTGTGTGTGTGCGTGTGCCTGCAGGCTAATGTGTGTGCACCAGCCTGAGATAGTGCAGATGTCGGCAGAAAACTGCAGATCCACAGAGGCGATCTCATCTCTGTTATCGGTGTAAAAGGATTGTAGAGCAGCTGACTTTGCATAAACAATGAGAGGGGGGTAAAAAAGAGATTTTTTCTTCTCTGTGCTTCTCAAATCAAATTTAACAGGATAAACTTCTTGTATTTAAATTACCTATTGTCCAACAGACAAGACTATTCTTCATCCTGTTAATGTGGAAGACACATGTGGAGATATGCGAGTGTTTGCATATAATAAATCTGCTCCACAGGTGCAGGAGAGCACCAGGGAATAAATCAGAGTTGTAAATACATGAGCACATATGTCAAGAGAGATGAATCATTGATGCTAACGTGATACTAATGTCAGCAGCTACATCTGAAGAGTGCAAAGAAAGGCTAGACTAATATGAATGAGTCTTTGAAGGGAGACGTAACAACAATTATTCATTTATGTATTACTTACCTGCATACTTAGTTAGTTGCTTACTTAACTAAAGATTTTGTAGATTTTGTAATGACCACTGGACTTATTTTTGGAATGTACTGAGGAACATCCCCCCTTACCTTCATAAAAGCTGGCTTTATACTTCTTTTTTTGGTTGAATGTTGGAAATTGCTCATGGTGGTGTCACTTGTTACTTGAAAATTAAAACTGAGGATAATCACTTGATTCCCTGTAATGCTCTGTACTGGAAAAATGGTGGTCTTACATCACTGTGGACCTTTTCTGTATCAAACCATACCATAGTCTTTCACTCAGTATATTTGCTGTTGCAAGTTAGTCGTACATCTCTGACAACTACATTTTTAATTTGACAGCCACAGATGAAAAAAACATCAATCATGAATCTACCTAGCAGTAGTATTACCTTCAATGAAAGGATCAGTGTTAATGAAAGCATGTTTTCTGGCCATGTGGTTACAGTTAAATCATTCTGAGGATGTGCTCAGGCTGGGATTGAGCTTTGCACAATCAAGTTGTAACAACTCCCTTCTTTGTAAAACACTGAACGTTGCTATGGCATCAAGGGCATAGAAAGCCTCACAGTTTGGGATTGGTAGGAGATTTAGATTAAACTGGCCAAAAAAGATCTAAATCTGGTAAATTCAAGGGAAATAATTTGAGGGAAAAAACAGGTGCAATTTCACAGTAAACTCAGAATGTCTGACTGTGTGGGTTATGGCTCCAAGTTGTTGTAGGTCTTAGGACTTTATATTTGACTACCAAATTCTGTGAACGTAGGAGAAACATACAGCTAGAGGGCTACTTTACTGGAATTCTGTGCACAGGACTCATTAAACATGTATATGTTTGAAAGGTCTAGTGCATGTGCAAAGTTTCATGAGTTTTGAAGCACCTTCAGCCCTTCAAAAATCTTATTTAAATTTGGTGAAAAATAATGGTAATACTAAACTCCGCAGTTTTACCAACTTGTCACCCTTCACCATAACAAACCAGTGTGGTCCTTCAACCTTTGAGCTTGGTGTGGCTTCACTCATCTCCCACGACGTCTGTGTGTGGGTGGCTGTGGCTCAGGTGGTAGAGCGCGTGGTCCACTGATCGCAAGGTTGCCAGTTCGATTCCCGACCCCTCTGTAGGCCAAAGTGTCCTTGGACAAGACACTGAACCCGAAGCTGCTCCCAATAGTAGATTAGTGCCTTGCATGGCAGCTCTGTTGCCATTAGTGTTTGAATGGGTGAATGAGAACCACATTGTAAAGTGCTTTGGATACCACTAAGGTAGAAAAGACACTATATAAGTGCAGACCATTTACCATTGTACACACCTGAGTTTTGTCATCCAGTCAACCAGTTGCAGCATATAAAGCAAAGCTCAAGTCTCATTTGTCTGTCAGATCATTTTGACAGTTCATATCACAGTATGGTCTTGGCCAACTCTGCTCCTGGTGAATGTTCTTCTGTTGTGCCTTGTTTACTGAAACTAGCACTGCTACTTTCCCTGCCTCAGGTTCAAGTCTCCAATTTTACCAGACTTCTGCCACAACTACACCACCAGGAACCCATGATCTCTAGATGTCCAAGCTCAGCTCCCTCAGTTAGGACACTCTCCCTGCTTCGCACCATCACCCAGCACCTCTGCCAACCAGCCACAGCCATTCAACGCTAAATTCTTCCTGGATTTACCTCAGATTTGAGTTCAGCATGCTGAGTCCTCTGACAACACAGATAGACATCACACCTCCTTCCAATGCATCCAAGAAGATCCTTCCAAGCCTCCTTCAGCCTAAATAAGGACTGTGGCTGTAAATTATTGCTTTAAACATTATTCAGTGTGCTCTGTGTTCTGCATCCAAGTCCAGGTTAAACCTCACAGCTTACAACACCATAGGCATTCAAGAACTGGCATATCAGTAAATCAATGAAAAGTGGTATCTTCCAGCAGTTTAGAAGTCATTAACCATTAGTGGGGTGTGTTGATATGAATCAGTATATGTTGGTCAGCAGTGGTTTATGGCAATAAGTGATACAACATCTGCCATAACCATAAAGCCAGCACAAAGGCAGCATCATCCAAAAACCAACAGTCACCCACCACTCTGAAACATGACACCACATGTAAACAGAGCCGTGTCCCAGATCTCCCATAGGGCTCAGCTGGAATGAGATGTGGGGCAGTGAAGGCAGTACCCTAGTCACATAACATTCATGAACTTGTTACCAAATCAGTATTCATTTAGCTTTG
Source organism: Dascyllus trimaculatus (assembly GCA_024666655.1). Lineage (NCBI taxonomy): Eukaryota > Metazoa > Chordata > Actinopteri > Pomacentridae > Dascyllus > Dascyllus trimaculatus. Next base: position 994,856 of record CM045457.1, read on the forward strand.
GTGTTCTGTATGGAGGCATCTGCATTCAGTGTGTTTCTCCTCTCATCTAGGTTGTGCTGACTCCTGCCAGCGTGAATGTGAAACTGTATGTGAAAGCAACATATTAAAAACACCAGGAAACACCCCCAAACATCCAAAAATGATAAAGGCCATTCATCAAAACACATTTTAAGATGCACAAAGCATTATTCTAGGACTGCATTAAATGGCATTACGATATATTGGTTTCTATTATTTCTGCTCACTTAGCTCTGGTCTGTCGTAAGTTAACGGCATTATATTGCCACTTCCTCAGCATATGTAATCGTTCACACACATCTCCATCATATCAGAGTTAGACAACTTGTAAAAGATCAGTCCCATATTTCATAATCACTCAAACTGCAGTCCTGATGTACAGAAAGAGAGCGAGTGGAGACACATGACACATGTTCGATTTCCTCTAACACACACACACACACACACACACACACACACACACACACACACACACACACACACATATACTTACATACTGTACAAAGGTGTTTGGCTTGAAGGATTTGCAGTGTGATCGTGCAGTTTGAAGCCTGAGATTGTCAGAATGAGCTGCACTGTCGATGTAATCAGCCATTTTACAATCATTAAATAAATACATTAGTTTTTTTTTATTTGTTTTAAATGAGTGGTGCCACAAACCATGAAACCCATCTGTTTTTTGTTTGTTTGTCTTTTGTTTTTTTTTGTTTGTTTTTTTCCATAAGCCAAACAAAATCCATTGTTTTCTGGCACATCTTCTGTTTTTCATCAGCCTCAACAGAATATGGGGACTCCGACTTCTCATGAAGCTGGTTCCGTTATCATTACAAGACAAGAAGCTTCCTGTGTTCATCGAGTCCGTGAAGTTGTTGTCAAAAGCTCAAGAAAAGGTTAGTAAATGGACAGTGAGTATTTCAAAAGCACTGTAAGTGTACTGATGCTCTAGTAGTTTCACTCAGCCAGCCCATCTGTAGAACATAACGGTCCGGCTGTACCTCACTATCAGTCTGCTGCTGTGGAAAGAAAATACTTGTTTGTATTTCTTTAAACCGATCACAGGCGGGGCTACGCAAAGGATAAGGCTTTGGTGTTCCCTCAAAGTAGAGGCAGGTGGAATTGTTGTGGCGGAACATTTGCATGCAGGCGACAAGCAATGTGATTAACATTGCTAATCCACTGTAAAAAGAACTAGCAGGACTGTTTTACACATGATCCAAATCCTAGTCAAAACTTGAAATTTCTAATGTAGTGGATTGTTGCTTGGAGGTTGTTGTTTCCTGTTGTGAAGAAAATAACAGAAAGATAGTGGAAGGAAGGGTAAAGCTGACTGAAATACCTGGCTTCTACCTGCATCCTACATCAGGTCAGTCAGAATAGAGCTGTCCTGTAACTGAAGGTGTGTTGATGGATTCACAACGAGAACACAACTCACTCAGTGAGCAGCATACAATTCATACATTCCACATTAAAAGTTGTCAGTAGCTCATCTTTGTATCACATTTTTTATGTCTGTATTTTAACGAGTAATTTGACTGATATCAAAGTCCTGAGACCGTATGTGTGTATTCCTTTAAAAGGTGTCAAGCTGTTCTCTCTGTAAATAAATGTGTTGCAACATGGTGACTTAAATTATTTATTTATTGATAAATTCAGTCTAACAATTCATGTGTTGGTTTCTCTCCTTGCAAATTCCCCAGGGGTCATCACACTCCTCTTTTCTTTCCTAGAACAGAAGAATTTTGGAGGGGAAGCAGACAGGGAAAAATGTGAAGCATGAGAGCTGGACAGTGTTATTCAGTGCTGCACATCATGTGCACGCACAAAGTTTCAGTTGGAGGTAAAGAAAGTCTGTGCACTGTCTAAAATCCTCTAGTCAAAGCTCAGTTACACACACACAAAACACACACACACACACAAACACACACACACACACACACACACACACACACACACATGTACACGGAGCATGTGTGGAGCGGGTCAGGGTCAGTTCAGCAGCAGCAGAAAGCCCTGCACGGAGCAGAGAGAGCAGCCAGAGAGGAGCCCCGGCACCACGAGGAGGGATACTTAGAGGGTCACTTCCACTTGCAGGGAGCAGACTTACACTAGCCTGTAATGCACAGTCAGGAGCTGAGGTTTTGATCAATGATGCACACCTACCAGTGACTTGTGGCTCCAAAAATAGTAATTTGTGCACATTAATTAGCACATCATAAACAATCTCTGATCCTAGAAGCAGTTTTAGGAGCTGTCAAAGACAAAACATGATCATTAAACTTATACCTGCTTGTTTTAGTCCACAGTCAACATGAAACAGCATTATCCCAAGCAGCTTCTGCCATTGCTCATTTATCTTATCACTTCATGTTCTCACTGAAATAACATATTTGATTAAGTTTAATAAGTCCTTTGTAATGACATAGTCATAGAAAGTAAAATGAACAGGATTTCAATGGCTAAAACCCACAATTAAGACTTTAAAGTGTCACATATTGGCAAATTACTGTAAGGGTCTTTGAGTTGCCTTTGCCCCAACTCAGGCAAAGGCAGGGGACACCCTGGACAGGTCACAAGCCTATCGCAGTCTTTAAGAAAATGTCAGTCATCTAATGTACATATTAAGAGGCACATGCATGTCCACTGTAGTTACATGCTGAAGTTGGACGAAAATAGATTAGAAGTCTAAAGCAAAACACTTAAGGTTGTGGTGATAATCAGTTAACAGCCAAGCCATGACAGAATATGCAATGTTTGAGAAAAAAGAGAGACAGAAACAAAAAAGAAAAATGACCTGCAAGGAAAGGCAATTGTATTTTGTAATTCATTCCAAAAAACTTCCTTTGTTTTAGATTAGAAAGCATATAGTTACAAGTGCCATGTAGAGGAATATATGATAAGCAAACAAGCTTGACCTGGAAAAGATATACTGCTATTACAGCCTTACACATGTTGTAGAAGACAGATTTAGGAACATTCAGCTCTAATCCAGCCTTCATTTTGCTAAACTGTGGAGTGATGGAGGCTTTCTCTCCACACAGGGACATCAAGGCTGTGGCTTGTTGCTCTCTGGCTGTGGGGAGGCAGCACTGATTAGCTCTGACTCTGTTTGGGTTCAGAGGAGTGGAGCGCAAATTGGAGCAGACCTCTAAAAATAGGATGTATTATTTACCCTTCCCAACATCCAGGTCTTTGTGCATGTGTGCAGGCATGCTCTGCCAGCATCGCACAACAACTCATTCAGGCACATAATAATCCACACACACATGCAGAGATGAGGAGAGGCTCCGCTTTCTGTGAGAAGAGGCCTGAGGGGTGAATGTTGCTTACTTCTTCAGTAAATCTTTCATTTTTCCTGCAAAGGCATCAGAGAAAGCCTCAGTGTTGCTTTTACCTGTATAAATGTGGGTCTGTATATGCAACCCTGTCTCCTAGAATTTATCAACATACATTACTAAATTGCTTTCTCAGTTACAACATAGTGGCAATATAATCACCGACTGGATTACATTCAGAGGCAACGTGTGTTTGAATGAAATGCCACATTTATGAGCATCAGAGTTGTCAGGAGGTGGTTGGAGTAGATGGTAGGCAGCTATTAAATTGGGCTGTCTGGGGCTTAGCCCAGGCACATTCACTCTTCAGTGTCATCAGAGGACACTCAAGCCTTACTACATACATCTTCAACAAAGTGTGTGTTTTTACGGTTCTCTTAATAATTCAAACTATGGCTAATTTGCCCTTTCACTCATACCACTCAGAAGTCCAACATCTCCAAGACTAATTGCATTTGTTGAGTATGCAATTCATCTACATAAAATGCAGCAACCTGCCAGAATTAGAGGTTTCACAGGATTTCCCTGAACACAGCCATTGGGTTTCCCCAAAACCTTGCAGACCAACCCCCTTTTCATCAGTCAGATGGTGCAGAGAGCAGCGAATGTCTCAAGGTGGGAAACACATAGGAGGTCAACCCAGACGTGTAGGTACATTTTAGACAAGGCAAATGCCCGCTAGTAGCCTGAATGCAGTGGAAAACACTTCCTCATCATATTGACAAAAATGTCAGCTGACAGCACTATGCTCCTTTTAACACATATTTGCGGCTGCAGGTCAGTGGTATATACATTTGTGGTCTATACGGTGTGTGTATATGTATGTATATATGCAGTGGGGGGCAGTGGTGGTGCAACGGGTTAAGCCCTGGGCTGCTGATGGAGGAGTCAGTGGATTGAACCCTCACTGTGGCCACTGTTGGGTCCTTGAGGAAGGCCCTTGACCCCTGACTGCAGAAGCCCACTGCTCCCATTACTTCATATGTGTGGGATAGGTCAAAATGCAGAAGCTGAATTTCTCCAAGGGGATTAATAAAAGTTACATTATTATTATTGTTATTATTATTGTTGTCATTATTATGATGCAGCCATTGAAACACTGCAGCCATGTTGGAGTATGTGTTAAGTAAGTTGTGCCTCAGTGCACTAATGTTTCCACACTAATATTGTCACTGTCCACAAACTGAACCTTTGACCCCTGACCATCATATCTGTCCCATCACTTGCCTGCCCATGCATACTGCAGGCGGAGTCACCTCTGACCAAAATGTTGACCTCTGGCGGACTGCCTGCATTTGGTGGTGAAAAGTGCATCTGTCATGCTCTCCTCAGCCACCGTCTGTCTCATTCACCACAGCCCATACGCTCTAATGTTGCATATTGTCCTCCCCCGCCAGGCCCCAACCCTTCCCCCTCACACATTGCAGTGGTGGGAAGTTAGCTGCAGGCTCTGACCTCATGTTGCTCTGTGGTCAGAGTGCAAAGCTCTCTGTTGTAGCCTGGGGTGTTTTCTGCTTTTACATGATTGAGTATGGGACAAAGAGACACTGATTAATCTCTCTTTCTGAAATTATTTTTATGAATCACAGCTTTCATATTCACATTACATTCTGTTGAAGCAATAATCGCATTTCATACACACAAGAATTGGATCATGACTCCAAATTTCCTCTTCATGACAAAAAAAGAAAAAGATTCAGCCTCTCACAAGATCTTGAAAACTCTGATACCTGCTATTTATCGTGGGAATGCTTTGGTGTGCAGAAAGGAGTGCCACCCACACTATATGACTGACAAGATATTCTCTGGGGAGAACAATGCAGAGACACTGCAAACAAAGGAATGACTGAACAAAACAAACAACAGATACCACATACTCTCTTCAGTTTGTCCATCTGACCCAGCACACACATATATGTATATGTATATATACGTATATATATATATATATATATATATATATATATATATTTCTCCTGTCTTTGCTCTCGGATGATTAGCATTCATCTGCAATATAACATCTGTGAGTCCCTCTTTATTTCTCCATATTTTATACACATACATACACAGCACCAGTCAAAAGTTTGGACCCACCTTCTCATTCAGTAGTTTTTAATTTATTTTTATTATTTTCTACATTGTAGATTAATACTGCAGACATCAAAACTAAGAAAGAACGGTCGCCCCGATAGCCTAGTGGTTATGTCGCGTGACCCATGTGCAGAAGCATAGCGGCTGTGCCGGGTTTGAGTCCGACCTCGGCCATTTGCCGCATGTCCTTCCCCACTCTCTCCCGTTTCCTAGTCTATCCACTGTCCTGTCAAATAAAGGCATGAAAAGCCAAAAATAAATCTTTAAAAAAAAAAACTAAGAAAGAACACATATGGAATTATGTAGTAAACAAAAAAGTGTTAAACAAACCAGAATATGTTTTATATTTTTACTTTTTTTTAAAGTACCCCCCTTTTACTTTGATGACAGCTTTGCACACTCTCATCCAGCTTCATGAGGTCGTCTCCTGGAATGGTTTTGAATTAACAGATGTGCCTTGTCAAGAGTCAATTTGTGGAATAATTTGCCTTCTTAATGTGTGTGAGCATACAGTTGTGTTGTGCTGGTAGGGTTAGTACATTGGATAGTCCTTTTTGACTACTGTTGGAGTCCATAATATGGCGAGAACCACTCCACTCAGTAAAGACAAAGGACAGTCCATCATGACTTTAAGACATGAAGGTCAGTCCATCCAGAAAATGTTAAAAACTTTAAATGTATAAATGTATGTAAATTTGATGTTACAGAGCACAACAAAAGCTCTATCCATTCTAATCCCAGTGTCTGCCATGCTTGGCAATGCCTGAAAGCTGGTGATGGTTCCATTTTTCAAACAGATGTGGTCTGGTCCTGTTATCTCTAGGCTGGAAGGGGTTAATGTCCGCTTTCATTCTTAGCTGCAGTTTAATAACCAAAATAGACTAAACACATTTAGCAGCCTGAAAGGGTTTCTCTTCATTTATCAGTTGCTGCAGTCCAACTGGGTCCATATTTATAGAGCGATCCAAAGTCTGGGAATACAAGGTTTCATTTCTAGCTGTTTTAAAAAATCCTAAAACATGCTTACACTTGCTGTAGTGTATAACACAGGAGCATTTTTCATAACACATAAATAAAACCGCTAGTAAAGTTACTAGTAGTTTGCTCCAAAAATATTCCCCTGCAGGATCTGAGCTCCCGGGAGGACATGGGACACATTCCTTCTCCCGCTTTCCTCCCCACATCCCAGGCAAGAATAGAAACTGGAACGAACAGGCAGGCTGGGGAGTCAACCCACGAATCACACAGCATCGCCCACAACAGTAACTATACACACACACACACACACAGAGAGAGAGAGAGAGAGAGAGAGAGAGAGAGAGAGAGAGAGAGAGAGAGAGAGAGAGAGAAGAGGCATGAAACCCAATTTTTTAAAATACTTTTATTTATCCAGGGAACATCAGCTCAGCTTTCATGCTGTTTTCCAACAACACCCTGCTTCACTTTGTGTTCCACACACTCAGTGCTGTCGCGCGTAGTAGGTCTGAAGGATGGAGTGATCTTATTTTGATTTGGTATGAGTTTGTTGAGCATTATTTTAAGTCACACTTTAGTGAAGAAGAAATGAGTAAGGGAAGTATTCACAACTGAGACAATTAAAAGTAAAGCACATCAATTAAGGTTAAAGCTATAAAATTGAGGCAAGAATCATAAAAGTTACCATTAAACAATCAGTTAAAGCTGCGCTAATCCATATTTTTTATTAGTGATGGATCAAATGTGTACTGTGAAAATGATCAGCTCTGAGGTTTAAATCATGTTTAGTGCTGTAAAATTAGTGGAAGAAGTGTCCAGGAGCAGGTAAATTCAATAGAATTAAGGTCAGAACTAATAGGAATCATAAAAATCCATCCATCCATAAAAGTCAATCATAAAAAACAATCCATTAGAGCTGCACTTATCAGTGTTTTTATATTATCTATCAATCAGTTGACTAAGTACAATATGAAAAATGCTGTTCATAGAAGAAATTTCAGCAACTCGGCAGTTCTCACTTCCTCATGGTGTTTTAGCATCTGGTAGTTCATTGCTGTGGTCACAGAACTTAACTTGAGTTCAGTCTCAGTGTTTTCACCGTCTATCCTAGAACCTACACTCATGTGTACTTCAGTATTTGCAAAAATACACTGAAGGACACATGAAGTTTGTTTTGCTAACGAGAGGTGGGTAAGAAAAGAAACCAAACAAACAAAACCACATAATCATGTTTGGATGATGAAAAGAGGCGAGCAGCAGCCCAGCCACAGTGACAGTAAGCTCCTTGAGTGACTCAGACCATGACATTTCATCAGGAGGTTTGTTTGGCTTCAAGGGAAGCCTACATTTGAACAGTTTACTGAAATTCCTTCAGACAATGTTTGTTTATTACATTATTATGTGTGTGTGACTGTTGATCTTCTATAAATGCAGAGAAGACGCAGCTACCAGCTAAACCCCCAGAGCCACACATCTACTCATAAACTGGCAGGATAGGGCATGAATGAAGATAAATGGTGTGTGCAGAGTAACGGCATCAAGTTGTTGAGAGAAGAACAGCCTTCTTAAAGAAATCCATTCCGACAGATTACCCCACCACACACCTTAACTCTCCCTACATCTTGCTTGCTTAGTAATAAATTTCCACTCAGTACATTGGTTATTCTGTTGAATACAATTTAGATTTAAGTACATGAATGCAAAATAAACATACTGAAATGTTGTACAGGCATTCATGTTCCCCCAGAAGATGAATATTAATGTAAGTGATCCCATGACTTCTCAAAATTTCCTTTTGGTTTGTGAGCACATACCTACAAAACTGACATTCCCATCAGCCTCAGCTGTGCTTGCTGCTTCCTGTGAATTAGGAAACATGAGATAGGGACATGGTTACATTACCCCTGCTCTCAGTATCAACATTCGGAGCTCATGTAAATGGTAAATGGTAAATGGTCTGCACTTATATAGCTAGTGCTTTTTTCTACCTTAGTGGTTCCAAAGCACTTTACAATGTGTTTCACATTCACACATTCACACACCAATAGCGACAGACTTCCATGCTAGGTCCCTGCCTGCCATTGGAAGCAACTTGGGGTTCAGTGTCTTGTCCAAGGACACTTCTGCATGTGGAGGGGCTTCGGATCAAACTGCCAACATTGCGATCAGTGGACAACCCGCTCTACCATCTGAGCCACAGCCGCCCAATGTAGAAGTAAAATGATTCTGAAAATGTAAAAATGCATGCACCAGGTGTGTGAATTCACAAACTATGATGCGTCTTATCGTGGTTTCTTAATCGGTTCCTTCCGTTTGTTAATCTGTTTGCAGATATTTTCCCATAAATGCTTCATCTCATGAGGGCTCTCTGAAAGCTCACTGCTTAAACAAACAAAACAAAAGTGTCTCAGAGCAGATATGTAAGTGATGACAAACTATCACCAAAATCCTTCAGCATACTGGGATTATTGGAACAGAGGACTAATGGTAGAGGATACATCATGGAGGCCTGCACATCCAGGATTACAGTTTCATTAGGTGTTAGGGTGTTGTCCTGATCATAATATTAAATTGATAAGACAAGATTATTTGACTTTTTTCCAGCGGACAGCAGTACTAAGTACATGATGGCTGCCACTCAGATATGTCGGCTTCAGTGTCCAAGTACTGTGCATGCTTGCTCACTGGCTCATCTTACGTTAATGTTTAAATGGAGCACAGCCATGATGAACAACAGTGTGGCAAGTCAAAATATACACTGCAAACAAGGCCTGCAGGTCTGGAGAGATACGCCAATACACAAACCTGCAAAATGTTTTGTGAGGGCTGTACTACGGAGCGAGATTAGTGGGTTAGCAGGTAAGTGGCACTTAAAGTTTTCAGTGTCACAAAGGTGGTTCTCTTTTAACTTACTCGATCACCATGGTAACTGATGCTGTGGAACTAACCTGGTCTGGAGCAGCTTATGTTTTGGATTTAAACAGGCTGGAATAGTCTTGCTGTCTGGTGTTTACAGCCTATTTAGCATGTTTGCCATATAATGCAAATGAAGAAAAAGGTTTTCTTTCTACAGATCAAAATGCTCTGCACTTCTTCCTCAAAGCCAGCAGCCACCTCTGTGATGTACACAACCAACGGTACATGATTAAGTGATAAGGAAATTGCTCCTAGAACTAGCAGCAGAGGATGTGTGTTAAAACACCTCCATTCCACTGAGGTTTTTATTTCAGTGCTGCAGCAGGGGAGTGAGCACCACCACACACTGGAAAGTCAATTATAAAAGCCAGAAATCTCAGCAGCTGGCCAAGTCATTGTCGAGTCTCTGGCAGTCATCAAGAACCAAATCAACCCCCTGCAGATGGATTGAGTTTAAAAATTACTGATTTCCCATTTAAGAGCCATATTTTCCCTACAGCCCCAGACAGTAAGGGATCAGCAGCAGAAAGATGAGCCGTCTTAAGGGATCCACAGTCAAACACAGGCAGGATTCTCTTTCCCCCTGCTTTGCGTACTGACAAGTGCCAGTGAGAGACAGTGCCGTGTTTGTGAGCTTGAAGACGCATTGCCAGTGTGAGTCTCAGATTGGGTCTCAAGAGCAGAGTGCTGGCTGTAGCTCTCCAGAATGGCATGTTCCTTACATCATTCAAAACCAATATTTGACTAGCTGCAGTCCCCAAACTCTGTGGCACTCTGGTGGTTTTTTTGAAAACAGAGACAGGCTGCAATTTGAGAGCGTCAGAGGAGCCAGAGCTGTTCCCACTGCAGCCCTCCTCCCTCCTCTTTTCTTCCTCCATACTGTTTTCATGTCTGGTGTGCGGGGATCCCTTGGGCTTAGAGTGGGTTTCTGCTGAATGTGGCATAAAAAACATGAACTTTATGTACCTCTCTCTCTCTCTCTCTCTCTCTCTCTGTGTGTGTGTGTGTGTTTGTGTGTGTGTGTGCGTGTGTGTGTGTGTGTGTGTGTCTGTGTGTGTGTGTGCACACGTGTGCATGTTTAATGTGAGATCTGGATCCAAGTCTGTGGCTGGAAGCACTCTCTCCAGGATAAATAAAGACAGGAAGCATGGATGGGAGAGGTAGAGAGACAGATGGACGGATCCGAGAGGGAGACAGAGAGAGAATGAAAGAAAGAATGAAAAGAAAGAGAGACATCTGAGACTAATCAAACCATGGCCACTCTCCCAGAATGATTCCAAACACATGCCCCTTGCCTGTCAGCTCTTTTCTGCTTGTAGTCTATCAGAGGTAAGTTTTGAGCACAGATCCAATGCATGTCTGCAAAGACAACATGAGACTATGCACATGTCATTGTCTTCAAAAATGCGACTGTGTCTTGGTCACCATGCAACTTTTACAGCAGCCACTGTAGTCACAAGCTGTGCTTACAGAGTAACAGTTAACACAACACTGTAAAGTAGCTACTGTCAACAGAAAGGTGAGCTCACTGAAAGGTAAGTTACTCAGCTTTATTAAACGACCACACAGTCATCAGTGGTATCAGTTCATTTACATTTTAAACATTAGAACTTCAAGAATACACAGACGATGTTTCAGGGCTCTGGACTGCCACCATTTAGTCACACTTGATAGCTGTTTTTAGACAGTGTTGCTAAATGTTACAACTTGGAGGACCAGTGCAACATATTGTTCTGTTTTTTCATCATTATATATAAATCATGTGAAACACCATGAGTCAGCTCAAGTGGGGGTGAATGTGTGAGTGAGCTAGAGAGTGTCCAGAGAGGACAGCTAACCTGAGGCTGTTGTCATCTCTGTGGTGAAGACTGTTTCTCCTAAAGCAGTGCACAAACTACACCATGGCTTTACTAAGGGGGCCCACTGATTCTCTTCTTTTTTGTTTCTTTGTTTGTGTCTCTTTCTGATTTTTGAGCTCGCTTTAGTCTCTAAAGCGAGTAAAGTTTATGGTATTACCTGGCACACTTTGATGGTGATGGCAAGAACAGCATGTGTGTAAGAGAGTGCAAGTAAGTTAGTGATGGATGGGAATTATGCATTTGTCATCCATCAGTAATAGCAGAATTTTACACAGGACTCAGAATGATTTAGATGCATAAAAATGGAAAAGCACAATTAAAATAGCACATTGTCACTATTTTTGGGATCCCCCTGCCAAAAACAATCTTACAAATGATATTTTCAGGGGTGCTGACATCTCATTAAATTGGTAAAGCTCCCCCTGGCTCACCTGCTTCTGTAAATGTACTATCTGTTACCAATTCATTTTTAAGTTTACAGCTAAGATGGAAAAAGATGAACATGTTGGTTTTAGATGTCGATTTAAGTGGTGCTCCTAAAATTTTCAAGCAGCAGTGCTACTGAGGAAAAGGTTTCTCTGGAGCCCTGTTCTGCAGTCACACAGAAACAGACGTGCCGTTCTAGTCAGTATCAGAACCTAGACTAGAACTAAATGAAAAGCATGTGCTTCCTTGTTCCTAACAAAGTTCACTGAATAGCAGCTTTTTAAATGATCTAAACTGCTGCTAACAGCGACAGAGAATCCATAGTCATTAATATATTTTAAAAAGAAACTGACAGTCACGGGAGTATTACAGCAATATTATTTGGAAACGTATTAAACAGTATCATGGTCCATACACAACAACAGAAATCTGTATATGTTCTCAGTTATGACACGAGATGGAGAGCTGTAAATACATAAAATTGCCTTTACACTCAGCTTGTTTTTGGTAGATTGTTTCACACACATCTTCAGCAAATCAGAGAAACAATTCTTCACAATATAAGTACACATGTATGGCCTGACACACACAGACACACACGTCATTTTAAGTAGCATTGCCATCCCACAAAGGCCCTATTCTGCTGCATGATAAATATCTTTTACACATTTTAATTTGTTTTTTTTATTTTTATTCATCCGTTATTTAACCAGGAAGTCCCTTGAGATTAAAAGTCTCTTTTCTGAGGGACACCTGACCAAGATAGCACGCCATCACAAGGATCACAAACTGGTAACATAAAACACTCAAGGTATACTTACAGACAAGGAATATTAAACAAGCTAAGAACAGAAATAATGATGATAATTTAATAAGATCAGGAAAAACAGTTGCACTCATGGGTTACATTTTTCTTTATCAAACTTTTGAATTCATTCAGGGAGACAAGATAACACATCTGTAAATGTAAGTACTCACTCCGCGCAGCAACCTCCTCCTCATCCAGAAACAGTTTGAACTGACACTGGCCAGGAGACTTTACCACTATTTTAAATGAAGGTAACTTTTTAAATTTCTCTTCTGAAAGGATTTGAAAAAGAGTATTTCTTAACAAAGTGATCATAAGAATTTTGAGGTTAAAGATAACAGAGATCCTCACGCATGCATTAAATCCTGCCTTTGTGCTATGAAATATAAGAGGTTTGCTTTCCCCTCTAAATGGGTTTTTGACAATAAACTTCCATACAGCTGGACTGAGATGGCAGCTGGTGTGTGACTTTCTGTGCGTGTGTGTGTGTGTGTGTGTGTGTGTGTGTGTGTGCTACTTCCTGTTTTAACATGCTTCAAATATATAACCTCTGCTGAAATATTGAAGTTTGTATTCCTTTATAAGGAGTTAAAGATGTTGTACATGTGTTTTCTGCAAATGTGCACGCCTTCAAGAGAAAGCTGATGGTGTTATGAAGGCAGGGGGCTTTTTCACTGTTTAGGCAGGGTGGCGAGGGAGGGGCAGCAGCAAGGAATGGAGGGGGAGCAGGCAGTTGGCTAGTGTCTGGACAGAGAAAGAGAGCATAAAGGATCTTATTGTTTTGAATCCGCTCAAAAAGAGAGACAGAGTAAGAGAGAGAGGGAGCGGTGGGGGTGGGACGGAGGAGGTATTATGTTTCAAGTGATGTGGAATGGTCCATTTTGGTTATGGGACACCAAGAGGGTAGAGGTAGGGGAAAAACAGAGGGGGAGAGAGAGAGAGCGAATGAAAGAGAGAGAAACTGTGGTTTCCAGCCTTCGGATTCCAAAATAAATATTACCAATCAAAACCTCCTCCTCCATCTCCCTCACAAGCACACACACACTCACACACTCACACTGCAGCGTATACACAGGAATTTTGCTGCTCACCATGCTTCAATCATCTTCCACCTCCCTTTGTTTCTCCCCATTCAGCTCAAACATTGCTGTCCTATGAGGAAAGGTTTGCTTGCCATCGTCGAGGCTCCACATTAATGGACAATGAGCACAGACTGCAACCACAACAGAAAAAACAGTAAAATGTGTTAAAAAAAAAAAAAAAAAAAACCTGCTGGCTCTGATTTATTCAGGTGAACAGGAGTGAAGTGTGGGCACTAAACTTCACCATGAACTTCATTTTATAGTCGCTGAGACCAAAGCACTGAAATAAAGCTTCACTTCACACAGTTTTACTTCACTTTGAAGCCTAAACACTGCCTATTGGCTGTTTCAGAAGCTAACAAAAGCCCATCGATGAATTGAGAACCTGGTGTTCTTCTGACCTCTAACTGATTTATTTGTAGCTTTGTCATTTCCTGCAGGAACATATCTCTGGCCTCAAACAGCACACAAGATGATGACATGGACCTGCAGCAGGACTTGTGACATCAGTTTGGAAACCATTTCTGGTCCAACAGGCTACTTACACTAATGTGATGTGCAAACGTGAAGCCTGCATTATACAAATACTAAGAATAAACTGCAAGAGACACAGCAAACATCTTGTATCCGGGAGTAGCTTTTGATGAATAAGGTGCAGATGTAATTTGAAGTGTTTCTAACCAGGTAATTTAACTTATTTTATGGGTATTCATGCCACATGTCTTCCCATATGACTGAGGGAGATCTCAAAGATCTCCGAACTCCCCACAAATTATACAAGGCATAGCATAACACTGCATTTCTGCAAGTGTGGAAGAGCATATTTTCACTCTTCTCAATTAGCTTTGCCCTGCTTCCAGCCTTTGTGTAGCACTAAAGTAAACATGTCCTGGACTTATCTGCACTGGTTCCACAGAGATGAAAATGTAATATTCCCATGAGCCTTGTGAGCTGTAATGAATCTAATGTCAGCCTGTAGGCAACAATCTGGAGGAAACAGCCAAAAAGCCTTTACCTCAAAGAATTGTTGCCCCAATCTATCAACTTAGCGACCACATGGAACCCAGGATGGCCTCTGAATACTGGCCATTAATGAACGATTGAGTGTGTTGCACGCACACACACACGTGCATGTGCACACACGTGTGTGTGTGTGTGTGTGTGTGTGTGTGTGTGTGTGCGTGTGCTGTAAATGACTCACTGGCATCATAAAGCACAGACAGTCATGAGAGAATATATTTAGAACATCTCAGTGGGCCATGACACACATGGTTTGTGTTTTGTGTTTTCACATGTATGTCTACATGCACTACTTAAAGAGCCTGTATCTAAACATACAGTTTCATTATGTCACACTATCACACTACACACACACACACAGACACACAACTCACTACAGAATACAGTCACTGAATGCATGATTATTTATTTGTTGCATCTGGGCCGCTAAACAACGAAGTAAACAGTGTTATTATATTTTAAAAAGCAATTATGACTGCTTTTTTGTCCAACTAAAGGATCCTTCACTGATGTTTTCTCGACTTGACTAAGTTGAACCAATTAACGGCAGTTAATCAAGGTGAGGGGATGGCCATGGTCATGGTTAAATGAGAAAACTTTGGTGGTTAGCAGAAGAAAGGATGTAAGTCTCAATGTCTGGTGTCAAAGTCACCCCTTCCTTCCTTTGTGTTTCTCTATTTGTGTTTAAGTGTTTCATTTTTATTTTTTCACTAAAACTCACACTTAGGGGGAAATTGCTGGTGGTGTAATTCAGATGTATGATTTTCTTTCGGTACCCTTTAAACAAGGTCCACCTTACCCCTCAGTAGGGTGTAGTTTTATTGAAAGATACTTGAATGGATTTTAATGGCTTGGAAATGTAATAATTTCAGAAAGTGGGATTCTGTGATTTCCCTGTATTGATATTCTCACTGTGTTTGCTCAATGACTGACTCACTGTTGTGTGTAATGGTGGTGTGTGAGAGTGTGTTTATCTTTTAACACATCATCATCCATGCAGAGTCTCAACTGTCCTACACAGATTTCTGGGTTGAGATGCCACATAGGTTGAGATGCAGCTGGAGCAGTTTTCTTTCTGGGAGGATGGAAGGACACAGAGGAAGAGGAAGAGGAGGAGAAAACAGGAGAAAGAGACAGAGACAGAACTGCAAGGCTCCAGATGAGAGGGATTCTTTCAAGAAGAAAAGTGAGGGAGCGACTGTGTATGTGTGTGTGTGTATGTGTGTGTGTGTGTGAGAGAGAGAGAGAGAGAGAGAGAGAGAGAGAGAGAGAGAGAGAGAGAGAGAGAGAGAGAGATGTGGTATTGTGTTATGGCTGTGATGTGGTACATTTTCATCTGCATAAATGTGTGTGTGTGTGTGTATGTGTGCGTGTGTCTACATATGGCTATTTAGTTAGCATGTGTCTTATGCGGATGCCTGTGTATTGGTGGCCCTGCTTTGAATACCCCCACACACAACACAAAACCAGTTCATGGTTCTTGCCAAACCGACAGCCCATTGGCGGGAGGGGCGGGGTCCGCCATGAAAATAAAGAAACTGAGGAAGTGGGAAAGAGAAGAAAACGGGTGACAGAATGGGAAAAGACAGTTGGGGGCAGAGACTATGAAGGGAGGCCAAATGGAGTGGAATGAAAGCTGCAGTGAGCACACACACACACACAAACACACACAGCAGGCTGATTGCTGGGCTGATTAGCTGAGGTGCTGCTCAGACTGAGAAAGAACAAAGAGAGCACCCTTCAGTTAGCTGGATGAGGCAGATACATCCATACTGACCTTTTATTAAGAATCTCTTCCCAGCTGCGTCTCAGCTCTTACATGATGCACATGACACAGCTTGGTCCATTATATCTGATTGGCACTTTAGTTCCATGCCTTTATGTCAGGTGGAATACTGTAATGTATTTGCCATGTTGACTTAAATCCAGCATACCTTTATACATGGCTGGATCAACCTCCTAAAGTCCTTGTAGTTCCACACTTGACCCCACTATACATAGTAGTATGCATAGGGAAATAATGAAATGGTATGATCACATGATAAATTAGCAAGTGGGCTGAAAACTAATTCATTGTTTAAAGGTACAGCCAGCCATTATTCCTACAGTGAAATTCACTGAACATCTCCTCACATTCTGTTAACGATCCATTCTGCATGTGCTGACAAAAAATCTGCTGTTTGTTCACAACCCTGGCTCTGTAAATGGGAAACAAACAAAGTGTCTTTTCCAGTGTGCTATTTTTTTGCTATTTCCTTCATTTTAAGCACTGACCAACTGCCAGAAGTATCAGCAATGATATCAGTAATGATACTTCTGTTCCTCATCTGATTAAATACTCTAAAGTTTTTCCTTTTTGTGTATGTTACTTACCTGACAAATTCCCTCCACCTTATGTAACCCCAACCCTAACCCTACCTTACATAAAGGGAGGATGGGGGGGGGGCTTACAAGGTTTTGAGTTCTCAGTGTTATGAAAAACCTGCTCCTCTGTTTCTGTTACATTAAAAAAGGTGACCAGAAAACGTAATTTCCTGAAACTAGAGGACAAAATTTTGCACAAGTACTGTGATGCCCATATCAGTCCTATCAATAACTTAATGTGTGCAGCTCAGATGATGGGTGTGAAGGGAAGTTCACCCTGGCTCCACCTGCTCATTCTGTATTCCTCCTACCGATGGTGGTCAGCCTCTGTGCCATCCTACTCCACGCTGTGTCTGGTTTGTTCCACAAAACTGGTTACCAGAATGACAGTTAGAAATAGTTGTCGACACCCTTGAGATCGGGCTCCAGTTTGCCTTTTTTGAATAGCACTGCAAGGATTAACAGGGTGTTCAACAATCCATTTAGTGCCTCTGAAGTTTTTATTTCAAACTAAAGACTTTCAAGGCTACTTCACACAAGCCTTTAATTCTATTATGGCCTGTCTCTGCATGGACTTCTGTTGTGCCATGCAGCTACAGCCTCTCCTTACCAAACAGATCGCATGAACAGTAAAACAAAAGCAGCACACAGGGACATTTTACATATTATTATACAGTAGCAATGGAAATCCTAAAGTTCTATCTCTGAAATTATGAATTCAGATGACTGGACTATGATTTAACTTGATTAGTAAGCACTGATTTTATTTATTTATTTATTTTTGATTACACACAAAAAACTGGCAGTACCATAAATAGGTTTTACAGACTTGATCATTTCATCTCCTGATACATCCTCTTACTTTGAGAGAGGAAGAGAAGGTAAAAAGGAGGTCAGTATTGTTTTTTTCCTGGTTTGATGTAGAGAAAGTAGGGTAATTTCCAAATAGACTCCACATCAATATTCATCCTGATAAGTTCCCCACTTTCATCTTTTTACATTTCCGATTCTAACTCGTTTTTCCACCACATCAACCCTCCCTCAGTACTTTGTGGGGTGTTCTGTATAATGTGTTGAAATCCAGGCGATGAGGTGGGCTCACAGTGGAAAACAAACCACTTAGGCTCCCTCTGTATCCTCATACTGTGGGGTAAAGTTACTTTGCTTCTGAAACAGAAGAACAGCTCATCATTCATTTGAAAAGAAAAAAAAAACAACTTTCAACAACACTCTGCTAAAATCCCCCCTTGATAATACAGAGGGAAGGAAAGGTTCTTGGTGTGGTTACTGGCTATAAGATAATGTATGAAGTAACCGGTGATGTGTGATCTACCTCAGGAAGCTGTTTAAATGTTAATGCTAATGGGGGGTGGAAATACAATAACACTAAATAGTGTGTGTCTTAAAGGCAACCTTGATCAGACAGTGATGGATACAGGCTAATTTTGGAGAAAGTTAGCGTGAGAGGTCCTGCAGTATTCTGTAGTCTAAACCCTAGTGATTCCAGCAGCACATCTCTCTTTTCTTTCTCTACCTGATTTCTATCTATCCGCTGTGTCACTCCTCTTTCTTTTACTCTTAATTAAGGGAGGAGGCTCTCTTAATCTTAGCACACTGTGCGCTAATGACCTGCAGGAGGCTTCACCTCCCACAAAGAGTTCCCAGCAAAACAGGGAGCGGGTTGAATCAATGTCAGTGCACAAGTGTCTTTGTGTGAAAGTGTGTCTGCAGGTGGGTGAAGCCGCACACGACTTATGAGAAAGTGTGAGCTAGGATTTAATCATGTGTGTGTGTCCCTGGTGGAGGCGAAAGGGTCAGGGGTCACCTGTGGCGTGACAAAAGGGCCTGAGTCCCCCACAAAAAAGTCATGTGGCTTCGAGTGGGGGCTGGAAGGAGAAAGCTTATTACCATGGACTCTCGCCTGGTCTCTAACAATGACAGATCAGCATCTGTACATCCCGCCACACTGACACTTATCCCTCAGTGGGAGAGAGACCACGACAGAAAGCACCAGGGTGGGGGTGGTGGAATGGGGGTGGGGGAGATTGGTGGACATCTGTAGATATGTAACAGCATGTTGCGGCAGTGAGCAGTGCCTGCTGTCAAGTATCAGCAGATTGTCTGATTTAGGCTGCCGTCCATCTGCATCTCCTTGCAGCTATTCATTAAACCAGCTTGAAAAAATACATAACCTTGTCCACTAAGTCGTGACGGGTGAGGGCCACACGTACCAGCAGATGAACAGGGGAACAGGTGTGCCTCACCACAAGGCCACTGACTGAAATGACGATACATGCTTTATACATGTTTTCAAACAGCATTTCAGATTTTGAAAAAAACAATGCAGTTGAATGGATGGACTTTAAACAAACTCAATAACATGTTCTTAGGTGGTCTTTTATTTATACGTCAGTCATCTCCTCATAACTAATTTGTCTCATGTTTACTCACTTTCAGACAAACTTAATGTGTATGTATTTTCTGGTTAAAGCTGATCCTTGCTGCCAGTCATGCTTTGAGGGCGAATATTTAGAGTTTCTGATATGGCCAGAGGAATTCCATCATTGAAACTTGATAAACTATTCAGAACGACCCAATGAAAAACAGGTTTTGTGTTCCCTGTCAGTATGTCCTCACTCTTGTGCTTCTCTGACAGAGAGATTCTGGAATAACTGTCCCTTTGACAACCCACCTTGTATTGTGTTCACAACAGAAGTCAACATCTGCTCCCCCACGTTGCACTATCAAGCTACATCCTTAAAATTTACTTTAACTGCTTGTCCCAAAGTAAGTTCATCAGTGTAAACCAGTAATTTCCAAAAATGTCCAAATTATTTTGGCATCAGAGACATGAAATAAGGTAACATGGGATGACGTCTGCATCGGGCTGTGTACTATGAATATGGTGGTCCTGGAACAGTGGTACTCTCTTTGTTACAGATCTCCCCTTTTTCACCCTAAAAAACTATGTGGCTTGTTATAACAGAAGGAAAAGCAAGGAGTGATGAAAAGTAGACAAAAATGAAAGCAGTAGATGGGGTGGGGGTCGTGCAGCAAGGGAGGGGCTGTCCTTCAGGCAAGACTAATGAATAAGGTGTCGTGACTGATGACTGGAGCTTTCTCATGGAAATCAACGTTGGCAAAGTAATTAGGAAGCTCTTTCATTAGCTTAAATACAGCTAGGCAAAGAGAGGCTTCTGGTGCAGCGCTCTCTCTTTCTCCAGCCTACCCCAGCACAGAATCCCTCTTGGGAGTATTGGATTTGTTTGAGTCTTAAGTTTTCATTAACAAACCCACTGGGATGAATGGGAAAGAAGAAGAGCAGCGGGTAGAAGCAGGGAGAAAAAGAACACCCAGCACACCAAATCAGATCATTAGACTGTTTTCTCAAAGTTATTTTCATCCCATGCAACACTCTGATTCAAATTAAAAGTCAATTAGCCTGACTATTAACATGTATGCTGGAAGGCAGTCCTGTATGTACAAGAAGCTCAGCACAGACATGCTCCTTGGTCGTCTGACATTTCAACTTTTCCTAATGCAAATCATCTCCCGCTCCGTCTCCTCCCCCACATTTGGGGCTTCCTTTGAATGTATGCGTTAAGTTGCTTATGAATGATTCAGGAAGGAACACGCCACTAAGTGTTTGTGGTTCCTAATGTGAATCAGTGGCTGCTTTTAATGTGTCCCACCTCATCAACACACAGGTACTGGCCACTGGTATAGCACTGGCTCTGGCCCACATACTCACACATACACACACACATTACATTGCAGGCCCCTGTCGCTGTGCCCTGCAGCTGCCTGTACACTTCCCTCAGTAGCTGGGAGTGTCTGGAGAACATGAGCTCAGTTGATGCCAGGAGACTCTTTAGCTGTCAGAAAATCTTGTTTACTTTTCATTTTTACACCGCGCCACAGCCCCACTCTGGGGCTTTCTCATCCCAGCTACACTTCCAAAAACTTGTACTGCCTCCACTTGTGCTTCTCCCCTGTCTATTTCTTTTAGTGACTCAAACCAACTGGTGGATTTGAGAACCAGCTCGAACAAATACACACTTACAGTTGTTTCTACAAGCCCAACTCTGTCATGTTTTAGGGAAGAAATGGCTTTTGCTGTTTGGCTGAGCATGCGCCACAAGAGACTCATGGATTGTGTTTGATTGAAGAGATTTCTCTTAGATTATCCGACTTAGAGCTGAATTTCCTTCAAAACTCTGTCTTTAATGGAGGTCAAACAAAACGTAGGATCATGCTGAGGTCATTAGCTTGTTAAATGCTAAAGCCTTTAAGGTTCACTAGATGAGGCCCTTGCAGTTTCCTCCCCAGGCCCAACCTGGAATGTGTTTAGATAAAGCGCATGGGTCTGAGAATCATTAGGACTAGCCTGGATATGGGCCGTGTAATAAGCACACCCTTTAGTACCCTCTTCCCCTTGGGCCACCATGATAAACACAACTGCTGTTTTCACTGTCTGGACCTTTTAATTAAGGCCGTAAAACAAAATCCTGCAGTGATAACTAATAGCACTGGATTGCCTGCAACAGCCAGTTACTGTGAAACATTATAGAGAGCGTTGGTGTCTGTGTGGGGTACTACAGCAGACAATTATTACCAAAGCTTTGTGGAGCACCCAAGTACTCACTGGAAATGTGTTTGCCTGTGAAGTTTGTAAGGTAATAGCCATTAATGAAAAACAAATCTGATGACTGCCTCCCACTTTACGGTTGGTCTTGCATCTAATTGCAATATAACAACAATTTAAAAATCATTAAAATGGAAAATATCATTGTTATTGCATCAGCTTATTAGTTCTGTTGTAATAAATTAGATGCTTGCTAATTACATTTGTGAATTAAGTAATCCGTTTACAGTTTAATAACCGGCTGATTGCCCCTGCAAAGCCCTGCTGATGAAATTTCAGCAAACATCGAAGGGGAATTGTGCACAAAGAGCCATTAAGTAAAGGAATTTAAGACAAAAAATGATACTAGAGGACAAAGGGTCTCATACCCTGCCTCTGACCACTCCAAAATTATTATCACATAGGAAGAAGAGCATCTAGCCTGATGCAAAAATAGATCTAGGGATCTTGTAGAGTTGGCCCCAAAATTAAGAACACGTGTCACTTTAGTGATAAAGATTCTATAACATCCCCCCACAAAGAAAGAGAGACAGAAAGGCAAGCGCCTGCTTCACATCTGCCAAGACAAACACAAGAGAAGACGTGGGGGCTGGTGGGCGGCTGGGGGGTAGTAAATCTTGAGTCTAATGAATGAGCACTCCCCAAAATATGTCACCCATTGGCCCTGCACGTGGTAAACATTCAACTAGCGCCACATAGGAGGCCTTTGTTCGCTCCACTCTCCCCCTCCGACAGTCGGGTCACCACAGAAAACTGTTTTTCTGCTGCTGTCGTCCCTCTATTGTCCTGCTAGCATGCGTCACCCACAAGTCTCAGACAGTTTGAAAACAGATAGTATTGTATCGGTGAGCCTAATGAGTTAACACTCCCCAAGGCTGTGGGTAATCTACAATTTTAGTGGCCCATGCAAAGAGGAGCTGCCTCTGCTAAAACCTGGTTAACTTGGAGAGTTTTATGATTGACACAAAACCAAATACGTTGTTGACTGAAGAGGCACTTTGCTAGTTTGTGTAGATAAGCAGAGAGAACAGGTTTGAAATGTAACCAAAATGAAAGAAGGTGTTTGCTTAGCATCTGGCAGATACTCCTTTTGAAAATGAAGAGAAAGAGGTAAAATAAGGGGTGTGGTTCCATGAATGATACAAAAAGAAACCATTTGAAGGTTTAGGAGTTACACTAGGATAACAACTGGCTAGACTACAATCTCCCAGTGCTAAGATATGAAAAGCGGGCGTAAACCTGGAGAGGCTATTGTGCAGCTTCAAAAACAAGTGATCAGGTATCAGGACAGCATATGCCAGACGTGTGTCCATCAGAGAGAGGGGGTTTGGCTCTGTCATAACATGAATGCAGGGAAGGCCCCCAGTGTAAAGGTGCCTGTGATCATCCTAAACATGCCTGCGCTGTTCGTGCATGAAATGTAAGACTACCGCAAGTCTTTTGAGGTGAGCCAGAGAAGTCAATTAGCCTTTGTGGCCGACAAAACCAGCCGGCAGAGTATTCGCAGACGGATACCTTTGTGGTGTGTGTCAGCACTGCTCTAATTTACAGAGCAGGGTCGATGACAACTTGCTGCTTGCAGAGTATTGACAAAATTCTCCTGATTTTTGAAGTTCATTAATATTTCATGTGTGAAACAGCTTGAACAACAGCACAGTTGTAACTTCTCCACAAATTGAGCCGACAAATGTCTTTCTATAAGTCCTTCTGTAGAAATGGAGAGTATTGTATTTTCCTTTCAGAGGAAAAATCTTTGCTGCGTATCTCGGGACCATTTGACACTGTGTAGTTACTTTGTGAGAGCTGCTCTTCATGGCAAAACAGGACATCTGAAAGCATCTTTTTAAAGCTCACAGGGAGTCAGCAAAGTAAATTGTGGCGGCACACAGCACATACCTAACAAGACCAGGGCCTTGTATGAAGCTCAGAGATCCCATTACCAAGTCAAGGAGCTCCTCCAGAGCCTGCAAAAGTGAATGGAGTCCTGGGGGGCTTTTAACAAGACTGCACCCCAGGTAGAGGCAGGGGCTTTATGGATGGGTTGGCAATCCCAGCGAAGACAATCAGAGCTGATCAGAGGCACGCAGAGAGCAAACAGGCTTTTCTGCTGCAGAGAAAGGCTAACAGGCGTTACAGCATGAGAACAGCTCAGCATGACAGCCACGACATGGGATGTAAACAATGCAGTGATTACAACTTATGTTAAATTTACATGAAGAATCCCTCTGTCTTTCTTTGTTCTTCACTGTCCATGTGACAGAGGCCTGCAACATTTGATCTAATGATACACTGACATTTAGAAACACACATGAAAATGATGTTGATGTTTGGGCTAATTGCTATTTAAAGTGTACCATCTGCCTTAATGTTAAGTTGTTTTTCTCTACTGCATGCATCACAAAAATAATAATGCAGTATACTGTATACACATACTGTCACATGGCTGAGTGTTGGCAAAGATATCTGGGTACTGTGGTCATTTTTGTCTGTGTCACAGTATCTCAGTTGTTTAAATACAGATGTATTACAAATTCCTTTTCCATTGTAAAATGAGGAAGCAGTCAGCAGTTGCTTGTGCATATATTAAATTAATCAGTGTTAAATTTTAGGTATGGGTGTAGAAACATCCAGTGACAACAGTGACAAGCATTAACAAACAACATGTGTTATGACTAATGTATTATTTGTGCATAAGAATACCACTATTTTTGAATGTCATAATACTGTATCAAAAGTTGCATTTTCACCGCAGGAGATTTTCCACCTTCAAAAAAATAATGCTGTTTTCTTAAATGAGTGAATCAGTTCCTACATCTGCATTTCCACTGAGGGAAACAGGGTCTTGGTTAAGTTCTGGGGTGGTGTAGTGGTGTGTTGGTAGGTGTGGTTGTGGCTTCAACCTAACAACTAAGCTTGTGGGACCATCAGAGTTTATCTGAGTTTATCTGCAGGCCTTAACAACTGTAATGGTTTACTTGGTTTGCCTACTGACAGGACGTTTTAATATAATTCTTCAATGATACACAATATAACATGTAATAGATTGTAACTGTATCTGGTGGGCTCATAATGCAAACACAATAGCCAGTGTTGTGCAAACGTAGCCACGTGCTGTTTTCTCACTTTTGTAGCTCTACCAGTCCCTGTCTAGACTTGGCAGGGACTGGGACTAGACTCGCAAAGACCAAGTCTTCCAACTCTCTTTTCTGCATTCAGTACTTTCAGTATCTGATGTTCAACAACTATTAGTTCCGACTCCAACATGATCTGCTTGGTTTCATTCGCCATTATTTGAAGTACATGAAGAAGCTCAACACAGTGGCAGAGAAACCCCACTGCTATGTAGTGTTTTGCTGGTGTAATTGCAGAGCGATGCAGACACACCAGCACAGGACGGATGCAGCATGAATGCTCACAACAGTGTAGGCTCAGTGTAGATTCTATGCAGAAGTACGGTATAAATAAGCCTTAAGTCAGCAATTCTCCCCAGACTTGGTGCAATGGTACCAGTGTCCTGCCACTGCCTGATAGGTACTGCAGCATTAAATGCTAAAGTTGGGGAACAAAAGTGTCTGTATGCACTAAACACTACAGATTTAATGAAAGATTCCTCGTCAAACACTCCCTGGTTGGGGGTTGCACTTTTTGAAAGTTTCGGAACTGGGCTAGCATTCTCCATCGTTAAACACCCAACGACCCCAAAAGAATCTACTAGTAGTTTATGGCCAACAGATGGGCTCACGATAACGTCAGAGACATTCAACAGCTTCAGCAATCTTACAGTACACGATGCTCATAAGAAAAATAGACTTTCTGAAATGTACTGTAGTTTGATGCCATTGTATTTTGTCTCATTGTGTCAGGGTGGGGGTGGTGGTGGTTTGGGGGGGTTGGGGGGTGTGGGGAGGGAATTTTTTTTTCTTATGGAGTTCTGGAGCTCTGGGGGCATTATCATGTTTAAACAGAAAAGTGTAAAACGCTGAGCTCAAGACACGAAACTGAAGGCCACTACTACCATTTAGTTTTCCCTTCATTAGAACTGAGCGCTCCTATTCAAACCAGAGTGCTTGTGCTGCTGTTATTCCTGCAGATACCTGCAAGTATAAACAACATGATTTCATGCTGAGCTGACTTCTGCACAACTACAACTTTGATATAAGGCATTCCAGCATGTGACACCTCTCTGATCAAAGTGCAACAATTTGCACCTATGTTTAACAATACTGATGGAAATAAAAAAGAAAAAATCCAATTTGCAGCTCGCACAGTTGCATATCTGTCACCATACAAGCTGTCGTCTTTCTCTGCGTGGAACTTTTTTAACATCTTGTCTTCACCGTCACAACTTAACAAAGCTGCTCTTTCCTCTCTAGCAATGTAATAACTACCTGAAGTAGTGAAAGACAATGTAGGCAGAGAATGCAAAAAGAGACAAAGTAAAACTTGCAAGTTTTCATCACAAAATAACTTGTGAAACACTGTCAACATCAGGGGTCTCCTAAAGAGAACAGTAGGTGTAGGTGCACCTACTTGTGTACAGGTAGTGTGATACCTGCCTTTACAGAAGCAGTTCCACTGTTAAATAAATATGCTGATTCAGTTTCTTTCTCAGATTGCGGCAAAAACAGAATCTCATGTCAGTGCATTAGGCATGGAGCTGAGCCTGCAGGCGATTAGCTTAGCTTAGCATTAAGACTGGAAGCAGGGGGAAGCAGCTCATCTGGCTCTGTCTAAAGTGCACTGTTTATTACACTGAAATGTAAAAATTACGTTATGGAGCCATTCCTTCTGGAACAACTAATGGTGCAGTGAACACAGTGAGGCTGCCAGGTTTCGTTGTCAGGTCTGAGCACGAGGGCAGAAAAAATAAATATTTGACTTTGGATAAACACTTTCAGAAAAGATGCATTGTGTTGTTTTGTACGAGTGGTATTTAGGATAATTTATATTTAGAATTCTTCTTGTAACGTCTAATGACTAAGTAATTCCATCATAATCCCTAAAGTATGTGCATGACACATGTAAGTTTGATTAGCTTGTTTATTTATTTCCTAGGTAAGAGCTTTAGTTAGGATGAGGGGGAAGCTGAATGATACAGCATACAATGTTTCAGACAATAATGTGCTTGCAACTTTGTGGTAAGTTCCCCCCTCATGACCCTCCTGCATGTTTCCTCAGTTGTTGAGGAAGAACTTGGCTGGCCTGCACAGAGCACTGACCTCAGCTCCATCTGCTGAAATGCTGGCTCTGAGCCAGGCTTTATCACCTAACATCAGTGTTGCACCTCTCCAGTGCTCTTGTATCTAAATGTGAGCAAATCCAGGTTCCAACATGTGGCGGAAAGTTCTGGAAGGACATGTTTACAAGTGTGAATGAACACATATAGAGGCCTATAAGGATGGATTTTTTTCTGGATTTTTCCAATTCTGTGTTCTTATTTGTTGTAAACGCTTTAATTTAGAGTGAGTCACACCACATATTGTTAGTGATCAGCTGGTGGTGAAGCACATTCAGATTTAGGCTTGGTGATGTGTCATCTCTGACCAGGCAGGGGGGTGGAGGAGATCCTGACTCCTTTTATCCTCCCAGCCCAAATCCCTTCCGTCGTGCGAGCTAACAGCATGGTAATGAGATAGTGGCAGATGCTCGCGTGCCATTACAATCCTCCCGACCCCCGGCGCACGCCGAGACTCCCCCTGTCTGATGGGAGAGCAATGCTGAATATCTGGAATCTAAATGAATCTAGAAGTGTTGTTTTAACTGAGCTGTTATTGAATACTGTGGCACTGCTGCTAACACTTCTGTCTTTTTTCTTTCTGTTTTTTTCTCTTGGTACCAGTTATCCATGGATGCTGGTAATATTTGCACATTTCATGTAGGCTTATTTTAACTCTTCCCTGACATCTAAAATTGAAACAAGAAAGAGATCAGACAGTGAAACACAGGGAGCACATGCATTCTCACGTTCCCAAAAGGCACACACGACAGAAAGCCCACCACCACCACTCCCGGTGTGCATGGATTCTCCTGAGGGGGTGGTTTGGAAGGGCCCCCTGCACCGCCCTCTCTCCACCTGCTATGCTGCCTTTGTTATGGGGATCCCCTGCTTCATTTCAATGACAAAGTTGCTGATCCCCTCATCCTGCAGCCCCACACCCCTCACCCAAGTCCTTTCAGTAATTTTATGGTCCCCGAGGGCAGAATCTCTGCATCCATCCCATCACCCACCCGGTCATCTTCCCTCCAACTGGCCATATGAGCTGCCTGGGATGACGCAGCAGCCCCTTCTGTCTTCTCACGAAGAAGATCAATTGAAACAAGAATAAATTATCGCTGTTACCGAATGTTAAGTTCACTGAGCCTGAGCATTGGCATTTAGAAATATTACAACCAAGTCATCAACTACATCTTTAGATTATTATCTGCTGATGGAAAGTTTCCTAATAATTCTCACTGAATCTGTTTGGCTGTTGAAGATGAAGTGGATTAGTATCACACAGAACATTCCCCTGGTGCAGCTCTGCAGCAGCAGCTCTGTTGGGATTAAAGAAACTTGAAATCTGTGTTACGTGTTGAGCTTTTCTTTTTTTCCTCTTTTATTCTTTTTTCTCCTTTGCAGAGGAAATGTGATTTGTGCCCATTCCCGATTTAAGCAATGCCATTAGGGTGCCGTCAGCATCTCAACAGCAGGATGGAGAACTGCATTTGCAGGGCACCGGCCTGTGGCTAACATTGTTATATGTTACCATGGTATATGCTATTGTAGACATGCCAGGGGACCACGTCTGCTCCTGTGAGAGGCACCACAGTGGGTCTAGTGTAATGCTTCTGTTGATGCGTAATTGGCTTGAAAAAACTAAGACTATATCGCTTACAAGTGCTTAAGGTCATAAAACACACAAAAATGTAGTTCAGTAAGGCAAACTTTGCCACTTACATTGTGAATTATAGTAGAAAATATATAAATAAGTGTGTCTTCATGAGCTCTTTTTCTGTGGGCTCTTGCCTTGTGACAAAACTGAGCACAAGTCGCATCAATGCTTTGATTCTCTGTGATAGAATGCCTTAAGGAATAGTAGAAAATCCACCGTCACTCATCCAAATCAAAGGACATTAACTCAGCGGTCAGAGTGTAGCTACGGCCCTGAACTGAGTTGCGTTTTGGTGCAGGAACTTTGTCATGGCTTTAGATCCAAACATGCAGTGCTTAAGAAATGTTTTGGACTGTTGCGGTTGCCCCAGTCACACAACCACCATTCTGTGAAACGCGTAATTATCAACACGTTGCAGCATGAAACACCTAAAATGAGGCTCTTTAAACCGTGGACTGTATCTGTGCCCTTGTTGAGTCACTCAGCATCAGTTTGTGTATATATATCAGCACGGGAGCCGATGTCCATGTGTTTGCTCAGAGACAGATGGCGGCGCAGAGAGCCTGTTCCCACGGGTCACACATAGGAATTTAAAATGCAGATAAAATCCATCACAGAGACGCATCCTCTCAAAGATGCCGGCCACAGATAATTTGCTCTGTTGAAACCAATCAGCGCGGCGGTTATCAGATAAGGCTCGCACTCCAAATGGAGCTTATTGAGAATATAAGTCTGCACGGCGTGACCCATTACTTTGTGAATGATTTGGGGAAAATGGAATCTGGGGAACCTTTAAAATGGGCTTCTGGATGCTGTGACACACTGATGAGGATGTAGTATAGAAATGTTTTCTGTGATGTGAACTTTAACACATTTAGCAGCGCGACATGGATTATTGCATGCTATAAAAAGACTTATCCGCCTGTCTGATCTTTGTGTGGGTTCCCTCCCCCGTTCTTACTTTTTCACTGAAAAATAGCAGCAGCTCTGACACATCCAAATAAAGTCAGTCCAATGCGCACCGATTCTCCCTCATTACTACTGAATAGGGAACTCATACAAGTCTACTTTAGAAAACGTTTTTTCCACAGCGACATGATGAGGATATTAGATTTTATCTGACATGAACTGGGGCTAATTCTCACTCGGTGACTCTCGGCCGGGGGCGGCAGGGACTGAATAGATAGTAATTGTAGGTTTGGGTTGTCTGAGGCTCGGGCCAGATGGCCCGGTGCTGCTCTCATAAAGCTGCGCTTGCCCAGTTGTTTGCTCTCTAAGCGACACTTTGAGTGTGCAGGATGGTAATTTGGTCGGATCAGGAGATGTAGGCTTCCATAAAGCAGTATTATGCAGCTGGGAGAGGAGGGGGAGGTTTGTGAAAAGACACACGTGGGGTCAGCTGGGTGGATGTCAGAGCACTGGCCATGCCTTAACCCTTGGTGCATGAGAGAATATATGGGATGGAGTTGTAATTAAATAAGATCTAAAACACCACTGAACTTTTGTTCTTATTAAATGTCACCACGGACACTCTGAGCCATTTGTTGTGAAGATCTAAACACAGTTAAGGACATTAGAACTGCGACAGGGAGCAGAGGAAGGGCATAGATAAATGATATTACATAATACCAAAAAAAACTGATGGATATTGAGTTCATTTGGTCACACAGTTGTTTACTTTTCTGTTTGTTTTGCTTTGTTTTTCCAGATCAACACAATAATATGTTGAAATATGGTATATGTGGCATTGGCCATGTCTGGTCTCCAACCTAAAGATGACTAAACTCGCTTTTGGGTCAAGCAGAGAGGCAGATCAGGATTTATAGTCACAACAACATGACTGATGGGAGGTATGCTGTGCGTAATTGTGCCTTGTTCGGGTAAAGAGCAGAGAAATTACATAGTTCGGGAAAAAAGTGAAGCCATGAGCCCTGGAAAGGACACCAGGCATTTTATAGGAGAGCCATGCCTAAAATAATAGTATAGGAATATCCTAAACAGTTTGATTTCACCATGCCCTGGCCACAGAGCCGTGGAGTGATGGGCATGTGCCTTCCTCGTACCAATATTATTCTGAGAGCGACAACTTTGCGTTTTACTCACACACGACAAAAGAGCCGAACTGGCACACGCTGTGAAAGCAGCCGCAACAATGTAGGTCTGCCTGGGTCAGTGTGCGGCTGAGCCCACAATAATTCCTCATCTGGCCCATTGTTGTGACACACTTTTAGGACTGGGGTGTCCTCTGTGTTGGTGGGGGAGTTCTGGGGAATGAGGGTGGGGGGACGGGGCTGCCATCCCAACTGTTCTGCTGGAAGGAGACCATCCTGGTGATTTAGGAGGAGGCTGAGGGAGCTGAGAAGGAGGGAGGTGGTGGAGAGGGGAGTGGGGGAGGGTTGTGTGGAAAAGAGACGCAGTTTGGGTGAGGGGCGGGCGACGGAGCAGAGCGCACGGTGCAGGGCACGCGCGCACACACTGACCTCCCCGTCTCTCTCTCTCTCTCTCTCTCTCTCCCTCCCTCTCTCTCTCTCCTCCTCACACACACAGAGAAAGCTGCGCCTTCTCTTCGCCCAGACATTCACTCTCACTCATCCACTGGGGCGCACGGACAAGAGGCGGCGGGCATATGTGGACACATGCAACAGATCAGTCTCCACAAAGAGCGCCGCGGTTTGCGTCTGCGTCCCACCCGCTTCCAAAGCTCCATCTACTTTACTGACTCATTGATCTGTTTTGCGGAGTTCTTGGACAGTGCGCAGCGGATAAGGATGTAACATGCCAGACTTCTGAGAAGACATTTTTTTCTCCCCCTCCCCACCCCCCTGATTTCCCCCTCTGTGGAAGTAATCGCAGCATTGTGCGCGCAGAAGATGGGGGCAACGATGGTTGAAACCAAAGGAAGTACCTTCTCCTCGGCGCTGCTCAAACTCCTGCTTTTGGCCGCGCTCATGCATTGCACCGACGGTAAGACTTTGAAATACAAAGTTTATGAGGAGCAGAAAGTGGGAACAGTGATCGCACGGTTAAAGGAGGATGTAGCCGGGGTTCTATCCAAACTACCGAGTTCCCTGACCTTTCGGTTCCGTGCCATGCAGCGAGGGAGTACGCCGTTTCTGTCTGTCCGGGAGGAGGACGGGGAGATCAGCATTGGCACCAAAATCGACCGTGAAAAGCTCTGTGAGAAAAACTTGAACTGCTCGATTGAATTCGATGTGGTCACGCTGCCGACGGAGTACCTGCAGCTGTTCCATGTGGAGGTAGAAGTGCTGGACATCAACGACAACTCCCCGCACTTCTCCCGTGCCATCGTTCCCATTGAGATCTCGGAGAGCGCATCGGTGGGGACACGCATCCCCTTGGACGGAGCCGTAGATTCGGACGTCGGTGAAAACTCCCTGTACACGTATTCCCTGACACCGAATAACTTCTTTAAGATCGACATAAGAACCAGGACAGACGGGGCCAAGTACGCAGAGCTGGTGGTGATGAGGGAACTGGACCGGGAGGTGCAGTCCAGCTACCAGCTGCAGCTCACAGCCTCGGATAATGGTGTGCCCCCCAAGTCTGGCTCCACTTTGGTCAAGATCAGCATCTCTGATTCCAACGACAATAGCCCAGCCTTTGATGAGCAGGCATATATCATCAATTTGCTGGAAAACTCTCCTCTTGGGACTCTAATCATCGATTTAAATGCCACAGATCCAGATGAGGGTACTAATGGGAAAATAGTCTACTCTTTCAGCAGTCATGTCTCTCCAAAGATCTTAGAAACGTTTAAGATAAACCCAGAAAATGGCCACATTACTCTTATTAAAAAAGTGGACTATGAAACCACTGCTTCCTATGAACTGGATGTTCAGGCTCAAGACTTGGGCCCTAATTCCATTCCTGGACTTTGTAAAATTGTGGTGAAAGTGGTGGATGTGAACGACAACAAACCAGAGATAAACATCAACCTGATGACGCCAGGCAAAGAGGAAGTAGCCTATATCTCAGAGGGAGCCCCCGTGGACACGTTCATAGCTCTGGTGCGCGTTGATGACAGCGATGCAGGGCTCAATGGTGAGGTTGTGTGCAGGCTACATGGCCATGGCCACTTCAGGCTCCAGAAGACCTATGAGAAGAACTATATGATCCTCACTAACATCTCTCTGGACAGAGAAAAGAGGTCCGAGTACAGTCTGACGGTCATTGCTGAGGACAGGGGCTCCCCCAGTCTGTCCACCATCAAACATTTCACCGTTCAGGTTCTGGATGAAAATGATAACCCCCCACGTTTTGAGAAGAGTCGCTACGAGGTCTTTCAATCTGAGAACAATTCCCCTGGAGCCTACCTGATGACTGTGGTGGCCTCAGATCCAGATCTGGGCACCAATGGCCAGGTCACCTATACCATCATAGATGTTCTGGTCCAAGGGAGTCCCATCTCCACCTTTGTCACCATTGATCCATCCAATGGTGCCATCTATGCCTTACGCAGCTTTGACCATGAAGATGTCAGTCGGATCGCCTTCACCGTGCAGGCGCGCGATGGAGGGAATCCTGCACTGTCAGCCAACACCACAGTCCTGCTCACTGTTTTGGATGAAAATGACAACCCACCCATCATCCACTCCCCCTCCCTCCGGAATCACACTGCTGAGCTTCCAGTGTGGAAGTATGCCTCACCAGGTCAGCTGATTACTGCACTTAAAGTCACAGACCGCGATGCAGGCGCCAATGGGGAGGTGAGCTGTGCCATTGTTGGTGGCAACGAGGATGGGTTGTTTGTGATGGATGCGCGGCGATGTGAGCTCAGAACCAATGCCAGTCTGGAGCAGGCTCCACGGGATGTAATGGAGATCAAGGTAGAAGTGCAGGATAGAGGCACCAGTCGACTGTCCACAGGAGCCCTCCTCAGGCTCTCCCTGCAGGAGAACATGGACATTCTTCCCCCCCTCTACCCTACAGGCTCCAGCCAGGCCTCGCTGGACCTTTCCCTCATTGTCATCATATCACTGGGTGCTGTTTGTGCTCTGCTGCTCATTGTCATGGTGATGTTTGCCACTGCCCGCTGCAGCCGTGAGAAGAAAGACCCCAGACACAACTATAACTGCCGTGTAGCAGAGAACAGCTACCAGAACCACCCCAAGAAGCCTGCCAGGCAAATACACAAAGCAGATATCACCCTGGTCCCGACTGTCAATGGTACTCTACCGGTGCGAGCACATCCACGTTCCCCTTCACCGTCCCCTACACCTGAGAGGGGCACCCTAGGGAGCAGGCAAAGCCATCATAGCCGCCAGTCACTCAACAGCCTGGTCACCATTTCCTCCAATCATGTGCCAGAAAACTTTGCCTTAGAGCTGGCCCATGCCACACCTCCTGTAGAGGTAAGACATCAACTTTATTTCATGCTTGTAGCTAATTTTCTTTAAATGTGGATGTTATTGATGTGGGTTTTTTTTGGCCAAAAGTAGTGTAGTAAATATACAGCTACATTAAAAATGACTGAGTATTTGATATCCATTTTAAAACCAACACATGATCCAAGATCATATGCTATGCATGTTCTTTGTCTATATTCAGTATTTGTTCTGAATTTATTCCTTGCCCCATATTCTGTTACCCTCAGCCCTTTGTATCATGTTTTTGTTGACCATCACATTCAGGATCAAGTCACAAGGACATGCCACTCCCTCAACCCCTTCCCCACAATGATCCCTCCACACACCAAACATTGTCTTGTGGCTTTGCTTGTTTGACTCCATTCATTTCCCCTCTTCATTTTTCCCTTTTATTTTTGTCTTTTTTCTTTCTTTGTCTTTTTCTGTTTGTTTCTCTTGGGATTGTAGCAAGTTTCACAGCTTCTGTCCATGCTCCATCAGGGCCAGTACCAGCCACGACCAAGCTTCAGAGGCAACAAATACACCAGGAGTTACAGGTAATGTACATGTAAAGTGATGGTCTAAGAGCCTTCTTTGTCAGACTTTAGCAAAACGAAGGAACACCACTTTGTGCCCTTGAGTAATATTCCTGTAAAACATTTCCAATGTCATTTTATCTACTGTCAGCACTTTCACACATTCCCTTCTATCAATATCCAGTAGGTTTTTGGTTTAGAGTCAACTGTATGCTCAATATCTTCACATTTGCATAATTTTATGTAAAACCCCTTCTGCAAAGCACTCTCTGCCTCTCTGTGCAACTTATTACCCATCAGTAGCATGATGTCTCCATACCTGTGATAATATTATTGTCAGTGGTTAATATATCCAATTTTTGCCTGGCTCTGTGCAGATATGCCCTGAATGAGATGGACAAGTTCAGTCTGAAGGACAGTGGTCGTGGAGATAGCGAGGCTGGAGACAGCGACTACGAGCCTGGCAGGGAGTCACCCATGGACAGGCTCCTTGGTGAGGGCTTTACTGAGATATATGCCCCTGATGGCCAGCACAGACCGCATGCAGGTACACCCCCCCACCCTCCCAACTCCATCCTTTACACCCTACAACCGTCCCATCATTTCCCATCATCCT
Source organism: Dascyllus trimaculatus (assembly GCA_024666655.1). Taxonomy (NCBI): domain Eukaryota; kingdom Metazoa; phylum Chordata; class Actinopteri; family Pomacentridae; genus Dascyllus; species Dascyllus trimaculatus. The sequence continues at coordinate 1,029,782 of CM045457.1, forward strand.
TCCTCCTGCCGCTTTAGCATCCAGTGCTAAAGCCAAAGTCCAGTCTTTACTTTTAAGCAGTTTTTGCCATGCATCATTTTACTTGATTGTTTCACACACTGTATACATTTGAACAAACATTGTGAGGCTGGAACTAAACATTACTATCACAATCGATTTATCTCCAAAATACTTTTGGGTACGTTCTCTCTATAAGTGACTTGTAATTTGGGAAAAAAGTAAATTAAGTTATCTACTAAATACTAACTAATCAAAAGAGTTACCGTTTACAAGATATGTCTGTTCAGTGTAATTAATTATTACATGCACTGTGCGCTACCACATGAACAATAACGAAAGGCCATGAACTCTAGTCAAATACTGTCCCACAGTTTCTTTCTTGAATTGAACATGTATGGCTGAACAGGGCTGAGCCTGAGTTTCTCAGCCTTGGGGTAGCACCCCATCTAGAGGTCATCTGACAAGAACAGGATTGTTTCAAATCTCCAAGAAAGTTGTCTTCTAAAGTTTGAGTCACGCAAATATGTTATATTTTCCTGCTGAGTTGTGTAGGCACCGTAACACAAAGACGTAGACTCATGTAAAAAAAAAAGTCTGCAGCTGTGAAAGATACCCACTTACTTATGACTAACTCTCTTTTTAGCTTAAGCTGAACTTCAGAATGGGTTTTTGATCAGAATAGGAACTATGGAATTTGCCCCTGCCTTCTACAAGGAAGTCAAGCTAGGGAGTGACTACTTTCATTATCAAGTATTGTGTGAAGATTTTTAGAGCCTTCAGAGATCTTCTTAATAAACAGAAATCGATATCCACATGACCCAGTGACATATCTGTTGTTGGGATGATTAGAGTCTTTAAATCTGTCATCTGCAGCCTGTTTCAGTAATTTTGGCATGATTGTTTTTGTTCGGCATCAGAACTGTCTGCATGTGCGTTGGCCTTGGTGGATTGTGAATGATAATGTTTCACCTCACTGTCACTAAGTTCTTGAGATATCTCTCTAGATAGCTCAGCTGATCATCTTTTACAACCACCCATCTCTTCTCCCTGCCGTAGCACTGCATGGACTTCCCATTATCTCCATAGTCAAGTTAACGAGGGAGAACTCTGAACACCTGTTGATTGACCCTACTGGCTTTGAAATATTCTATCAGCTGGCATCAGATATCTGGCAGATTTCATGGAGTAGTTGAATAGGAAACACTCGGTCACATTCTCTAAAATTCCTCAGCCTCAGCCTGTCTTAGCTCACGTCAGACAGGTTGCAAGCTGTCGCAGCTTCTTTTATCATGCCATCCTTCTCCTCCCAGAGCTCCCGCTTCTTTCCAGCCAGCTTCCCACACAGCCATCACTCGATACTGCATTTGAGCTACATCCCAATTAGAGTCGACCCAGACGGGCAGACAATCTCATCACTAACACCTCCTCCCTCCCTCTCTCCCCTTCTTTACAGCTTTGTGGAGGAGCTCAGCTCGTTAGTCACTCTCCTTTTTCCCCAACTTCAAGCTTTCACTTTCAGCCGTCCAAACCGAAACCCTTGTGCTCCTCTGATGAAAAGGAGACATTTAATTGCCATGTGGCGAATAGTTGCTATGGAACTGGCTCAGAGTTGCACTCATGATGAAGCCCTCAAGAGCATAATTACATCTCAAAGCTCACCTTTCTCCTTCTGTATGTTTAGCCCGCCTCCCACCCCCGTGTCCACTGCTGCATAGATGATTCTGAGCAGCGCTGAGTTGGCTGTCTGGCTGTGTTGGAACTCTTGTCCAAAACACCCATAGACAACCCACTGCCCTTAGTCCACATTACTGTTCATGCTTTTAAGTAAAGACAAAGTCGCATCACACTTGTTGTGTGCATGTTTAATGCAACTTGAAGGACATTCTTTAGGGGCTAAAAAAGCACAAGGTGTTTGTTTGTACTACAGATTAGAGTGGATGTCTCATCTCCTGATGTGCAGAAGGTCAGAACACTGAGAGCAGTTTGTCTGTGATTACCTGAACAGTGCTTACAAATGTCCTCTCTGTAGAGCCTGACCCTATTCATGTCTTAAATTGAATGCAGAGTAAAGTCATGTGTAGGCAGAGGTAACAGCTACTATCTATTTTCCCCTTTTTTAGGCTTACAAATGAGTTAATAGACTGCTCCACCAATTTTACATGTTCAAGTCAGTTTAGTAAGTGATGGTGTCTGAGAGATGTCATTTGGGTTGTCTCAGCTTGAGCTTATGGCACAAATTGAGGGTTAGGAGTTTGAGGTGCATGAGAATCTACAAGGCTCTATTGAAAGACCTTATCCTGTTGTGTCATTTGAAATGTTCCAACCAGTGTTCTTTGAGCTTGACTCCATAGCAGGAACTAAATGTCAGCCTCAATGTCAGCCTCTAATTCATCAGTTTGACTCATTTTAATCAATTAATTGTGTCTTACAACTGTGCAAACATTACATGACTGCCACATTAAATCATTGGAATGACCCTTTAAAGATGTCCTCAGTCTAGTCTAGAGCTCATTGCCAATACTCCTCGTCGTCCTCTCTGCTCAGCTGATAACAGCGCCCTGATGCTCCTTCTAATCAGAGATAAAAGTGAAAATAGTTTTCAGATAAAATACAATAAAATTAAATCTCAGAGAAATACAAGCACAGAATCGTCACTGAGCCTTGTTGTCCCGTATCACAAGTAAACTAGTCAAAGAATTTGTTGGCAAGAAAATCAGTCAGTTGAATTGACATTACAGTCAGGCTTTCAGTTAATGTTTGCTTGATGCATTCCTTTTTTTCGTTTTCTCACACAAATCAGTTGGGTTAAATCTTTCATTTTTACCCTTTCATCAGCGGGGCACCCAATCTGCTTCAGCCCCCGCATTGGTTTTTCCCTTCCAGTGCAACCAAATGCACTTTTCATCTGCTCTAAGATGTATTATAAATGTTCCTTTCATGTTAATGAGGGGATAATGAAGTCCCTCAATAGCACGACTGAAAAGCGCCGCAGTCCTTTAATGAAGGCTTTAAGTTGGCATATTTGATTTGTCTAATTTATTCTTCAGAGATTTTCTATTTGAAGATTTAATATTGAAAAGAGTGACTTGAAAGGGAAAAATGCAGGGCTTTTAGAGGAGGAGTTATTTTGAATGGGTAATAGGCATTGATCGGCCTTGCTGAATTGTCTCCCTGTGGTAAATACATTGGAAGGTAACAGGCAGAACTCCTGCAGAGAGCCTTTCAGACTAATTAGGGCAGATTTCAACTGTTTCCAGAGATAGTGTGGCAATAAAGCACCTAAGGACAGGCTGGCAAATATTAGCTGGATAGAAAAATACCAAACTGACACAGATCTTCTTTATATCTTTTTTGATTTTATCTTACATTTAAGGTTGTTTACTACCAATAGAAAAATGTATATTCACAAAATATAATAGGATAATTTAATAGAGTATACAGGCTTTGGCGATTTATAAGTTAATCACCAAACTGCTAGTGTCATACTGGACAGCGAGACTAGCACAGTGGCTCTCTGTGTTTAGGTTTTAATTCTGCTGTAAGTCAAAACCCAACCTCCTGATTACATCTTACATCTCAAATTGTTTACTTGTAGTCATTCACAGTCATGTACAAAAGTACACCTTCATACAGTACATGCTCCATTGATAAACCAAGCTGTAATTTCATAATTGTAGTTTGATGGATTAAGGGTTCCAGTCATTTATTTAACAACAACATTCTTGGATTCCAGCTTGTTAAGCCTTTTGTACTCTCCTCTGTTATACTGTTGTGATTTCAATGTCTGTGGGCTTTGGATCGTTGGTTGTACAAAGCAGTTAATGGACAGAGCTACTATTAACATTAAATCAGAAAAAAACTTCTCCTTTGAAATTTTTGCACTCATGAATGTTTGTGTCTCTCTCTCCAGCTATGCGGCTCTGCACGGAGGAATGTCGTGTCCTGGGTCACTCAGATCAGTGCTGGATGCCCCCCCTGGCCTCACCGGCCTCTTCTTCCTCTGACTACCGCAGCAACCTCTACATCCCCGGGGAAGAAGCCCGCCAAGACACTGACCACTCCCAGGAAAAGACCCCACAACCATGCACCGACACCGGCCCCACCCGAAACCAGAGCTTCTCCACTTTTGGCAAGGACCTGGGTGGGGAGGATGGTGGCGAAGAAGAAGGGGGAGATGGCAATGGCAGCGAAGTCAGAGATGAAGACCTCTGTGGGACCACATCATTGCTGTCAGAGATGAGCAGTGTGTTCCAGAGGTTGCTACCCCAGGGCCTGGACTCGTATGTCCAGGTCAACGAGAATCAAAAGGGGACTAGCCTGAGCGGGGTGGGTGTACCCATGACTGGATCTTTAGATCGCAGGAGGAGTCATCTGCCTGGCAAGCCCAGCCCCTCCGTTCATCAGCAAGGTGTGGCAGCCTGGGCCGCCAACACACATTTCCAGAACCCAGGCAGCAATATCGGCCCATCTGGCCACCACCAGGGCGGCAGCTACCACACCCTGAAACCCAGTACCAAGCTCAGCTCACAGAGCAGCGGCCACAAGGGCTCACAAGCGCCCAAAAACAGCCCCCAGAACAGCGGCCACACTCTCAAACCCCACAGTAGCCCCCTGCTCACGGCGCTGGTCAGCCCCACACTAGTGCAGCCTTCCCAGGCATCAGTGCCAGTGCCAGTGCCGGTGCCACTTCCAGGGCCCTCATCCAAATGGCTGCCAGCCATGGAGGAGATCCCAGAGAACTATGAAGAGGATGATTTTGACTCAGTGCTCAGCCACCTTCACGGCAAACGCAGCGACAGCCGACATGAGCTGGTGGATGCAAGTGAGCTAGTGGCTGAGATCAACAAACTCTTACAGGATGTCCGGCAGAGCTAGACTCCCTGTTTCTTTTCTTTATTTATTCACCACCCACTCACTGCTTTCCTCTACACAGGATAACAGTCATGGGCTGTGGGTGGCAAAAGAAGGACAGACAAGTAACTTGATAAGAAACAAAGACAAAAAAGAAGACCTGCAATTGTCGTTAAAGTTGCATTTCTAATGTAATATTTGTGTTTTGTGAATGCTAAATATCCCAAAAAATGTTTGTTAAGTGCTGGTTTGGTACACAATGTACACTATGTGACTGTATTTATCTTTGTATTTTAAAAATACATTTGTATACTTATATTTATAAAAAAAAGTGTATATAAACTTAATCAGAAGTCTATTTTTATATTTTTAATGCATGTTGAGTACAAAACCGTTGAATCAAGACTTTGACATGCGATCGACATTCTACATATTTAAATTGTCTTTTGTATTGTGATTCTTTTTTATTTGTCACGATGATATGTATACATGAATATATTAATGAATTAATGGACACTTGTCTTTGTGGATTCTTGTGGGGAAGGGGATGGTACACAAATAAAATATTAATACACAAACATTATTCAGGTGTCTGGTTTGTAACGGTTGGGCTGTAATGGGAAGCTGTATAGGATTTAATGTTGTAGGAGGTTCAGTAAAAAGCAGCTGGACTTCTCTGTCAGGTTCCTGAAGACATTTTCACTTCTCATTTTCTGTTCAACTCAAATTCAGTTCAATCCAATTCAGTCCAACTTAGTTCAAATAAGCTAATAAATGGGCCTTTTGTTTCAAAGAACTTTCAGTCTCAGTTGACTAAGAGGTCCAGTAATACACCACATATTAGGGCAAAAATGACTGCAATTCAATTCACTTCAATTTTATAATATAGCGCAAATTCACAAGATATGTCATCTCACAGCGCTGTTAGGGCCAACATTTCAAAGCAATAGTAATACACATTGTTGAGTACGGCTAAGAATTCATGACACATTTGGGCCAAAAACTGATCAATCAATTTATCATTTATTATTTGAAAAATGCAAATATTTCTTACGTCCTGTCTTTCCATTGTTTTATGCCACTATACCCTAAATATCTTTGGGTTTGTATTGGCCATATAGACTAGACCAATTTACAAGAAACAAAAAAACAGACACATTAAAGAAAGTCTGATCAGAGAGTTGGTCAAATATATAGAAAAGCTCCAAAATCTACGAAAACACTCCGGCTGAATGGAACAGCCGGGTCTGCCCTTCACTAAGTCTCCATCTTCACATCAGACAATGTGGTAATTTTCATTGGCTTCAATTTGTTCAACACAATCAAACGAAGGCTTTCAAGAATGCATCTTCACTGATACTAAATGACTCGGTGCAGTCAGGATTGTTGTCTCGGCTCTGGAAAAATACGCCGAGTATTCTGTCATCAATCTCAGTGCCACTTGAATTCACAAAGCAAAAAGGGATCAGACTGAGGTGTGTGGTGGCTGGTGGGAGAAATGTACTGTTGAGGTGGATGGAAATAGCTGCTGTGAGGTGACACAGAGAGCTGTAGAGAGTTTCTGGAGAGGATTCTGTGGAGACGCCTCCATCCTCTGTTGCCTTAACAGCTAGATAATGGGTGACACCTAGAGGTTCACCATGTGCACTGTAAACCAATGACTCCAGCTCTTACCAACGCATTACTACCACTACTATTACCAGCAGCAGCAATGAGCACTGACATGGAACCACAGAAGGAGACAGGCAGAGTAGACAACCATACAGAGCCCCCTGAAGGAGAAATGGCACCACTGCAGCTTTCTGAGAGAACAGCTGCAGGAAAACCAGGGACCCTACTGCCCAAACCACAACATGAAGAGGACACAAAGCAAGAATAACGAACACATAAATCACCAAAGATACAGCTATACATGTGCTCAGGTAGTACAGAATATTATAGAGATATCTTTGCATGGAAACATCTTAGTACTGTTTGTTCAATGTATCGGTTCACTATTTGTGAAAAGGATATACGTGTCTCTTGCTTGTTAGAGATGGTCAGGAGTCGTCTACATTTTCTTCATTCATTTTATCTGTTGCCTTAGCTGAAGTTCAGTGGTTAATACCTTTATATGCTCATGTCAAAAAATGGAAGAAACAAAAAGTCCCATACACAATTAAAGACAAAACCAGTGTGTGTGAAACCATAATAGTAATAATAATAATAATAATAATTACGAGCTTTACTGTCAGAAGGGATCTTTTCCGTGAATTTTTCTGTGAATCAGATCCGAGGGTGCCTCTAACTTCAGGAGCCACCAGTATGTAATAAGCTGACTGACACTTGTTTTAGTAAAAAATGACTCCTACCATGAAATAGACAGACTACTGCAAACGTAAGAGGTCACAGCTGAAAGGACTGTGCATTTCCCCTTGTGCTTGAAATTTCTAGTGCGGAGACTATAAAACAGATGGGGGTTTTGGTGTGCAGAACCTTTGTCTTACTCTGTGATATTTATTTTGAGATGATTGTCTTATATTAAGTGCTTTTAGGTAGACATGTATTTTTCACACACTCTCAAAATGTGATGTTCAAGAGCCCAAGACAACTTCCAGATCTCAATCTGATCAGCTATCTGCAGGATGTGCTGGAATAAATCTGAACCACGGAGGCTCCCCTCCAAATCCTGCAGGACCTGAAGCATCTACCGCCGCTGCCTGGTGCCAGATAGGGCAGTACCCCACAGAGTTTACCTGCCACTGCATCGTTAAAAAATGTAGGTACAGTTTTTTTTCCCCCTGTTCAGCATAAACATGTGGAAAAGCAAAGTGTATTGACATTTTAGATGTTCATATAGTGACACTGCTGCTGCTGCTGCTCTGGAAACAATGTTTAATTACATTAAGATGGATTATAGTTATATTTCTAATTTATATCCTTTTCTGAACATATTCTTATAAATGTTAATATCAATAAGTGTATTGATTAGAAGCTGAACCAATATCAGTCAACTGAAGATACAATTCTAACAATATCAGTGCCTTCAGCTGACTAGTGTCTGCACACCGACTATGGGAGGATATAAAGAAAGTTGTAATACATTGAATACATAAGCCTTATTCTTCCTGTTACTTTGTGATTTTTTTTAAAATTTTGCATTGTGTGAGGATCACTCAGAAATGTCAAGGTTTGCTTCATGGCATGTTCTGTGAAGAATTGCAGTCTGTATTTTATTTTTAGAAAAGTTGTAATGATAAAATACAAAACCAAAAGTTGTTAGTCAGAATAACATCCGACCTAGAAAAGTACTGATAAATATGGCAGTTACTGGGATTACTACCTGAGATCACCTGAATAATGACTTGATGAGTAGGTTTTAGCAGCAATCACAAACCACCATTGCCTCTCGGTCACAGTTCCAAAGTCATGGGACAGAAAACCTGTAGGCGTCTAAAGAAAAGTCATTTTAGTAATTAACACATTAGTATCTCTGATAGACTCTCTTGTTCCTGCTGTTCTCATTTATGAAGTGAAATATACTGTATTTAAGACTCGGTAGAGCAGAAAAAGAGAGACAGACAGCAGAATCAGTCTCAGTCTTCTCACACTTGTTTTTTTCTTTCAGCGTCTCTGTGTCCTGTTTATCTCTGACAGACAAAAAGTGAAACTGTATGAGAGTTAAAGTCGGAGCATTAATGCAAATCAGTTCTTTTCTACACACACACACACACACACACACACATGTCTTGTCTTCTGTCTTGTCAGTGCAGATCTCCTCAGTGACAGCAAGAATGAAGCCACCAATGATCTTATTGGTGCCGATACACTGGATACACTGATCCACCATGTGCTGCCTTGCATCAGCACATTACTGTTTATGTTGGACTGTGAGGTATAAGCCAGGCTCTTCCAGAGTGTGTGTGCATGTACAGTGTGTGCGTGTGTGTGTATGTGCACATAGCATGTGTGGTTGTAAATGTTACCAGTATCAGTTTGTATTGACTGACTCAGCAACATAAAACACGTGACAGCAAACAACTCACTGGTTAAAGCAATTTGTTGTGTTGGGATGGTGAAACACTTAAACATGCTTTCTTGGGGATGTTCGACTCACTTCTTTTGCTTTGTCTTCTTCTCCAATAGCAGCAGCTCGTAATCTGCATAAATCCATGTGAGTGAGATAAGACAGCTCTGTAACTTGTTCACATCAGTAATACAGACAGTTGGGAGATGTGCTGGAACAAGTGTAATCTGAAATGAGAACTCACAAGTTCTGCTGGTGCCAGACACCACAGGACACCTTCAGAAGTCTCGTAGAGTCCAGGCCTTGGTGGGCTGAAGCTGTTGTGGTAGCATGCAAAGGACCAGCAGCACATCAGGCAGGCAGTCATGTTTTCAGTGTACATGTCAAGAATGAACCTCCATCGCAGCAGTCATCCAGATAATCCCCAGACATCACAGTAAATCCTGTTTATGGACATATTTTTTTTTCAGGATCAAGCATCTATCTATTGTATTTATGCTCCATAGGAGTTGAACTACACCTCTGGTTGAGACACCTCATACATAACAGTAATGTTACTGCGGATCATCACTCTATTTTACATTAATTTCAAGTTCTTACAAAGCAGCACAGCTGCCTTTTGTTGTCAAGACAATTTGCTTCTGTTTTCATAACAGCAATACCAGAAGATGCTTTTACCTTGGATTATGGCTGCAACAATAGCCTTTTTGTGTACAAGTGCATTTATGTGTGTGTGGGTGGGTGTTTTTCTTTCTTTGTGTGTGGAGTAAATGTGGCAGCACTGTAGTGTGACAGAAAGCTTATAGCCACAGTGGGAGGTGTGCTGTCCACAGACACACACACAGACACACACACACACACACACACTTGCGCGCGCACACACACACACACACACACACACACACACACACACACACATACACACGATAATGGCTGGCAGTGGTTAGATAATGGACCATCAGCTGAACAATAGCTGCTGAGTGTGTGTATTTCTGTGTGCAAACGTCTTATTATTTCTGTGTGTATGTATGTGTCTTTATCTTTTTGTGTCCTTCATTTTGAGTGTGGGCATTTTTGATTTCTCGATTATTTTGTGTAACACATGTTGTGTAATGATGTGTGTATGTGAGTGCACTGACAGACATGAACATGTCTTTGTGTGTGAGTGAAATTGTGGTCAATATCTGTCCAGTATGTATCTGCTTTGATGCACCAGAGTGTTTGTGAGCCTGTGAGTGTGCACGTGTGTGTGTGTGTGTGTGTGTGTGTGTGTGCAGCAGTGAGGCAGTACAATGTGGAGTTTATACGTGCGTGTTTCTATGTGTGGGTGTTAGGGCTCAATAAGCCAGTGTAATCTCTCTGTATATGGCAGTAAACACCTTGCTGGGTTGCTGGCCACTATCGGTGAACACACTGGGGCTGCTCACAGCAGATTAGCCTGATACGACCATTTGTGTGTGTGTGTGTGTGTGTGTGTGTATGTGTGTGTGTGTAACAGTGCGTGCCTGACATATGAAGTTGAGGGAAGGCTATGTGTGCATGGGGTTAATCTTTTCTAACCTTGGATGTACAGCATGTAGCTTCTCTCCGTGTGCATGAAGTGTGTTGCACATTAAAAAATAAGCCCTGAGAAAAAACCTTGAAAAATAACTTCAAGAACACGTCGGCCTTGTCTGTGGTTAAACATCAACAATAATAATAATTGATAAAAAAATAAGTTATTACTGCTTTAACCACTTTCCTTTGGAAGCTGTTCAAGACAAATGTGTTAATAGGACAAATTTGCAGAATGTGAAAATATATGTTTGTGTTTTATGTGTGGACCTTAAAGGAAACTCCTCCACTATTACATGTCAGATTGGTGTTGAATATTTTTGGTGTACTATAACCTTATGTACTCCGTAGAGCTAGGTGTTAAAAAACAGTTGCCACATGGAGATGGTTTATTTTGGAGTCACCTGATGAATCTCTGTTGTACTGTTTAGCTGCTAAATGCTCCACTGTGCTGATCAGTTCTGAACTGTGTCTGTCGGCTGTTTACTGCTGAGCAGGAAGTGGACAGTAGCTATATTTGTGGGGTTTTACTGAAATAAAACTGCCCTCTACTACTAGTAACCTGGTTGATGAGAGTGCTAAGACTGAACCAAAACACTACAATTTGGGGAATTACAATCAAAATATTGAGCTGAAAGATACTAAAACAGGCAGAGCTGTGTGTCTGGATATAAAGGGAAAAACCTTATCCATATTTCATAACGTTTCGAAAAGAGCATAGTTGTGTGGAATTCATTTTTCGATCATCCATTGCCCTCTTACTGAACAGCAGAGTTGACGGAGGTGTGGGTGGAGGTCAGCCTTTCCAAATCTCTCTACACTTCAGTCTCTTAAGAAAAAACAAAACAAGCAAAAAGCAAGTTTATTCTAATAACTGTTATCACTGTTTTAAATTTTATACTTGTGTAGTTAAGGTTTGGTAAGGTTTCTGCACAAACACTCTTTAGTTACGGCAATAAGGGAAATATAATGGTACGTAGGAGACACATGGTGTGAAAAAGAAGCAGTTTTTTTACTTGCTATGCAAACAGTGTCAGAAGTTTGGCTACACTCATCAGAGCTGACATCAGTCCATACAGAGCTCTGCGTGGAGCCACACAGACAAAACATATGCCATGCAAATCTTTGCAGACATGCAGAGGATGAAATTATGAACTGGCCTCTGGCTGACTCATCCATCCGCCCTGATCTATCCCGGTATGTCTGTGGCTCCACAGCTGCCTTGCACTATTTTCTTTGTTGCATTATAAGTTGACCACAGTGGAATGCTGCGTTAAAATGTTGTCATCATTCTCCCCTTTTTGGCTGCGTCCCACTGCCTCCCTGATTACTCTCTAAAATTGTCCTTTGCATTTCTTTTTTGTGATCTTTTCCTAAAGGCAGTCACTGTTTTGCATACAGTTGTAGGAAAAGAATCAAAATAGGAAACCTGACCAACTGCTGCAGAAAGTGGGCCCACAATCTGAAGCATCCTAAGGTCTTTCAAGTGACATCTGCCTTATTGTCAAATCATGAGTCTGCTTTCTGTAGACCTATGTGATTCTTTACTTGAAGTTGGTTGGGGAGCACTGCTTATTTAATCCATCAGCACTCATAGAGGGTTAGTACAACCCTACTTTGTTGGTCTGCCAACTTCCAGGACTTCATTTAAGGTAAGGTATCTTAGGCCTGGAGGGAATAGTCTCTATGAGTATTATTTTCTGGAGGGGACAGGAATCTAAAGTTTTCTAAAGTCTAAAATCAAAACCACTTGCATGGCTACAAACCACTGGAGATAAGTAGGTGTTATTACCTGCGCCAAGGAGGTTATGTGATGGACGGTGTTGGTTTTTTTTATTTGTTAATTTGTTGGTTTGTTTGTTTGTTTGTGTGCAAAATAACTCAAAAAGTGATGGACGGATTTGGATGAAATTTTCAGGAAAATGTGTGAAATGGGACAAAGAAGAAATGATGAACTTTTGGGACTGATCTGGATCACCGTGTGGATGCAGGATTTTTTAAAAATCTAACTGTAACCAGGTGGACAATTAAATGCTGTTTACTCTAAAAGCCACCAGAGGGCACTCTTGTTTTTGGGTAACCCCCTGTGATCACGTGAGATTTTGTTGATTTAATTAGACGTGTTTGTAAATGGAAAATAAAATTAAAATACACCCGTGGAAAACTTATTTCTCTATTTCCTGTTGGTTTTGGCTCCGTGACCCGTCTGACTTCTGATGAGGAAGGATCTGGTATCTAAAGCTCCAGTGTTAGCTCACTGTTAGCAGACCTTGCTGTGTGCCGTGGCCTGATGAAGACCCACTGTGGGGTCCAAACGTTGCTTGGCACACATTGTTCACTATTTCACAGTGGACTTTTCACCAGCGTGGGGTTTATTTGTCCCTTTGGAGGGACCTTGTGGTGCCACTAGCTCCGCCGCTAGCACTAAATCACTAGCGTTCAGCTGCTTTTTAGGACGTTTTTGGGGAGGTTTTGAGGTTTTCTGTTCCTTTAGCTTTGCTTTTTGGTTTCCTTATGTTTCCTTAGGGTGGGGGTCTTCTGCCTTGAGTTGTCATTTCATTTGCAGGGTGTTTTTTGGGGTTTTGTTGGTGTTTTCTGGCGTACATTAGTGTAGCGGAGCATTCATTTTTTTGAGGGATATTTATTTCATTACCAGGGTTAGAAATCATTTAGTTATCATAGGCTGGGCTTACAAACGGGGGGATTTGATTTCTGGGGTTAAACCTAATGTTAAGGGGTTTAAAATAAGGTTTATAGGGCTTTAATTCATATAAAGGACTGGATTGGGGACTGTAAAGTGGGGGACCGGGGTTCAATAAAACATAGAATATTTTCATTTCATAGGGGTCAAAAATTCATTGGTGGGTTTAATAATTTAAAATACTTTCACAGGGATTTCATATAATTTTGAATAAGTTAAAGTATTTTTTTTTTTTTAAAAAGTGGAGACAGCACTGTGGGGATTTTATTTAATTAAGGGGTTTGTTTGGAAGTTTTTTGGTTTCATTCACCACTTTTCTGTTCATTCTTGGCCTTCAGTTCATAAATATTTGCAATCCATATCCTCATATTAAATAATACACACCACTTCTTATTGTTTATGCATACAAAGCTCACAGTATAACACAGACACAAGACAAGAGACACGCCACATTGTCGGTAGGACATTTGAACTGTATGCAATTACATTTGTATCTGTAACGTTCCATACAAAATATGTGAACTGGGAGATTGTGTTGGGGGTGGACTGAAGCTCCTTAAAGGAGGTATGCACTCTCTGAGTGCTTTTCTATTTGTTTGTAGTTGAAGACAAATGGCCCTTAAAGGGCATGTACAAATGTATATTCCTTTACTGCAACACTGTCTGTTCCATATTCCCCCAGTTATCCTGCAGCTGTTGGCCACTGTGTGGCTTCAACATAAGTAGCATGACTGTTCTACTTCACACTGTGTTTGTGTTTACGCCAACACATCTCCCACCTGAGTCACAGAATCTCATTGCTTGCCAAGAAGCCCCCTTATAAGATGATACGGTAACACCCGACTTGGCAAACTTTAGCTCTGTACCATATAACCAGCCACACAGCATACGTTTCTCCATCCAGCCCTGCATCAACAGCGCCTGATAAATCACCAAACAAACACTTCTCTCTGCCAAAGACACAAACCCCACCACCGGCACTGATTAATTAATCCGCTAACAAAGCTGCCTGGCATTTTAATAAAGACATGTTTGTCATCAGGCAAGGTGAATACCTGACACCTGCTATATGCCTGTGTGTGAGGGTGATATGAGAGCATGTGCAGGAATGTGCTTGCACTGAAAATGATGAGCAAGTGGTTGCTATTGAAAAGAGAAGATGTTGATAGAAAAGGTAGTGTGGATGTGTTATTTAGCCTGTGTGTGTAGGTGTGTGCTCTGAGCAATAATTTGCACTTTCACAAACACACCCACTTATTCATTGCTGTATTAAAGGGAGTCTTTGTATTTCACGTCTTGTTTGTGCCACAGCCAATTTATGACTAGAGTGTGCTGTCACCCTCTTCCTCTCACACTCTCTCTCACTGTGTGCTTACAGATTTTTTTACACCACTAGGTGGAGCTCTTCCTTTTCCTCAGGAGCTTTCCCTCACTCTGTCCTCGCTTCCCTCCCTGTGGATGTGGCTGCCAGTTCTCTGACTAAAGCAGCAAATGGATCAGCAGCAGAATAACAAAAGGATGGATATGATCCCTCGATATCCCCTCTTTCTCCAGCTCGAGACTCCTTTCCAACTGGCACCAGCATGTGTCTCATATCTGGCTTGAGTCTCTGCTCCGATTTAGCCGGATTACACTTACACCTGGTGTTAAAATGCATCTCCAGCATACACACTTAAATTGGATTTCTCCTCCACCACCAAACCCCCAACAGATTGCTGCACACATCTGTTGTCATTTTCCCTTTTTACACTGATAGTGATGCAGAAATGATGAGTTCAAACCATGAGCTACAGTTTACATGCCTTCTCTGCTCCAGATCAAGTTCAGTGACAGGTGGAACTGTTCTGGCACAGCGCTCTATAGCTGTGTAACAGTTGCATCAGGAACAAAGAGGATGTGTGATTGTAAATTTTACAAAAAATTCACAGCAGATATTTTTGGCTTGTCACAGCAGGAAAAGCACTGGTGTAATTGATAGCACTGATAATGTAAGCATCCATTCAGTGGAAGCCCTTCCAGGATTGCTGTGTGACAGTCTGGGTCATTGACATTGAACCAAACCACCAGAAATTTAATTTGCCTCACTTGTTCATTTCCTGCTGTGATGAGTCAAAATAGCTGTTAAAACTTTAAAAAATGATATGACTATTATGATATTCAGGGTGATTTAAAATTAGAATAAATAATTGGTTTGGTCTCTTCTTTATCTATTAGTATACTCTCGAGCGAACATAAATTCTGGGCTTTCATGACGCCCCTGTTTCTCTTACAGTTGTATTTGTGCTGCTTTGTAATAAGGAATTAGTTGTTGTCTTTGATCAGTATCAAGATCTTTGAACTTTGAACAGCATGCACCCAATATGTTCAATATGAACTGAAATAATAAAGGCCCGTTGGCCCCAGGATGAAGTATTTATCAAGGAGTCATTGCTAAGAACAATAAGCATGTTGAGAAACACTTAGTGTCTCACATGGATCAAGCACTAAAAACCTTAGGTGTAAAAATCCAATAATGTAACTAAGCAGCGTCTTTCCTCTTTTAGACCCTCCTTCCCAGTGAACACCTATCTCATTCACACTGACGATCTGGTTGCTAATCCAGCTTTGCTAATTCTGCCTCTGTGTGGACTGTTTTCTTGTCTGAGTGTATGTTGACTCCAGAAGCCCTGCCTACATGTGTATTCATATGGCCAGATGTGTTTCTGAGCACTGAGTGACTTGGTTTATGATCAAGTATGGATTACATGTAGTTCAATGGGACATGGTGGGATCTGGCCATGGAGGTCCAAGGTAAGGGTAGAGAGGCCAATAAAAGTGATCCAAGACATGTGTTGGCTCAGTTAGCATTCAGCATGGTGATTGAAAGCACCGTAGAGGCAAGCAGAGACAAGAATGAAGAAACAGGGCCAAGCAGGCCCTCTGCTGCTCCATTCTCCTTCTCCATCACCACTCTGTAGTCTAACTCCTGTTAGGGTTTGTCATTACAAAACACTAAGTTTAAAAGAGATTATAACCTGCTCTGTGCTGTTACCCTGCTCTGTACACAATGATGCAGCAAAAAAACACAGAAAAACTGCATTAAACTGAAAAATCATTGATTCATCAGGCTCAACACCAGTCAGACGGCCTGTCAACATTTAGAGATGGCAGAGAAGCCACCTAAACCCAGACTTAAGCTTAGACTTCAACTACAACCTTCTGGAGTTGGTGTGTCTTCTGTGATTAAATACTATAAATATAAGGTCACTTTCTAGGTTTCCTAGGTTCCTCACTTCTTTCCTTGATAAGGACTTTCTGTCTGGAGTATTTTATCACAAATACAGTATGTGTCTCACAAGCAAGGAACCTATCTGCTCATGAGCGAGGCCAACACAGACTTCAGGTTTATTTTTCTAAATATTCAGAAGCTCTTTGTTGTATGTCTTAGCCTTTCTTTCAAATCCTTGTACTTATGTACATAAACAGGAACACTCTAGTTCACAGGAGGACCTTGATGGATTCAAAGGATGCTTGCAGAAAAAAAACAAACCAGTAAGTACATCTTTAGTGTAGACATGTAATGTCTCAGAATGTTTTCCAGTGAAGTGGTTCTGATTCAGGACAAACTAAATACACTGTTCATAGCAGTGGGATTAAGGCATCTCAGGAAAATGTGCAGGGTTTCCTCATCAGTCTCTTGAATGTATCTGTCACAGAGCAGATCTGAGACTCAAGCACAGAATGACTAAGACACAGCACACATGAATTGTAAACCATAACAAATGTATTTACAATGATAGTATTTACAGCAGATTACAAAGAAGGTTAAGGGCAGAGGGAACTGATGTAAGGAGGGAACCACACGGGGCTGATGAGTTCAACATGGAAGAAACTGATGGATCCTGTGGACACATACCATACACTGCCATTAAAAAAATATTTGCCCAAAGTATCTGGTTATCTTTGTCAAATATTTAAATTTGTTTGATGGTCTTAAACATTAAAGTGGGTAAAATATGCAGAAGGGGGCAATTACTTTTTAACGGCACTGTATGGTATGTGTCCACAGCATGTTGAACTAAAATGAGGACAGATTCAGCAACTGCACAGCCATTCAGAGGTAAGATATTCTGAGCTAGCTTTGTGATCCTGATGCTCTGGTTCTGCTATGAAATGATCTGACTCAAGAATGGCACAAAAAGGATTTTTATTATCAGCCCCAGGTTCATCTTCATCTGTAGAGCAGATGTCCTGCAAAACCTCCAGTACCAAACACAATGCTGCTCTGAACTACACTTGTAACCAGCTGCAGCTCCATCATGTTACTGACGTAGCATTGTAAAGGCTCCTCCTCAGCCCTCAAACCATCTTTGACAACAGCATTCTGACAGCCACACTTGTGTAAAGCCTTAATCACAGCGTGAGCCTCACAGCTTCCCTCTGCTTCATTAAGAAGAGATATTGTACATCAAATAACACAGACCAATAACCTGCATTAATCCCTAAATACATGGGTGCTTTTAGGGACCTGACACTTATTAAAGGCAGATTAGGTGTTGTGAAAATAACACCAAACTCATATCCTTAAATAAGACAACAAACACACTACTGGGCCATTGGTAACTTTAATATTGGTAACAATATAGAGAACAATGGGGAAGAGACCTCACTCCTCTCTTCTCCCAAACAGGAATAAGAATGACGGCTTATTTATAACATGATAGTGACACAGACACACATCCTACTGGCTCACTGTAAATAGACAGAACAGCTTCCTAGAGATCATGCTAAGGCATCTCTTGAGAAGGACCTCTGGCCTAAGTCAAATTCCATAATTGAATTGTAATTTTGCACCGTCATACCAATGACTCCAATCTTTAATCTTGCAGTTTCACTACAGATCCATTCACCAGCTCTGAACAGATCACGGGATAACCAACTCTGCACTCTGAGCTTCTTAGTGATGCTGCTTGGAAACCCATTCATACAGTCAACCTCCCCAACATCTAGAATGAATTATACTCCAAATGAACAAACTGATAAATAGAAGTACATGTAAAGACAAGGAAATCTCAAAATGAAAGACAACCTGGAGCACAGATCAACTGGCAGAATTTTAGGAAACAGATATAATGATTTGGATATAAATCCCTCTACAGCAGCCAACATGGCTCAGACTTTGTTTCCCAAGCTTCAGTTCTTCCTCTGCCGCTCTGGATTGCTTGTCTCTCCTCCTCTGTTCCTCCTCTCATTCCCTCCTTCCTGTAAATCCACTATCTTCTCAGCCGTGCGTGATTGACTCATGCAGAACTGATTGCTTCTAATTACTCCAACATATTGCTGATTAAACTCGACACACGATGGAGCATGTGCACTGATGCACATGTACGCAGCATTTACACCTGAACACATCTGCAAATGTACAAGCCTTCTGTGTCAGCTTATACTTGTGATGACATCCCAAATTTAAATCTTAATCCTCAGCCTTGAAACTTATCTTTAAACGTGACAATTATTCTAAATTTAATGAAATTGTTTTTTTAATTTTAAAAAATAAAAAAGAAGAGAAGATCATCATTTACCTAATATCTGTTTGAAACCAACAGAGCTGGAGTCAGGACATGATTAGCCTCGCTTAGCACTAAGACTCACAGCAAGTGGCAGCAGCTAACCTGGCTCAGTCAAAAAAACGATTTCTAAAGATGACTGATTAACACAGCACAGCTCACTGTTCACCTCAGGGAAGTGGTCAGCACTTCAACCATGGACCAAGTTTATTTATTTATTTATTTGAGATGAAACTTAGAAGTAACACTTCTTCCTATTAGTTAGTGGGTAGTGTAGGTTTGCCAGACCATTCTGTTGTACATAATGGTGTGACTGCTCCCCACTTTTATTCTGCAAAAGGGGGGAAAAACACCCTGTCTTATTTGTATTTCTTTAAACTAAGCGAAGGATGTGATTTCTGTGTTCACTTACAAAAACTCATGGATGGAACTGTGGTGGAGCATTTGCATGCAGGGAGAGGGCATAGAATAGATAATCCATACACAGAACTAGCAGAGCAGCCGAACTGTAGGATCAAAATCTTGAGCAAAACTTTTGGTTTCATTTTAATTTTGAGTGCAGAAGTTTGCTTCCTGGAGGTTGCTGTTTTCTGTGGTGAACAAAACTGTAACACACAGATAGCAAAAGAGGGGGAAGAATGCCAGGTGACATTATCAGCCAATGGCTGGCTTGTACCCACAACCTTCTCCACTGAGTCATTTATACCATTGTAAAATGTATTTGACAGAAAAGAATATTCATGTCACTGCTGCAGCTAACTGCTGCATGTTCATTGATAATTAAACATCTGGGTATTTTCTAATTTATTATTTTTTTTCAACGAAACATCAGAAAACAGCTCAGAGAGCCTGTTACAACCCCCTGCAGTCAAATCCAATGTTCCGTCTTCAAATGTCTTGTATTGTGTGACAGTCCAAGACCCAAAGGTGCTCAGTTTACTGTCATACAAATACAGAAAATCAGCAAATCCTCACATTTGAGAACCTGTGACATAAATCCATCCATCCATTATCTATACACCACTTAGTCCTCTGTAGGGTCACAAAGGGGGCTGGAGTCTATCCTATCTGACTCGGGCGAAGGCAGAGGACACCTGGACAGGTCGCCAGCCTATCACAGGGCTACACATAGAGACAGACAACCAAGCACACTCTCATTCACACCTACAGACAATTTAGAATCATCAGTTAACCTCAGCATGTTTTTAGACTGTGGGAGGAAGCTGGAGAACCCGGTGAAAACCCACGCTGCACAGGGAGAACATGCAGACTCCACACAGAAGCATCCCAGGTGTCCTAACTAGGACTTGAACCAGAGATCTTCTAGCTGTGAGGCCACGGTACTAACTCCTGAGCCACTGTGCAGCCCCTGTGACAATTATATCTATTTTTAATTGACAAAATATTTGGGGATTAACTTTTAATTGATCAATTATGGATTTATCAAGTAGCCCTTTTAGATCTTTCTTATACACACCACATGCTATGTGTAGGCTTTGTGTTGCAAATGAAATGCAAGGGATGTGTCCACATTCAGTTAACTGCTCAATATGAATGCCCTGTTTCCCAAGAAAAAAAATCATCTACATTGATAAAAAGATTGTATTTGAAAACCCAATCATGTTACTTATATTGTTCCCTACAATAGGTTCATGGGAAAATATATATTGTCAAAGACGTACAAAAGAAAACGTTTTCTTCACAGCCAGAAGATGCACCATTATGTTATTGTGTGGATAAACTATTCTGACAGGCCTCTTCATCATCTTGTTTGTGTTTATTCATACTAACAGTGATTCAACAGCACTGACCTTAAAACAAACAAACAAAAACAAACAAAAAACCTTACCCACTATCACTTGCATTCAACAGATCACCTACTAAGGTGCATGAACGCTAAAGTAACTTCAAAGTGTTTGTTGGAAACATCCATCACAGTTTACAGACCCACCTTCTGCTTATTCTTCTCCTGCAGGACTTATTGTACCTGTATTTGCACTAGTAACATTTCAGTTGCACTCCCTTTCAGTTTGACAGCCATAAAAAGTTGTTTACAACCTGTTTAGATGAACCATTGGCTTGTTTTCAACCCATCTGATCATTGTACTGGTTGTGTTTCTTGCTCAGTTACATCATGTTGTAGATCTATTCCCAGATCTCAGTGATTCCTTTGCTGAGCAGTGTTCATAACAGATAAAACTGATGGCAAGAGCAAGAAAAATCAAACAGATTTCATTTATTTGTTGATTTCCTTGAAGACATAGGCATGAAAGTGATCTATCTCACGCATTTCTCATGTCAGATGAGCACACACTGAACCGAGTAAACCATGTCTGTTTTTTATAAAATGTACTTTTTCTCATTCCAGTAGTTGGAAATTATTAGTTTCTTCATTTAAACTACACATTTTGAATTCTTTTAATGGTTGAACCCATTTTTTCTATTGTGACTCAATATAAACTGGCTATGGGATCAAGGCTGTTTAATTAAACATGTCTTGTGCAGTACTTGAAGATCTTGTGGTGCACTCTAACATATAGAGGCCGCAAATGGATCTTAACGCTGGTTGTCTCTAAGAAGCAATAGTATGTGTCTGGGCTGAAACCAAATCTCCAGACTTCACCACATTTGCAGACTTGCGGACTTTGCGGCGCATTCACGGGAAGTCCAGGAGTGCTGAGGGCTGTCCAAATCCAAATCCAGTTCACAAAGGGCCTCAAGCAGACTTTTTGTGGACTTCCAGAGAGTCTGCTTGGTGCAGACTTCACTAGTTTGATTACCCACAATTCATTGCAATACAGACGTGACATTTTCATGTTTCCATTTTATTATTGCAGCCAAGCCTATAAAAGCTGTGCAGTCTGAAGCCAAAGTTATGGGGTAAGAAAAAAAATGGCTGGAAAAGGACAAAAGCAAGTCTTCCAATGTAACAATACCCACATTATTTAGTACTAGTCTGGTTCTGTAAATGAATATTTCTGTTTTTGAATGTGTATAGCCTATGTGTATGAATGCTGATTTGTTCACTCACTAAAAAGCCTATAAACAGGATTTATATCTTGTTATTTGTGGGGACAGATGAGCAAACCCTTCAGCTCATTAACCTATGGGAGGAATATGACCACCTTCTCACAGGTGTAAGACATTCCTCAGCTGAGGGCTTGATGTGAGTATGCCATTTACATGAAAGTCTCTCAAATGTTCTCATGGAAACAAGTGAAATGGACTCCAAGCCTGTCTGTTAGCTCCAGTCATAACGCTGCACACTCCTGCTCTTGCAGACTTTAGGTGGTGACAGTGAAGACATCACATAATGTACACCTGAAGTCTGCGAGGGCTCGGTCTGCAAGTCCAGAGGGTGGAGATTTGGATTCAGTCCTGGCGGCTACAGTCTGTGGACCGACCGCACTTCCAGGGTCACAAGTTTAGAGTGGCTTTTTTTTTTCAAGACAGCGCAACCTACCACAATGGATGATCACTACAGTGCATGATTTACGGTTTTAAAGGGTGATTTCATAACTTATATATATATATATATATATATGTATATGTATATGTATATGTAAATACACACACACACACATATATATATATATACATATATATATGTATATGGCAAGCCATTTAGGAAATTATATAAATTATATTGAATGAAACTCTGAATATACATAATGAAAGTCTGAATATATGGAATGAAAGTTGAAATAAACCTCCACTATGTTTAATTGTGTTGTCAGCACAGAAGAGACATCCTGTTAAATCTGTTAGTTATACAAATGGCATCAGATGAAATATACTGATAATTTGTTGAAGTGGAACTTTTTTCATGTCATGCTCCAAATAATATTAATAATTTCCAATGTACATTGCGTCTGCACTGCACTGCCTTGGATCCACAACTAAACAGCGAATGGATCTCTTCTTCAGTGCGGTGTTGAACACACACACACACACACACACACACCCACACACACACACACACACACACACACACGCACACACACACACACACACACACACAATGTTACCTAATTAGTCGCTTCTGACAGGTTGATCTGGGGAATTGTCTGCCATGTCTAATAAGTCAACTAATTGTTAATTAAACATGTAAGGTGTTAATGCAGGTTATTCCTCTGCCCAAATGTTAGCAAACATGAACAACTTCCTCTCAAATTCAAAAAACAAATATGGAAGGCTTCGAGCTGATGTGCCATTTTATTATTATTATATCCTTTATTTAACCAGATAAAAAGCCTCATTGAGATTTGAAATCTCTTTTTCAAGAGGGACCTGGCATGACAGCAGCAGGCAGAGTTACAACATAAAACAACAAATACATTCATACATCAGTACATTAAAAACCTGGCAGTTCTAGAGACATCAATTCAAAGTAGGGTGACAAGCAATCAAGAATTAAAAACAGTCACATTGTCCAAGATCAGCTCTTTCCTGGTCCCTTAGCAAAGACTTGAATTCACCGACAGTGACCAGTTCTGATAGTCGCAAATCCGTCTGGAAACTATTCCAAGAAGACGGGGCGGCATATTTAAAAGCCGTCTTACCCAGTTCAGTTCTAACTCTGGGAACAAACATTTTAATAAAATCCATTGAGTGCTGAGCTGCTGGTTTGGGAAATATAAAAGTAATTGTTAGCACTTGGTATGCTGAGTATATTTTCCAGTTTAGGGTTTTGAGCTGCTGCTTAATCGGCAGCCAGTGAACACACCTGAGCAGAGACTGCCTCACCTGCCACCAGTCCACACTCCTCTCAATAAAACTGGCTCCAACCTCATTCTCTCCCAGATCGTCAACTTCTACACACCCCTGACTGGTTCCCTGCCTTGTTCCTGCCTCGCTGTTTATAACCTCTGGACTCCGACTCAGCCATCTGGTTCACCTGCCTGCCTCTACATTTCACGCAATCATTGTTTGCTGCCACATGGACTCCTGCCTGCCCCTTCCCAACCCTGTCTTGCCAGCTGTGTTCCCTTGTCCATAATCTGTGTTTTTCTGTATTTGGTTTGTTCTTCAGTTAGCTCTTGTGTCTCCTTGTTAGTATATTCCTTCCTTCTTCTTTGAGTCAGTCTAGTAATCTTTAGTTTGTGTCTTAGTTACTTGTGTTTAGCATCAGTCCTTGGTATCCTGCGAGTTAGTTTATGTTGGTGTTTCGTGTTCAGCCAGTGGCCCTCATTTAGTTTGTTTGCTTAGTTCCTTTCCCTCACCTACTTCCCTGAGTTACTTTGTGTCCTCGTGTCTGCATCCAAATTTGACCTTGTATATTCTTGTGAATAAAGACTGTTGCACCAAAACTCTGGTCTCATCGCCATCAAGATTAGTCTGCGCTTGGGTCCAACTGTGACGAACTGTGACATAATATATTGAAACCATGATTACTCCTATTTACTTGTCTATGACCAGCCAAAACGACTCAGACTTAATACACGGTGACGTCACAAGTTTGAGTATTATTTCTGTGGTTTCTGGCTTTGGGAGGGAAAGCTGTTCACATCAATCACAGCTTTACTACACAGTAGAATGAAAGTATTTGAATTACTAATATGAGCTGTGTTGATTGTAGAGTAATGATAGATTGTGTGAATTTATTTTCAGACTCCTATGTAATGTTGGATTGATTTTTGTTTTTTCATTTTGTATCTGTATAGCTTGTGATTGCTGTTTTTAAAATTAATATTAAAAATCAACTATTGAGTCAGGTGTCTCAGTAATCCTTTGATTATTAGTGTTGGTTAGAAATTAAACACACTAATCATCTACTCAGTATAATGAACGCTATCTACCTGAGCAGTCATTGCCTTAATCTCTTGGATGCTCTGTCTCCCTCCGTCTCATTCCCTCTTTCTATTTCTCTCCCTTCTTCCTTTCACTTTGTCCTTGTCTCCCTTTGCCCATCTCCCACTCTCTCTGCCTTTCCCTGTCCTATCCTCTCTCTCATTCTTCTGTCCCTTTCTCTCCTGTTTCTTTCCCTTTTTTTCACTCAGGTCATCACGGTAGACATCACACCTGTACGATTGCTGGTCATCTTGAATGATGACAACATTGTAAGAATGAAGCTGTGCAATGGGATTCCCAACTCGCTGGAAGAGCTCATGGAGGAGGTCAACAATGCGTGGTTGTTAGGAGGATACATAAGGCTGCAGTACAAGGACACTGACTTTGGGAATGTATTTGGGAATCTGACATCTACAGCTGTAATTAAGGAGAGTACAATTCTCAAAGAACTGGCACAAGCAACAGTGACGATCTTTATCAGTGGGAAAGAGAGTGCTTTTCATTACCCAAAGACATTTAGATAGTCATCACTGGAACACTGATCCTGAAGGAGTTGCCCATGGTTGCAATTAGGGATGCATATCGTTAGGATTTTATCGATACCAATACCAATATGATACTCTTTGTCGATACCGATATTTATCGATACTCTTATCGATATTACTATATGTAATTTGGAGTAAACAAAGATGTGAAAAGATGTTAAAAGATTCTTCTTTTTTTTAACCATTTTTATTACCACGAGAGGGGGTGACACCAGCAACATCATGTAACATCTCACAGCAGGAAGTCTTTTCTCAACACCTGCCTTTTAGGCTGAAGCAAGTCCGCTAGTTTTGCAGTGCAAGGTACTGTCAAACAAACTTGCAGCACACCACACATACAGTGATGCTGATAAAGTGCCTTCAAAGGAACTGTCCATATAGTGCTTCAACAGAAGCTAAACAGAAGCTAAATGCTATGGTAAATGGGGATTCCTGCTTTACCGGACTTGTAAAGGCTACCGCTTGGCTCACATTCCCTTAAAGATGAACATTATTTACAATTAAAGACATGACGGTAACTTATATTCACAGAGTTAATAACTACAAACTTAACAAGTCTACTCACCATGACTTGCCATTGTCGAAGCAGCGTGAGAGATTAGTAGTAGAGATTAAGCTGGGAAGTTGCACTGAGGAGGATGCAGCATTCGTTTTAGTCGCTTGACTAAACGAATGCTGCCCGAGCGCCCTCTATTGGCCAGCCGCCACTGGCTCCAAGTGACTTTCCTGACTTGTTCAAGTCAGTGATTGGCTTTTTCAGATCCGTGCTGAGCTCCTTTGACTTTCCCATTGTCGCGTTTGTTAGCATTTGTATCCAATGAGCCCTATTTAAATGGCCTCAGGGGAGTCACCAGCTGTAGTTACTCATAATCACTCATAAGTTTAAAAAGTCAATTAAAAAGTACCGATAACAGCATCATTTGTCCAGAATCATAGCAGTACTCCTGTACCGACCCAGTTAGGAACCAGGACCAAAAAATACCGCTTCTCGGTATGCATCCTTAGTTGCAATGCAATTTAACTTTAAATCTGTGCAAAATGTCCTGTTGGAACTTGATAGAACAAAGATGACTTCAAAGGACTGAGCACCCAGCTGGGCTGAAATGCACTGAGTAGCTTGATGGTATTTTCCCATGGTGTTTCACTCTGTTCCGTTTCTGTCGTCTTAAACATACAGAGTGGATGATGTAGTTTATCCAGGAACTTTATTAACTATTGTGCATAGTCAAACACCGATAACACTGACTCGTGACCTGGAGAGCGTCACACACAAATCCGTCCCCCCAGGAACACATGTCATAAACATTCCACTTAACACACATGGGTGCTTAACTTCTCCAACCAAAATGTTGGACCCTTTTATAAGAGGCTGGTGTTGGGAAGTTGTTCTTGCATGACTTTACCACTGTAGTATCCATAGACATGTTCAGAGGTTACCAGCTTCACAGGCTGAAGGAGATCCAGTGTGCTCCAAGCTGTGTAAAGCTGATTTGTCAGCCTCACAGGCTGAAGTAGGCTAATCTCACCAAAAAACTAAAGAATAACTGCATTTGCACTTGAGAGGTGGCACATATTTAGTTTGGCATTCAGCAGAAGGTGACTTGTTTGTAAATCTGTTTGTAGTACATGATGTTATGAGCTATGTGATGGCTTATGTTGTAAATATGCGCTATATAAATAAAACTGAACTGAATTGAATTGAATTGAAAAGTTTATTGGACAATAAATGTGAATGTGTTCTAAAGTAATGTGTGTTTATTTGATACAACTTAAAATAATCAACTTGCTTCAACCTTCAAAAATGGTTTGCATGTGTGGCATGAGGGAACTTACTGCAGGTAAATTTGTATCTACTGTTGTTGACAACGCCACCTAGGTTAGGCCTAGGACCCTGCACAAGGCAGACACAGGTTTGATCACCTTAAATATGGGGCAGATACAGTACCTTAAGATACCAAGGTTTTATTTAGTATATTTCTTGTTATTTAAAAAGATTGTTTTCTATGTATTCAAGTTTTAAAATATGAATATGGCAAATAACACAAGATAAGAAAGAAAAGAAAACACAGCAAGCCAAAATAACACAACATGCAATTGCAATAAACCCAAAATACAAAATAACAACCACCAGCTATGTACAGTTAAAATTTACACATGTACATTAGACACCGTTTGTTTTAATGACCATTAAAGGAACCAAGAGTTCTGTTCTTGTTATTCATTTATTTATTCTGGATCACTCACGAAAGGAACGGAGTTTTACCGGAAGTGCGAAATGGGCCAATCTAATGCAACGATGGTCCAAACACAGACAATCCAGAACAGTGGATGTGGGAGGAGCTATGCCAGACGTAGCCAGCGCTTTGATGTGGGCCGATGTAGTCCCCAGGAGACGTGGGAGGTGCAACAGGCAGAAGCCAACAACTTACCAAAGAAAGAGAAGCACTGGTCTCCAGACCCCGAACGGAGGGTGCTCCGATCCTCCGAATATACGTGTGAGCTACCGCGCATACAAAAGCACCACACTACATACAGGGAAAAGATATTAGACTGGCTGTGTACAGCCCAATGGGTCGAAGAGGGAGGCATGCCACTTACCTGTATGTTAGAAGAGAACTGGCTCACACTCACGGCCTTCACGAGCCGCGGAGACGCTAAAGCGGAAAAACGCACACATAAGTGCTAAGCACGGACCGACCAGAGACATGTAAGGAGACAATCACCATGCCAACTCACCCAAAAAGAGGAGCTTGAAGCTTCTGCAGCTGTGGATTACTCCAGCAGACCAAGCGTCCACACACGCCACAAGACGCCACGAAGGGTAGAGAGGATCCACTCATGAGACAAAAGATGATCGGGGCATAAATCCCCTCGGTCCCGCCCCACAATCAGCACAAAAAGACACAGGTGGAGGTGCGCGCCAAGAAACAGGTAGGGGAGGAGCACTCACTCTCCACACTGACACAAATGGTTACATTAGGTCAATAAAAGCCCTATTCTCACAGGATAAGTATTACCTGGGGACCCCGTGTAATAAATAAATTACCCCTCTACGTCAGCTTTTTATGTATCCCAGTCTCACGGGATACCAAAAGTCAGCTCTTCCCCAAGATTTTACTGACTTCCCTTGGATGATGTCAGCATGTTACGTATTGCGTAACATCCGCTGTTATTATTATTATGCTATTGTATTTTACTTTAACTTCGGGTTTGTTGGGTTGCACACTTTTATCAATCGAGTCGGGGAATAACATTCACTGATGCAGCCACTGCTTGAAAATGTTCTTGGTTATTGAGCTAGCTGTGTATTACAGTAGGCTGTTATGACCCATAGAGAGGGATAAACATATTTATAAAGGACACAGGCAACAATGTCAAGGATTCAAACTTTTAGTTTAATTTTAGTTGTCACTTAGGCTGGATATAGAAAAAAAACTGGTTGATCGGAGGTAGCGTGGAAACAAAACCCTTGACAGACCCGTGCCCCCCAAAAAACAGTGTCAAACTAAAAGGTGGACCTGGCAGGTCGGCCAAACAAAAAAAAAAAGGGAGCAGCACCAGGCCAACCCTATACAGGGCCATAGAAGCCGGTGCCGACATCTGAGCTAAGGAAAAACCCAAAGTAAACCCAAACCAAACGACAGAGCGAAAACAGGACGGCCGATCCTACCAGGTCAAACTGGAAACAAAGGCGAATGAGAACAAAGGAAACCCAGCTACCGGCCTGGCTGGAGACGGCAGCGTGGGGCAGCTCACGGGGGCGCACAGGTGGTGAGGTGAGAGAGAGAGAGCGCTCTGAACTCTGGCCTTTCATAGGTGAAACCAGAGCGCCATAAATTAAACTATCCATCCATCCATCCATTATCTTCTGCTTATCCGGGCTTGGGTCGCGGAGGCAGCAGACGAAGCAGGTCGTTCCAGACGTCCCTCCCCCCAGCAACGCTTTCCAGCTCATCCTGGGGGATCCCGAGGCGTTCCCAGGCTAGACGAGATACATAGTCCCTCCAGCGGGTTCTGGGTCTGCCCCGTGGCCTCCTCCCAGGCGGACGTGCTCGGAATACCTCCAAGGGAAGCCTCCCCGGAGGCATCCGAATCAGATGTCCAAACCACCTCAACTGGCTCCTTTCGACGCGAAGGAGCAGCGGCTCTACTCCGAGCTCCCTCCAGATGTCCGAGCTTCTCACCTTATCTCTAAGGCTTAGCCCAGCCACCCTGCGGAGGAAGCTGATTTCGGTCGCTTGTACCCGCGATCTTGTCCTTTCGGTCACTACCCAAAGCTCATGACCATAGGTGAGGGTTGGAACGTAGGTGGCCTGGTAAGCAGAGAGCTTCGCCTTACGGCTCAGCTCCCTCTTCACAACAGACCGGTACAGTGCTCGCAAAACTGCTGACGCTGCACCCAGCCACCTGTCCATCTCGCGTTCCATTTTCCCATCACTCGTGAACAAGATCCCGAGATACTTAAACTCCCTCGCTTGAGGCAGCAACTCCACCCCAACCCCGAGGGAGCACCCCACCGGTTTCCAGCTGAGAACTATGGCCTCGGACTTGGAGGTGCTGATCCGCATCCCCGCCGCTTCACACTCGGCTGCAAACCGCTCCAGTGCGTGCTGAAGGTCACAGTCTGATGAAGCCAACAGCACCACATCATCTGCAAAAAGCAGAGACGCGATACTGAGGTCCCCAAACCGGACACCCTCCTCACCATGGCTGCGCCTAGAAATCCTGTCCATGAAAACCACAAACAGGATTGGGGACAAAGGGCAGCCCTGGCGGAGTCCAACACCCACTGGAAACGTGCTTGACTTTTTGCCGAGAATGCGGACACAGCTCTCACTTTGGTTGTACAGAGACCGAACGGCTCCGAGCAACAAGCCCGGCACCCCATACTCCCGCAGTACCCCCCACAGAGCCCCTCGGGGGACACAGTCGTAGGCCTTCTCCGGATCCACTAAACACATGTGGACTGGCAGGTCGAACTCCCATGCTCCCCTCAGCAACTCTGCAAGGGTAAAGAGCTGGTCCACTGTTCCACGACCAGGACGGAATCTGCATTGTTCCTCCTAAATCCGAGGTTCGACAATAGATTGGAGCCTCCCTTCCAGCACCCTAGAGTAAACTTTCCCGGGGAGGCTGAGAAGTGTGATACCCTGGTAGTTGGCACACACCCTCCGGTCCCTCTTCTTGAAAATGGGAACCACCACCCCGGTCTGCCACTCCACAGGCACCGTACCCGATGCCCACGCGACATTGAAGAGACATGTCAGCCAAGACAGTCCAACAATGTCCAGAGCCTTTAGCATCTCAGGGCGAATCTCGTCCACACCTGGTGCCTTGCCACTGAGGAGCTTTTTAACCACCTCGGCAACCTCTGCCACGGATATGGACGAAGATTCCCCCAAGTCTTCAGGCTCTGCCTCCTCCGCAAAGGACATGCTTACCGGGTTCAGGAGTTCCTCGAAGTGCTCCTTCCACCGCCTGACGATGTCCCCAGTTCGGGTCAACAGTTCTCCTCCCCGGCCGTACACAGCCTGGGCAAAGCCCTGCCTCCCCTTCCTGAGGCGCCGAACTGTTTGCCAGAACTTCCTCGAGGCCGACCTAAAGTCCTTCTCCATAGCCTCACCAAACTCCTCCCACACCCGAGTTTTAGCTTCCGCAACTGCCGCAGCTGCAGCCCTTTTGGCCAACCGGTGTCAGCTGCTCCAGGAGAACCCCGAGCCAACAAGGCCCGAAACGCCTCCTTCTTCAGCCTGACGGCTTCCCTTACCGCCGGTGTCCACCAACGGGTTTTTGGGTTGCTGCCACAACAGGCACCAGAGACCCTCTGACCACAGCTCCTAACAGCCGCTTCTGCAATGGAAGCTTTGAACATGGCCCACTCCGACTCCATGCCCCCAACCTCCCTCTGATTGCAGGAGAAACTCTTCTGGAGGTGGGAATTGAAAACCCTACGGACAGGGTCCTCCGCCAAACGTTCCCAGTTCACCCTCACGACCCGCTTGGGTTTGTCAGGTCTGTCCGGCAGCCTTCCCCGCCACCATCAGCTGTCAACTGATCACCATCAGGTGGTGATCAGTTGACAGCTCTGCTCCTCTCTTCACTCCAGTGGTCTGATGATACGACTACAAAGTCGATCATCGACCTTTGGCCTCAGGTGCTCTGGTACCAGGTACACTTATGAGCCACCTTATGCTCGAACATGGTGTTCGTTATGGACAATCTATGACGAGCACAGAAGTCCAATAACAAAGCACCACTCGGGTTCAGATCGGGCAGGCCGTTCCTCCCAATCACCCCCCTCCAGGTTTCTCCATCATTGCCCATGTGAGCATTGAACTCACCCAGGAGAACAATGGAGTCCCCAGATGGCACGCCTTCCAGGACGCCACCCAGAGACTCCAAGAAGGCCGAATACTCCAAACTGCTGTTCGGTGCATAAGCACAAACAACAGTCAGAGTTTTCCCCTCTGCGACACGCAGTCGCAGAGAGGCGACCCTCTCGTTCTCTGGGGTGAACTCCAACAACGCGGCGCTCAGCCGGGGGCTTGTGAGTATCCCCACACCCGCCCGGTGCCTCTCACCATGGGCAACTCCGTAAAAGGAGAGAGACCAACCCCCCCTGTGCGTGGAGGTGAGCCCAACTATATCTAGCCGGTATCGCTCCACCTCCCGCACCAGCTCAGGTTCCTTCCCCACCAGTGAGGTGACGTTCCATGTCCCCAGAACCAGTCTACGCCACCAGGGGGCGGTGCGCCCAGACGCCCGCTCCTGCCTACTGCCCGGTGTGCATAGCACCCGACCCCGATTTCCTGCCCTGCGGATGGTGGGCCCACTGGGCAGTGGCCCCGTGTAACTTCTTCGGGCTGTGCCCGACCGAGCCCCACGGGACCCCAAGGCCCTACCTCGCCCTGACCCGGGCGAGGTAGCGGCTTCCCTTGTAATCGATATCATCAGGGTCTTCTGAATCGCTCTTTGTCTGGTCTCTCCCCCAGGACCAATTTGCCTTGGGAGACCCTACCAGGGGCTATTGCCCCGGACAACATAGCTCCCAGGATCAATTAAACTACAGAAACCTAATAACCAAATAGACCTACTAGAAAAACTGGAATAATCAAAGGCAAATATAACTGAACGAAGGAAAAAAAATGCAAAACTAGATTCAATGCAGATGAGGGAAAGATGTACTAAACCAAAAAAAAAGGTGAAATGTGTGCCCCCAGCACATAACAGGCTAAAAATAGAAAACATTATTCTTACCACACACTTTCAGGCAAGTGATCCACCATTTGAAGGTGAATTTCTTCCTTCTTTTTAGCCTGGTCTTTTTTTTCCCGTACGTGATGGGCCGATAAGCTCTTACCAGCCCGGGACCTAAAAGCTCCTCTCAACACTCCAATGCAGCCTCCATCATTCACCAAAAATTAATAAAAATGCGACTAGTAAACAAAAACCGCCAAAATGCCTGTGGGGTCCCACCCATTTCTGTCCAAGTCACCAAGATGCGTATTCTCATGGGATTAAAATTATCCCAGGACATCGGAGTTCAGCAAAATATAGTAGGTACTTCGCGAGGGAATTTTTATTTTCCAAATTACCGACATGGCCAATTCTCACGGGATTAACATCACTGACGACCTCAGCAATTATTACAATTTACAATGGGTCCCCAGGTAATACTTATCCTGTGAGAATAGGGCTAAAGACAACAAATGTTTTTAATTCAGGACCATTTGAAATAACTGTTGGTCCAACTCAAGAAAATAGCTCGCATGTAGTTTAAAATCCAGGCTGAACTAAGTCAATTCTTTACATCGAGTCAAAGTCAAATAGTTCTTTTGAATGATTACTCTACAATTTGTAGGCTTTACCCATGTAGTATTTTTTTCAGTGCACATTCCAGCACTGAACTCTTTCAGACACCACACACACACACACACACATGCATGCACACACACACTAAACAGGATGACAGGGATTACTCATTTGGGCTCCAAAAGTGCAGTGAGCCAGATGGCAAAATCAATTAAGTTCAGCTTGTGGCTTCACTAGTTAAGACATCCGCAAATATTTAATAAATGTCACCTCTCTCATCGCCCAATCTCTCCACACTGGCCCAAATCCTCAGTAATCACATGAAACTCTCTGAAACAAAATGGAAAATGTTAGTTTTTAAATGATTTCAGTTGTGCTGATTATTAATTTAACCTTCACAAATAGGTACTGCCGATGTGGGAGGAGTACAAGGCCACTTTCTATTTGTAGTAGTGACACAGAGTATAACCAACTATCTGATGAAATGCTCTTTAATTAGTTATTGTGTTTGAATGTTTTCTCAGCTCTCTGGCTCTTAATAGCTGTATAGCTCCTGTGTGGAGAATCCTCATAGAATATACTAACAGTGGTGTAATTCTGTAATATCTATCAACTTATTTCATAACCTTAGATAATATATGCAGTACCAGTAAAAAGGTTGAGCACACTTGTATTATAAAATAAGGCAATCATGGTTTCATTTACCAGGTGAGAGCTTGTTAAAAGTTAACCAATGGAATATCCTGTGTTTGTAGTGAATTCCAGACCATCAGCTGTGTTGTGCAAAGATAGTTTTAGTTTACAACAAATATTACAGTAATATTCTAGTAATCAGTATTATGGAAATAACTACTTCACTAAAAGAGAAACACTGGTCCATTGTTCATTAAAGACATGGAGATCAGTCTAGGAGGTTTCAAGAACTTTAAAAGTTTCTTTAAGTTTCTTCACACTGTGATGAAACTGGCTCTCATGAGGACTGCCCAAGGAAAGGAAGACCTAGAGTTCCTCCAGCTGCAGAGGAGAACTTCATTAGAGTTAGCAGTCTCACAAATCAACAATTACAAGCAGTTCAGATTAAAGCCCACATCACTGCTTTCCAGAGTTTAAGCAGTTGACACAACCTAGTATCAACTTTTTGGCCTTGGCTGTCACTACAATCACTACAATCACTACTACATATTTCTTCTATACCCTAGGTCAGTAAAACTTGCAGGCCGTGGTCCAAGTCTGGACCCAGACGCCATCCTATACGGACCCGTACCGATGGTCAATAAATTAGAAGGGGATTTAAAAATTGATGGGATGCTTCTATTTTAATCGGCACAGCTTTTCTAGTGTTTATGACATTGGTTTAGCATATCAGGAAATGCACAGACCAATTGCATATGAGTTAAGCCTTCCCATGTGACGCTACTCAGCCAATAAAGTCTCTACATTCCAGGCACAAAATTTTGGAGTTCTGCATACAGACAAAAGTTAAGAGGCGAGAGACAGACGGAAGGATAGAAAGAAAAGAAAAAGACGAAGATACCAGTGAGACGGAGACAAGGAGAGAATCAAAGAATTTTGTTAGGACACGCTGCAGCTCAGCTTTCACCAAGCAACAGGAGGTAGGGGAGTGGGATATAAAGAGAAACTAAAAGCGTTCAATTGTTAAGATTTGTTGAGATCTGCATTCTGTAAAGTACATCAACAGATATCACACCAACTCAAGTTAGACACAATGATGTTCCGGACCTTTGCTTTAATACATTTTCTCTGGCTGGACCTCTTTGAATTTTAGTTGAATTCCCCTGTTACGCACTACACTGGAAGCCATGTGCTAATTCGTAGTACA
This sequence comes from Dascyllus trimaculatus, assembly GCA_024666655.1. Lineage (NCBI taxonomy): Eukaryota > Metazoa > Chordata > Actinopteri > Pomacentridae > Dascyllus > Dascyllus trimaculatus. The sequence goes on from CM045457.1 coordinate 1,064,427, forward strand.
AAAATCAACATCCATTATGACATTTGACTGCAAATATCAGCCTGCAACTGAAGTAAAAATTTGTAGAGTTGTCTTACCATCATTCACATTTTCCTTTCAGCTGTCATCAGCTGCAACATCAAACTGACATCTGAGCAGTATTTAACATGCTGCCTGGTTTAAGTTGATGGTGAGCAATGCCACAAATCTGGGCACCACCTGCTATCCTGTTATCCCCACCTCAGCACCTCCTGCTATCCCCACCCCCCCTCATCCCTACTCTCACCCCAACCGGTTGAGGCAGATGGCCGCCTTCCCTAAGCCTGGTTCTGTCGGAGGTGCTTTTTTCACCCTCCCCTATCCTAGGGGGTTTTCTGCACTGTCGCTGACTGTTTGCTCATAGGGAATCTATGGACTTTGGATTGTTGGGTTTTCTGTTTTCTGTTTCTAACTCATAAGGTCTGTACCTTACTATGTTTAGTGCTGTGAGATCATATATATTGTGAATTTGCTCTATGTAAATAAAACTGAATTGAACTGAGTTGCAAAGGACAATTTCATTTTTATTGAACCTGCCTGTTTGAAGCCATGCTGGCTTTCCCCAACTCTGTTGTACAGATTCAGGGAAATACAGAGCTGCACAGAATACTGTGTGAACAGTATCAGAGAAACCAACATGAGCTCTTGTAACTTTCAAAAAAAAAAATCATGAATCTTTTTAAATATTTGTGTCTGACAGAAAAGAAACAGAGAAATTAGCCGCTTGGAGCAAACATTTTGCTAACTGCATTAGGGGTCTCCATCAGGGGATCAGCTTGTTCACTTACCTAATCATATTTTGTTGTGTAAAGCTGACTATCTAGAAATTGTACAGTTAAAGGCCATGATGGATTACCCTCTAATACATACAGAGAGGAATATGTAAAGTTGGGTCACACCTTTACGCAGACAATACCGTATAAGCTTCTGGCTCAGGTTTTGGTTGACACTCCAAATATTTCCCTTTTTGTATGCACTGTCCAACCAGTGCTCTCCTCCCACCACATCACGCCACTCTTTTATTTTTCATGTTTCTATCAAATGAGTGGCCAGATAAATTATTCCAGTGTAATGCTAGTGAAATGCTTTACTCATCCATCTGAAAAACCTGTAATGACACCTGCCTCATGCAGCCTTATAGAGCTGCTCAGTGTTCTGTGACTCTGTTTCAGAGGCTTCTTCAGTGTGTCAGGAAGACAGCTTTGACATAAGAGAGTCCTTGCGTGCAATATTAAATGGAACAATGTGTATAGTGTAATGTGTCGCATTGTGTTGAGCTGAATTGTCACTACGTAAGACTAGGTGATTATACACTCAGAAATTTTCGCCCTGACTTGACAGTGAAATGACAGACCATGCTAGACTACACTAGACTGCCAAGCATAGTCTGCCATCTTGCATGACCTGCATAATGCCAATGTGAAACAACAAGTGGTGTCCAAAGTGGTCTGTACAACTATGGACCCATCTACACACTGTGCAAAGAGTACAGTAACGCTTGTCTATCCCTGTGTTTGGCTTTCCCATGGTTACAGGTAGGGGTGGAATAGTGCTTTATGCTCCTACTGGGCAAAGTCATGGAAAACATTGTGGAAACTGACACGCACACATACCTATATGAAGTATTCACCACCCTTGGACATTTTCTCCGTTCACTGCTTTTCAACATTGAATCATGATCAATATAATTTAGCCTTTCAAACAAGAATTTGCATAAGAAGACTCATTTATGTAAAATATTTCAACATTTTTAAAAATTATTGATAAACTTAATTTAAAAAATATTAAATATAAAATAAGTGATTGCATAAGTATCCACCTTTAAAGTATTCACTATAAAAGTGACTGGGACCATTTCTGTTAGAAGTCACACAGTTACTAAAATGGAGATCATCTGAGTTCAGTGAATGTGTCTGTAGTGATTGTAGTATCAGGATAACTGTAATTAGAAGGTCCAGTCACAGGTGAATCAGTACTCCTGGATGTAAGTGCACAATAAAGAAAAGAAATCTCCAAGCAACTCCATGAAATATTTAAGTCAGGGGGTGGATACACTGAAATTTCCATGCCACTAAATGCCCCTAGGAGTACAACTAAATCCATCATTGTGAAAAGGAATAGAGCAGGCCTTTCTCAAAAACTGAGTGACATGTTACATGCAACAGACAGACTAGTGAGGGAGGCCACCAAGACATCTTTGACCCTTCTGAAGGGGTTACAAGCTTCAGCAGCTGTGGTGGGAGAGACTGTGCATACAGCAACAGTTGCCCAGGCTCTGCACTAGTCAGAGTTTAATGGGGAAGTAGCAAAGAGAAAAGCATGGTTGAAAATAGAAAAGACTCATCTTCAATCTTGACTCCAGTTTGCAGGAAGGCATGTGGAAGACTCTGAAGGCAACTGGAAAAATATTTTTTTGTCTGATGAGACTAAAATTGAGCTATGTGGTCATCAGACTAGACGCCATGTTTGTCAGACACCAAACACGGCACGTCCTGACAACCACACAATCCCCTCTGTGAAGCACGGTGGTGGCAGCATCATCATGTTTCTAGTAGCAGGCCCTGGAAGGCTTGTAAAGGCAGAGGGTAAAATAAATGCAGCAAAGTATAGAGATATCCTGGAGGATAAGCTGATGCATTCTGAGTCAGAGAACTGACTCAAAGAACAATGACTCGAAGCAAACAGAAGGACACAGAAATGGTTTCAAGACAAAAAAGTGAGTGTTCTGGAGTGGCTGAGTCAGACTGTTGACCTCAGTTCTTTTGAGAATAAGTGGCTGGACTTGAAAAGGGCTGATCATTCTCAATCCCTGTGCAACCTCACAGTTTTGCAAAGAGGAACTGGATAAAATTGCAGGGTCCAGATGTGCAAGGCTGATTGAGACGCATCTACACAGGCTCAATGCAGTACTGCATGACAGTCCTGATGCTCCTTATCTTTTGAGTCAGACTTTCAGACTGATACTGATATCATGTTAACTGAATGCAACATTACCCCAAGTGCGGGGCCATGATTGAGAAAGTGAAGAAAGGGTTGCACACACTTATATTTTCCAACCATTAATACTGCAGTTTACGTCTATGAAGCCCATTCATTAACGGTCAGCCAATAGCTCATTTGTTTTTGGAAAGATTAAATGCTTGGGCTAAATTGATGGGGCTCTTGTGTGAACTTGAGATATTACATCATGCGCTTCAGTTTACCAACCTAATTAATTAAAATCTATTAACTGGTGATGTTATTATAAAGAATTTGCAGAGGAAGGAGGTTGGGCCAAAAGATAGATTTTAACACAAGACCAATGTTTGCTTCCTTTGTTCATCTGTATTTTAATCATGTCCACAGTCATTCCCCAAAGCTTAACAACACCTTTATTGTTGTAACCATGGAAACAAAGTTCATGTATTTCACTCCTCTTATACCTAATTATCATTAGATCATTTACTATAGCTTATACTGAAAAAGACACAACAGGCTAAGAAGATGTATCAAAGGATAGAGAGTAATGGAGGGCAGAGTGGAAAGAGGATGCTTTAATTCTCTTTCCAGTTTATTGAATGTAGTTTCATTCAATAAACTACATACAGAGACGAGGTAGGTTGTTTCGTCATCTTAGAGAATTTGCCACAGTTCTTCAGTGCATTCAGTCTGTCTCAGTGTCTTCTGTCTCTTCGTGTAATCCAGACCCAGACTGACTCCATGATGATCAGGACTCTGTGGTGATCAGACCATCTGATGTAGGACTCCTTGTTCATCTTGTCACTAAAGATAGTTCTTTATGTGTTTTACTATGTGTTTGAAGTCACCATTCTCACACAGTGGACAGTGCCAACCTATTGTCAGTGTTAAAAAAGCCACATGCTGAACTTCACTGACAAAGTACGGTGTACCTTCTGGCAGGACACAGCAGCAGTACATTAAGTCAGAACCAGCTGACTCTTCTGCAGCAACACAAAAACAAGTCAGCAATCATGTTACACCAAATCAGTGTGGATGTCATGTATCTGAATGATGTGTGTCTGCTGGCTTCTGTTCTGCAGAGCCCTGCGGGCTTTATTACACTCCCTGCTGAACCTCTTGCTGCTTCTTGGATTCAGTGGGGAGCCCCCTCAAGAGCACAGCCTGTTCTGTCATAATATTAATATATAGCACTCTATGCAATAACTAATCCTATATCCTGCGGCACATCTCTAATAGAACACTATTTGTCATTTTAATTTTCTACATTTACTTTTTTCAAAAATGAAAAGTCTATTTCCTTTTCTATGAGGTATTAGGAAAGAGCTGTGATCTTATGTCAGCATTTCATTTCTCATCCAACCAGTTAAAAAATAATGGTTGGGCAGAGCCTGTCTTCATCCAACTTGATGTTAGGAGGTGAGAAAAAGGAAAAAAAGACGTCAATTATGAGGTAGAAAAAACAACAATAGATATTTCCCCTTTAATATTCTCACTGTAATGTCATGAACATGTTTCTACATTTTCAGTACCTTTGGGCAACAGCAGACCACAGTATTATTTCACTATTAGAAACTGATCCAGTGGTTATGAAGTTGATTAGTAATGACTGGCAACTTCACAGTGAGGACGAGATTTCCAGAAGTCACAGTGCTCAGCTGCTGTGATCTAGGAATTAGTAACAGGAAATAACTTACTGAAAAAATATAAATTGTAATTATTATATGTTTGCTTACACTGTGTTAGTCAGAATTTGGGGGGACCCATGAACACCTCTGAAGTAAACCACTCCATGTGGCTGGTTATATAGGTGATGGAGCAGAGATTCTCCTCTGAGCTCCCTTCTCACCCTGGTGATCCTCATCCTGTCTCTAACACTGAGCCTAGCCACCTTGCAAAGGAAACCATTTCTTTCCAGTTTTGTCTTCAGTTTCAGTCTGTCGATCACTACCCAGAGCTCATGGTGCACAGGGTCTGGCTGCATTGCATTCCAGCTTAACACTGAATTACTTGCAGTTCCTTCATTGTTTCAGTGTCCACTGGACACTTCTCAGGATCAGGGTGTGTGCTCTTATTTACTGTAGTACAGAGCCATTGTTTTAATGGTGTTGCAGAGCATACTTAATAGACATTTGTTGCGTCTTACAATGTTCTGTGGCTACATTTGAATATGAGAACTCTTGGTGCCTCTAATTTTCTCTGTCATCAATCATTTTAAATGTCAGTATAGCCAAACTCATAGCTTACACACAACTTTGGTGATGGCTGCAGGTTAACATAATAGCTCATTTGTGAGCTGTGATCATATTTCCCAATAGTTGCAACATCTTGCTACAGAAAACAAAAACTATGTAAATGATATTATATGATGGCACAGCCTTGTTAGAATGACAGCAGATTGTCTGCTGCAGCTGTGTCAGAGCAGAACCACAATGCAGACACAATACTGAGAACATTTGAGGGTTGGAAAGTACATTGCCCTCCAAAAGTATGTTAACAGTATTTGAATTGGAAATTAGGCTTTCATTTCCTATTTATATGCACATATATTTTGTCATTTTATACAAAGACCCACTTGAGGGTCTTTTTTTTCTAGGAATGCAAAAGTAAGTGAACAGATGAATGTCAAAGGAATAAAAGTGGCAAAGTCTAACATTTAGTTGCAACTTTGGCCTTCAAAGCAGCTGCCTTCAGTTTTGCTGTTGTTGTTTTCTTCGTTAAGGTGGTTATTTGCCTTTTGTCTTCTTTCCAGTTTTTGTTGTTAGTAAAAGGTTTGGTTGATGAGGAACAGAAACAGCCATACATGTCCAGATCATTGATTGTCCTCTTCCATGGTCATCTGATGAGCAGGAATAGTTTGGATCATCAGTGTTGTTTCTCTGTCATAGTTAGTTCTTTGATCTTCATGCTAGTGTTAGGTTTCTGAAACTGAAAGCTAGACACCTGGTGCCTTTTATATGTGAACTATCTGTGCAAAAGGACTGGGCAAAGACTTACACCCATCAGTCGTAAACATACCTTTATACAGTGTAAAAAAGAGGACTCAATATTAAAACCTCTCTTTTGTATTAAATGACAAGCTAATGCCAATGTCGAGGTTTATCACATTGCTGACAACACTGCAGTGATGGGATGCATCACCGTGGGGACAGAGCGGCCTACAGGATGGAGGTGGCCGGTCTGGTGTCATGGTGCGAGGACAACAACCTCACCCTCAACACAGACAAAACGAAGGAGATGATAGTGGACATGAGGAAGGAGAGGAGACCTCATCAGCCACTCTTCATCCGGAAGCTTGAAGTGGAGTGGGTGAGCAGCTTTAAATACCCTGGGGTCCACATCACTGAGGACTTCATGTGGACTACCAACACCACACAGCTGGTCAGGAAAGGTCAACAATGGCTGTGTAACATTTTTGTAACCCTTGTAGAATGTGAGGTAGACACTAGTTGGGCCAATTACTAGATTCGGAAGGAGGGTAGTGAAGACCAGCAGAGAGTACAAAAGAATGGATGGAGCCACAGGTAAAGTTTTGTGGAAATATAATGAAGGTTCTGCACAGGAACAAATATATGCATTCAATCTAAAACAAAATAAAATGAATAATAAAACCTGTCCTTCTCTGAGCTCAGTTTATTTTAGTCCTGCCGGCTAATTGGTCAGTATGTTCAAGTCAAATCCAAGTTGTGAGGGTTGTGAGGTGTGGTACCGCACTGTTAAAACAGTTCTTGGTAAAGGATAGCTGGGTTCCAGAGGTTCAGCTCAACGGGGGCTCGCCATCTCCCTCGTCAGGGAGAGAATTCAGATCCAAGTTCAATGGCTCCATACAAAAAACCTAGCCTGTTAAAGAACAGGACTGTTACCATTGAGTTCCCATCTCTTCTTTGTTATATGGCCATATTAATACCAATGTACATGTTGTAAAATACTAACATTTAACATTAATATTCAAATTCAAATGTACTTATAATCATGGAATGAAAATAAAACACCCGTTTGTAATTCAAAGTTCACATAAACATTAATCATGAATACCCAATAACTGTGGTAAACCATGTTCACACATTGTACCTTTAAGATAAATTGCATTATAATGTAGTGCATTGGTGAAATGTTCAAAATGTAATTTCTATATCAAACAAAATCATGTCTTCACATTTGTATATTATTTATAAGTACAATAAAATTGTTTTAGCAAAATAAAGCTTTGGAATATTATCAAAACTGCTTAAATGCCCAAGTGTAGTGCATTACACCTTGGTATGAGAGCAGCAGGTCAACTAAAGCGTAGCGGTGACGCCCAGTAGCTAAAAATAGAAACACCGCTATCAATTTCCAAAAACAAAACAGAAAAATATTCCTCTACATTACTTTGAGTTTTAGCTTTAAAATGCGCATTTTAATTACTTAGAAGCTTTAGAACATGGGCAACATGTGTAAAACCATGAGAAATATAAAGCTTTGACGTGCCCGTGGGGTTTTCTGGGCGGAGACCCCGCACATGTTCCCGACAGCAAGACAATGTGGTGGATGCTACAGGTTAGGCTAGAAGCTAGCGCAGTTAGCCACTCACCGAGCGCCTCGTATTTCACTGGCTTTTCACACGAGGATAAGCTCCGCGGCTAAAACACAGTTCATGCAGATCTACACAAAAGTGATAATCAGCTTTAATTGTCCATTTTAATATTTCAGCTTAGAGCCAGCCCTGACTCACCTAATATCTTCCAGTATTCCACACACAGAGGAGGTTCAGTCCGCTTCCCGCTTCCCCGCAGTTCGAAGGATTTTGAGAGTGGATTCAAGGCAGAGATGGGTCGGACTGCTCTCTCTTCGGTCTTTAATACGGATCTTGGATATAAATATCAATTTTTGGTAGAATTTGACGATGGTTTTGGACTTTACCGCTTCCAGGTTCAATGTCTTGGCAATCGGGTCTCTCGCTCCGGTGGAAAAGGAAGGAGCTGTGAGGCTACATGCAGGTCACAGCAGCAGAAGTGGGCGGGCTTAGCTCTGACAGCCAATAAGGACTCAATTTCTGTCTTTGGGCCTATTCTGATGTGAATATGCTTGATTGGCATATTTATTGGTGAATCACGTTTTGACAATGGAATAACATAGACTTGTAACCCACTGGGTTACAGCTGTATTTCCTGAGAAGGCTGAGGAAGTTTGGCATGTCAGCCAGGATCCTTAGCAACTTCTGCAGCTGCACTGTGGAGAGCATCCGAACCAGCTGCATCAGCGTGTGGTACGGCAGCACTACGGCCCTGGACCACAAACGACTGCTGAGAGGATCACCAGGACTCCACTGCCCTCTCTGCACTACACCTCCCACTGCAGAGTCCACAGGAGAGCTGCCAGCATCATTATAAGGACACCACCCACTCACAACATGGACTGTTCACACTCCTGCCCTCAGGACAGAGGTGGAGGAGTGTGAAATGCAGGACGACCCATTTAAAAAACTCTTTCTACCCCACTGCAATCAGAATCCTCAACAGCTGACTGGATCACACTAAGGACACTTTAAAAATCCACATACTTGAAATTTCTAGTTATCTTCTGTTTCAAAGTAAGAATTTCATTGTGCAGGGACACGTGTTTCTTTACTGTGCACATGACAATAAAACTTTGAATCTTGAATCTTGCTACTTTAAAAAATTGAGTGTCACTGCTTCACTTTGCCACCCAGCAGTGTGATTCATCCATGGATCTGGGTGCTCTGACTTCCTGTAGCTGTGCTGATGAGCCAGTAACGAGAGACTTTAGTCATATGGGTGGTGGCTCTGGATGAATGGCAGTAAAGCCTGTTTTCTCATCAGCCTGAAAAATGAATGTAGAAAGCAGGAACACTATACCAACTAGATGAGCCGCAGTGCCTTTTTAATGTTGTTCACTGTATTTTAGCCCCAATGAAAGAGATGTTGACTTCACACCTTTGTATCCTCTGACTGCTTTAATCCACACTCAGATTCTAAGTATGACCCTCAACAAATTTACTCTCACTTCATCACCCTCATCTCTATTTGCTATTCGACTGCTTGTTCTACTTCTCTGCTCCAGAAGAGACTCCAGGTATTCTGCTCACTTTGAGGGACCCCAGCCAAGCAGCCAGAGAGAGCATGAAAGGGATGAAATGTGTTGTAAGTTCATTTTCTCTAATCATTTTTCACACGGGGATGGATTTTGAGTTCCAGTCGGCTGATGTTCTCCATCAAGTGAGACGCATAAAAGGACTTCAAAAATGATAACAAAGCTCTGTATTTACTCCAAGCAGAAGCCATTCAGAAGCTCGGAGAGGCGGTGATAGACTTTCACCCCACGTCGAGCAGGAACAGACAGCCGAAAAATATATTTTAGGTTCTGACAGTCAAAAAGGAAGAGAGAAAAAAATCCTCCTCATTCTTATGCATCCTTTTTGTCTTTGTTTGAGGCAATAATGGCTGACACAGGGGACAAAATTATAAATCTACTCAGAGGGGAAATGCACATGGATTTTCATAATGTGCTATTTTTCACACATGCACATACACACTCAGCAAGAAAAAAAAGAAGAAATCTCTGTACTTTTTACCAAAGCCCCATTTCGGTGCTCCCGCTCAGCGACTGTTAGACAAATGAAAGCACTTTTTTCTGCAGTATAATTTGGATTTGTTATCACATTCTATTACATGAACGCCTGCATGCCTGTGATGCATGCTCAGGGAGGGGAGAGGGGACGAGAGACAGAGGAAAAAGTGTAGACGGAGTGAGGGGGGGAATGGGAAAGTGTAGCAGGCAGAATGAGCTTCGTATCCTTAAGGCAGGGCTAGTTAATATTAAAGTCAATTTATAACCTTTCATAGCGCGGGTCTTCAGAGGGAAATTAATCTTGCATGAAGGGTGATTTCTGTGACGAATTACGAGGCTACAGAATGACCGTTGCTAATACACAGTTCACCTCTTCTGCAATCTGCGGAAAGAATATGGAGAGAGGTCTGCATGTGCCGGTACCAAAATAAGTATACCCACATTAACACTGGACCACTGTTTCACCTCGCTAAACAATCAGCTGAGCATAATAGTCCCTAAATCAGATAACATTTACCACTAGAGCTTTGATAGTACCGACTGCAAATATCTAGACTGACAGCAAAGAGTTCTAGAAAGGACTGGACTGTGGACCTCATTTCCCCACAATTCCCAGCAAAGCCCCAGGGGGACTAACAGGTTGGTTCGCTAATACAAGACACTGTAAAACAAAATGTATTGTTTTTTAAAGCTGTCAAATGCAATACAAAACATATTTATTATACATCAGTGGCAGACCATGCACTTCACGCCTAGGCCTTCAGTGACGTCCCACTTAATCCTACCTAAATTAATACACCTCATAATACCATCAATATGACACCAGGGCTCAAGAATCCATACAGAATCACACTTACACATTACATCACCTTAATATAGGCTAGTCGAGCAACACTTAATTTCTGGAGCATTCAAAATCAATAACCTCACAATTAAGAGTAGGAAAGTAAGATCACAGATACTGTCAAAACTCAAAGATAAAAAAATATTTTAAGAGATCAGTCAACAACAGTAGCTATCTGAGCTCAAACAAGTTTGTCCAATAAACTGTGCATTGTCACCGCTTCATAAAAGACACCAAGGAGACGATAAGGACACAAACTATTTAGAGTAGGGTTTGGCTGACCTCTTCTCCCATTGTCCAGCTTTTCATGAAAGGTCTGTCTTGAAAATGGCGTGGCTAGCATATCCATATAACCAAATCCATCTTGGGTTAAAAAACACAGTGATAGCTGTCGGTAGCTGGATCTCCTAGTTTAGTCCAGAGTTCAAAGTAATTCCGCCTTTCAGGCTCTCATGAGTGTGCTTATGCAATCACAGGACCCGTACATGTCCACTTCAGCGTAAGACCTTCTAGCTGGCCTTGGTGTCGCAGACTCGAGATCTGATTGGCTGTCGCAACTGACTGTGTCCGTTCACTCACAGGGCACAGGAGCCTGCTCTGTTGGTTCTGAAAGCCTTGAGAAGATTTCATAGAACTGACAACACAAGCTAGCTGAAATATGATTGGAGTAAACTCTACCATAATATACAACACTTGAAGCAGCACAAGCACGTGGATATAATATGACATGAACAGAGCAGACTATAAAGAATAATTTTATTTACATATTTACTAGTGCTGTCAAAAATATTGCGTTATTAATGCGTTAACGCAAATCAATTTTAACAGCGCCAATTTTTTTATCGCAAGATTAATGCTCTTTTTGACCTAGTGAACTTGTAGTTTTTTCACAAGCTGTGGCTACAGCTAGTCACTGTAGAAAAACTACAGGGTGAGGGCGAGGGCGAGGTGTTCACCATCGGAATCTGATGGGATCTCCTGCTGGCAGTAGCACCGCAGCAGTGTTCTTGCTCACCATGCCTTTGTGTCGGCTCCTTTTCCACGTCCCGAACTGTGTGCTGCTGGTGCAGATGCTCAGCCAGGTGACGGCGGCCGGGGGGGGGGATTAAAATGATAATTCAAGGGACATTTAGAATAGATAAAAGAATGTGGGATTAATCGCAAGTTAACTATGACATTCATGCAATTAATTGCGATTAAATATTTTAATTAATTGACGGCACTAATACTTACAAAAAGAATCATTGTCTGAGTATGTTTAGGCCAGCAGAGGAGGCGTTACTGGCCCTGATGGCCCACCACTGTTATACATCATGCATCAGAAGCAAACAAAGCATGTGCAAAATACAGTTAGGTCCATAAGTATTTGGACACTGACACAATTTTCAGCATTCCAGCTCTGTACAACACCACAATGGATTTGAAATGAAACAATCAAGATGTGCTTTAAGTGCAGACTTTGAGCTTTAATTTGAGGGCATTTACATCCAAATCAGATGAACGGTGTAGGAATTACAATACATTTTATATGTGCCTCCACCTTTTTAAGGGACCAAAAGTATTTGGACAATTGGCTACTCAGCTGTTCCATGGCCAGGTGTGTGTTATTCCCTCATTATTTCATTTACAAGGAGCAGATAAAAGGCCTGCAGTTCATTTCAAGTGTGGTACATTAATTTGGAATCTGGTGAGGTCATCTCTCAATATGAAGTCCAAAGAGCTGTCACTATCAGTGAAGCAAGCCATCATTAGGCTGAAAAATCAAAATAAACCCATCAGAGAGAAGCAAAAACATTAGGTGTGGCCAAATCAACTGTTTGGTACATTCTTAAAAAGAGAGAACGCACTGGTGAGCTCAGCAACGCCAAAAGACCTGGAAGACCACGGAAAACAAGTGTAGTGGATGACAGACGAATCCTTTCCCTCATTAAGAAAAACCCCTTCACAACAGTTGGCCACATCAAGAAAACTCTCCAGGAGGTAGGTGTATCTGTGTCCAAGTCAACAATTAAGAGAAGACTTCACCAGAGGAAATACAGAGGTTTCACCACAAGGTGTAAACCACTGGTGAGCCTCAAAAACAGGAAGGCCAGATTAGAGTTTGCCAAGAAACATCTAAAAGAGCCTGTGCAGTTCTGGAACAGCATCTTATGGACAGATGAGACAAAGATCAACTTGTACCAGAATGATGGAAAGAGAAGAGTATGGAGAAGGGAAGGAACTGCTCAAGATCCAAAGCATACCACCTCATCAGTGAAGCATGGTGGTGGTAGTGTCATGGCGTGGACATGTATGGCTGCCAGTGGAACTGGATCTCTTATATTTATTGATGATGTGACTGCTGACAAGAGCAGCAGAATGAATTCTGAAGTGTTTCGGGCAATATTATCTGCTCATATTCAACCAAATGCTTCAAAACTCATTGGACGGCGCTTCACAATGCAGATGGACAATGACCCGAAGCATACTGCGAAAGCAACCAAAGAGTTTTTAAAGGCAAAGAAGTGGAATGTTCTGCAATGGCCAAGTCAATCACCTGACCTGAATCCAATTGAGCATGCATTTCACTTGCTGAAGACAAAACTGAAGGGAAAATGCCCAAAGAACAAGCAGGAACTGAAGACAGCTGCAGCAGAGGCCTGGCAGAGCATCACCAGGGACGAAACCCAGCGTCTGGTGATGTCCATGAGTTCAAGACTACAGGCTGTCATTGACTGCAAAGGATTTGCAACAAAGTATTAAAAAGTGACAATTTGATTTATGATTATGTTAGTTTGTCCAAATACTTTTGGTCCCTTAAAAAGGTGGAGGCACATATAAAATGTATTGTAATTCCTACACCGTTCACCTGATTTGGATGTAAATGCCCTCAAATTAAAGCTCAAAGTCTGCACTTAAAGCACATCTTGATTGTTTCATTTCAAATCCATTGTGGTGTTGTACAGAGCTGGAATGCTGAAAATTGTGTCAGTGTCCAAATACTTATGGACCTAACTGTATATGGCCTGCAAAGACATAAACATACTGTATCACTTTACTTTGGCTCATTATTTCCACCATGGTTGTGCTGAGGATTTTCTCACTAATGTCCTCAGCAATTCTCCCTCCACAACAGCAGTGTCAGTCCAGTGCAGCAGTCAAATACTTCCTGCCTACCAAGAACTATCTGCCCAGCACTGATGGTTTTAGCTTAATGATATTTGTAATAAATCATAAGCATGGGATGCAAGTCTCGGCAGCTAAAATATCACCTCTGCATCCATACCTTTCCCACCTGACTCCAGGAATCAAACACAGTCATGAGCATGTCTTTGCCAAATTTGACTTCACAGAATTTTAAAGAAGAAGAAGAAGAGGGCCTTCATTGTCATTTTATTCAGGACACAATGAGATCAAGGGCGCCACTTCTGCTTGGTACATTATAGATTTAAAAAAACATATACATTACATTATGATATGGAAAAAATATCAAGCACACCTGCAAAAGGCAAGCAGCTCTCAACAGGAAGGCAGAACTCAACTAGTGTGATTGAACTGATTCAATGTCGCCTGTTGTGGAGGGAGAATTACTAAACATTTGTGTGACCTAAGGTGCCAGTTCTCGTTTGCCATTAACCAGTATGCAATACCTACAGACTGTACTCAACTGAGAGAAACCAGTAATAGCCAAACAAAAGCTGAATTAACCCCTTGACGCCTGAATTTTTTAATAGTTATATAAAAACAATAATTTTATGTGTTTTTGATTTCAAATTGATGTTAAATTAAGTGGAGATTGTTAATTTGTCTATAGCACATATCATAGATATAAAGGTGTAATGCAACAGGCATTAATGGTAAAATTTTTTTTATTGATGCTGCAAATGCCATTCAAACTGGTCCTAAGAGAAACCAGTGCTTGCAAAAGGTTCCTAGGTATGTACTGAATATGCACGAACCAGCACTGGGGGAATGCATACGCTATCTCAGCTGTAGCGGTACGTTGCAAATTTGTGACAGCCGGCGTTAAGGGGTTAAAAACTAATTACATCAATCTGCTTTTTCCATCATAGTTATCTATGACTGACCTTTACATAGCGAGGTCGCACAGTAGTCATCTTCATACTGTATGCTAAGCAAGCATTTTATTAGGGACACCATTTCACATCAGTCAAGATGTAGGCTAGCAGCAGTACAGTGCTAATGCAGATACAAGTCATGAGTTTCAATTAATGTTCACATCAAACATTAGAATGAGGTCAAAATATGATGTCAGGGACTGTGACTGTGGTATGATTGTTGGTGGCAGATGGACTGCTTGAAGTCTTTCTGAATCTTTCACCATAGCAGTCTCTAGAGTTTATTCAGAATGGTATGAGCAACCACTCACTCTCTCTCTCTCTCTCTCTCTCTCTCTCTCTCTCTCTCTCTCTGTCTCTCTCTCTCTCTCTCACACACACACACACACAATGACACACAATGAACAACACATCCAGACTAATGGTGGATGGGTTACAACAGCAAAAGATGTCAGGTTCCTCTCCTGTCAGCCAAGAACAGAAGCGTGAAGCTGCAGAGGGAGGTTCACCAACACTGGGCAGCTGAAGATGACAAACACAACCTGGTCTAATGAATCTCAATTTCTGCTGAGGCTGCAGATAGAAGGCATCAACAGCATGAAACCATGGAACTGACCTGCCTTGTGTTAGTAGTTCAGGAATGTGTACAACATCAAGAAGTGAGGTCATTTGAGAGCAAAGGGCCCTACTCAGCATTAGTATGGTCTTCTTAATATAGTGCTCATGAGTGTATGTAACACAAGGTGCATGTGTGGTGCCCCACAAGTCTCAACGCACTCTTAAAAATTAAATCATAAATAAATTAGTTTTTACTTTTTTTGTATGTAATTAAATGCACAGCAAAAATGTTTCTACCTTGTATTTCCTTTGCACTGTGTCCTTGCTCTACTAACCAATATGTAAAGTACACAGGCATGTAAAGAGTGCAGCACTCTAAATCATTAAAACAGTTTATGAATTACTGGTTCAATACTGAAAGATGAAAGTGCATACCATCCAAAGAACAAAGTGTTTGTTTGTGTGTGTGTGTGTGTGAGAGAGAGAGAGAGAGACAAAGAGAGAGAGTGAGAGAGAGACAGCATCAAGATTTAGAAAAAAATACAGCATATACAGAAACACAAACAAATATAGCAACAAGCTGCAAATTTCACAGACTACAGAGAAGAACATCCAGGTGGACATGGCTGGGACACATATGCTGTTGCCATGGTGACTTATGAAGTTACTGAAGTCGACTATCCATCAGTGATGTTGGAAAATGAGATTACATGCAAGTCTTCTGTGCTGTTTGCAGGTTATTATGGTATTGGGTGTGGTTTCTGTATTTTTAGTGTTTAGTGTTTTTCTTGTCTGTCTTTCTTTGTGCTGCTCCTGTGTTGTCCAATTGATGCATTGTTAATGTGCTTGTGTTTTGTTCACCTTAATGTGTTTTATCAAGTTGCAATGTGTTGAGTGCTCAGGGCCACCATGATAATACATCTGATAAACAGACCCTTTAAATCAACCATAATGAGCAGGGGAAGGAAAAGAGACATGGAAAGACTGATAAACTTGTTGGGTTGGAAGATGGTCTCTTCGAGCTCATGTATATGCTGATATATATATATGCATATTCATCAGAAAAATGAAATATTTAACAGGAAGGAAGAATCTCCTGTGATGCTAAGTGGCTATCTAGAAGGTGAGCAGTGTTTATAATGGAGAGAGATTCTAATGAGATCTTCTTCTCTGCCACTGTGTAGAGGTTGTCCAGCTCTACTACCAAGACCAGGCCAGCTTTTTTAAGTTTACCGAGTCATTTGTTGTCTTCCATCAAACCTGCTTCAGCAGACCACGGTGCAACAAATGGCACTGGCCACCACGGACTCATAGAACATCCTCAGCATGGTGCCTTGTACTTTGTGTGACCAAGCTTCTGCAGGAAAAGAGCTGACTCTGGCCCTTCCAGTAGACTGTAGCAGAGTTTGGTCTGGTCCAGATAGCTATCCAAGTGAACTCCTGTTTTTTCTCCTTTACCATCTCTGCCATCTCTACCCAAATGGAGAAAGGAGTATTAGGAGTCCTGGCTCTCCTTAGTGATCCAGTAGCAGCACTTCCCAATTTAGAATTTGTACATCTTGTACTATGGAACTTATTATTCATGACTTATGAGGTGCCGAAAGATCAGGGATTGCTATGCACCAAACACTAAGTCAGAGGCCTGCCATGACTGATTGGAAACTCTGTGTTTAGGTATGGAGATAAATTCAAAGGTCCCTGATGAATAAGCTGTACCTGTGAATCTGTTACATCTAGCTGTTACTTGATCTGCTTAATCAGATGCTACCAAGGTAGTAAACCAACATCCTGACAGCATCTCTCTGCCACTCCATTTTAGTCCTTGTCCCCATGTGGCCAGTGGGTGGGGACAGCGTGGACAGCTGGTGGATGAAATAGGAAGATAGCTGTCCTGTCACACATGTGAAAAAGACAATTTATGAATTAGCAGAACGTCTCCAGGTGGCTCCACCAGCTCTGTCTTCTGTATTTGGGGTGACTGCTTTATTTGGATTGACATGCAGTTAAGGTTTGGTATTGCTGATGTATCTAAGTGAGTTGAAACCTGAAGTTGAGTTAAGCCTAACCATGAAATAAAGACAACAAAGAAAGGGAACAGCTTGGGGTTAAAGGCATACTCCAAAATGAATACATGAATGCACACGTGGTTGCTTTTATAGAATAGCATGTTCACTGTGATGCTGACTTTTGAAAGCTTCAGTTGGATTTTAAAATGTCAGTGTTGCTTGCATAGGAAGACAGCTGTGGGTTTTGTCATCATTTCTTGCACTGTGGCCACTCTCCAAAGAGATGTCTTAATGTTGAGTATTGCCAGGAGAAGTGATTACAGCAACTCTTTCACTGGACATTTAAGGGTTATAGGAAGACATAGTTGCAGCTTACAACTAACCTAGAGATGGCTATATTTGTGGGTGTGTCCCTGAACATCAGTTTAGTTTGCTGCGTGCTCTCACAAACTCTCCCAGCATCAATAACTGCTGGCTATTAAATGAAAACATCCATATCTCTCCTTGTGATTCAGTGTTATTTAATTGAGTCTGTTCTTTTCTTTTCTTTCTACCTAAGCACAACACACTTCTCTCAGACAGAAACAATCATTTCCAGGCATGCCAGTAGAGCTATTTCATGTTATATTACATTCTCTGCAGTCCAGCTGATCAAACTAAACATGTTTGATATGAGCTCACTTTTATTGAAAGACGCTCAGACCCAGCTCTGATCTGATGAAGGTTCCTCCTCTTCCACAGCCAGTCAATATGTTGTTATTGTTACTGTTTCATATCAGTTAACTGACAGATAAATCATTCTGCTGTGGTGTGGGAGGATTTTACTCGACAGACTGTAAATTTCTTCACAACAATCTGAGACAGAGATAACACAAAGCCTAAACAAATCAACCCAAAGCTGTCTTCATAGACCACACCAGAAAAGGGAAAGAACAATTAGTTTTCCTGCAACTTAATAAACTGGTCCTATAGTCACTGCTGACACGCCCCAATCTATTTAATATATGTGACATTTTATGGAGAGACATACAGCAGTGCTTTTATGTCTGCTGTTTCCGAAGATGGAGCACCTTAAAAAGGACACGGTTTTGGAAAATCGTAGTGTAAAAAAATGTTTGATTTCTATTTTGATTGTGATGTCTGTATATATGACAGGCGATTTTGAATTCAACAAAGATGTTCAAAGTGACAGCATTCTCCAAGACAATGCATCCAACCCTCCATGCTACAAATATACAGTAAAACACCAGAACCAGTATTAAATTTGTGCTCAGGCAAATCAGGAACAAAGCATTTTTAAATTCGAGTGGCTAAAAATTGAATCACCATTGTCCTGCCTTTGGCTGTGGATCTCTTGGAGCTGTTGTTGTCTACTCAGCTGTGATTCACAGTATGTTACTTCCTCATTACAAGCATAAAAAGACCTCTAAGGCCACAGAGATGATCATATCCTATTGTAAATTGCAGGCTGCTGAGCTGTTAACTTATTACAACGCCTGGCTTGAACAGGGATTGAGAGTAGAGCCTGTCGCTATATTTTGAATGGTGTCACACAAATTCTCAAAGTGGCAGCATACAGTCATTTCAAAGAGTTCTCAGACCTCTCTACTTAATGCACATGTTATGAAATTAATGAAGTTTAATTTGAAATGAACTTTTTTCCTGTCATTGAACACTCAATATGTTGTACAATAAAGGCTTAAGAATGACTATGGTTAGTTTATTTCATGTGCCCTGACAAATGCACTAAAGCTCCACCCAACTGGACAGGAAGGTCTCTAAACAGCCATCTTCAGGTCTCTCAACATGTGCTTTGGGTTATTGCCATGCTGAAAGGTGAACTGCCCTAGAATGTTGTAGCACTTAAAATCAGTTTTGGCCTGAAGATCCTTTTTTTTGAGCATCCTTTTCCCCTCTCCATTTGTTGGAGACTTTTGAACTTTAAATCCAACCAAGGATGAGACTCATTACTGAGTTTTGTTACTGGAAACAGCTGTCATCCCACTTCATGCACACTACAAAGAACTGAATGTGAGAGTCAGGACAAGAAGCTCTTCCTGTTTATTCAATTATTTGAACAGGGACAGTGTACAATATACATTAACCTCAGAAAGAAGAGATGCATTGTACCAGCTTATAGCACTAGTGCTTATTTCCACCTGTAGTCAACATAAATGAAAAAAGAGAAGAAAAAAAAACCCCAAGAACATTACATTAATTAATAAATATCCCCCAGACAGCATAAAATTCATTCATCTATAAACACTCTTTAGCAAATACACTCTCCCATGCACACAATTATAATATACTGTCTAGAAGATGTCACCCATGTCCTCTGTTAACCTAAACCATGAACAGTTCCTCTGCAAAACAGTGTCCAAAAATAAATAAATGCACCACAGAATGCAATGCTTTCTGAGATGTCTGGAACCACGTGTAGCATGTGTAGTGCTGCAATCTAGCTAATGGTGGTAATGTAGCAATAGCAGGCTAGTGGCAGAAGTTCTTGATTCGGCTCAGTGGAAAAATGGTGTGATTAATGAAACAGACACAGAATTGCAGTGCTTAGTTGTGGTGTATTTTTTTCACAGTGTTGAAGTTGCTGAAAGCAAAATATATCCAGAGTGCACAATAGTTCCATCCAAAATTGTTGGTTTTGACCAGTCCAACTTCCGAGGTAATGTTAGTCTGATTGGAAGTTTAAAATTTCATCCCCAGTCACACACAAGAGGGCTCTGCGACAGCAGGATTAAAAGTCCAGCGATCATAGATTTTGAAAATCCATGAGAATTGCAAAGGGCCAATGGAGGTGTATCAGTGTGTGTGTGTGGGAGTGGCTGCCATGCCTCCTACCGCACTGATGGAGGTTTGCACTCTTGTCTTGGGCTTTATTCTTCAGGCTCGAGGCCTAAGCTCGCCATCAAATCCACGGGGGACCTGGCCTGTGCAAAACAGGACCATGTAATCAGTGCAGCTTATCTCTGTCACAATTAAATCTACTAATTTCCATGTACATGATCAACTTTAAACACTGCACCATGTGCAACATATAATTCATCATTAAAATACAAAACAATTCATCATCAATTCATTGAGAATTCAGCAGAGTACTCTAACACACATCAGTTATAAAGCCAAAAACATTTCACTTCACTGACCATTTCATTAGCATAACGATTTCAGATTGTTTAATTACAAGCCTCTCCCTGGAACTGCTACCTTAATGTGGTGGGGGAGTTTAAGTGCCTGAATGATCCTGGGAGCTATGTTGTCGGGGGCTTTATGCCCCTGCTAGGGTCACCCAAGGCAAACAGGTCCTCGGTGATGTGCCAGACTAAAAGCAGTTCAAGAAGCCCTTATGATAACTAAAAAATCAAGGACCGTTACGCTGCCTGGCAAGGCACAGCCGGGCCCCACCCTGGAGCCAGGCCTGGAGTCAGGGATAGTATGGGAGTGCCTGGTGGCCAAGTCTTTGCCCACGGGGCTTGGCCGGGCCAAGCCCGAAAGGATGACGTGGCCCCGCCTTCCTGCAGACCCACCACCCGCAGAGGGAATCTTATGGGCCTGGTGCTATGTGGATCGGGCGGCAATTGACAGCAGGGGCCTCGGCGACCCAATCCCCGGACACAGCTTCTAACCGTTGGGACTTGGAACGTCACCTCAGTAGGGGGGAAGAAGCCTGAGCTTGTGCGGGAGGTTAAGAGATACCGTCTAGATATAGTCGGGCTCGCCTCCACGCACAGCTTGGGCTCTGGAATCCAGCTCCTCGAAAGGGGCTGGACTCTCCATTTCTCTGGAGTTGCCCATGGTGAGAGGCGGCAGGCTGGTGTGGTCTTGCTCACGTCCCCACAGCTCAGCCGGCACGTATTGGAATTCACCCCAGTGAACGAGAGGGTCACGTCCCTGTGTCTTCAGGTCGGGGACAGGTCCTTGACCGGTGTCTCGGCCTATGGGCCGAGCGGCAGTGCGGAGTACCCGGCCTTCTTGGAGTCCCTGGGAGGGGTGATGGACAGTGCTCCGACTGGGGACTCCAATGTTCTACTGGGGGACTTCAACGCTCACGTGGGCAACGACAGTGAGACCTGGAGGGGTGTGGTTGGGAGGAACGGCCACCCCGATCTGAACCCAAGCGGTGTTCTGTTATTGGACTTATGTGCTAGTTACAGCCTGTCCATAACGAACACCATGATCGAGCACAGGGGTGTCCATAAGTGCACGTGGCACCAGGACACCCTAGGTCGGAGATCGATGATCGACTTTGTAGTAGTGTCATCTGATCTCCGGCCGCATGTCTTGGACACTCGGGTGAAGAGAGGGGCAGAGCTGTCAACTGATCACCACCTGGTGGTAAGTTGGATGCGCTGGCGGGGGAGGAGGCCGTACAGACTCGGCAGGCCCAAATATGTTGTGAGGGTCTGTTGGGAACGTCTGGCGGAGCCCTCTGTCAGCGCGGTCTTCAACTGCCACCTCTGGGAGAGCTTCTCTAAGATCCCGGGGGAGGTCGGAGACATTGAGTCCGAATGGACCATGCTCTCCACCTCCATTGTCGAAGCTGCTGCTTGGAGCTGTGGTAGCAGGGTCTCTGGAGCCTGTCGTGGCGGCAGCCCCCGAACCTGTTGGTGGACACCGGAAGTAAGGGATGCCATCAAGCTGAAGAAGGAGTCCTATCGGGCATTGTTAGCTCATAGGACTCCTGAGGCAGCTGATGGGTACCGGCAGGCCAAGCATGCCGCAGCCCGGGCCATTGTGGAGGCAAAAACTCGGGTCTGGGAGGAGTTTGGGGAGGCCATGGAGGAGGACTATCCGTCGCCTCAGGAGGGGGAAGCACTGCTTTACCAACACTGTTTACAGTGGAGGTGGGGAGCTGTTGACCTCACCTGGGGATGACGTTGGGCGGTGGAAAGAATACTTCAAGGATCTCCTCAATCTTGCGATCACGTCTTCCATTGAGGAAGCAGAGGCTGGGTGGCCAGAGATGGACTCGCCCATCACCCGGACTGAAGTCACCGAGGTGGTTGACAAGCTCCTCGGTGGCAGGGGTCCAGGGGTGGATGAGATTAGCCCTGAGAATCTCAAGTCTCTGGATGTGCAGGGCCTGTCGTGGTTGACACGTCTCTGTAGCATCGCGTGGCAGTCAGGGACAATACCTCTGGACTGGCAGACCGGAGTGGTGGTCCCTCTTTTCAAGAAGGGGGACCGGAGGGGGTGTTCCAAGTACAGAGGGATCACACTCCTCAGCCTCCCCGGGAAAGTCTATTCCAGAGTACTGGAGAGGAGAATCCGGCCGATAGTCGAACCTTGGATCCAGGGGGAAAAATGTGGTTTTTGTCCCGGTCATGGAACACTGGACCAGCTCTACACTCTCCATCGGGTGCTTGAGGGTTCATGGGAGTTTGCCCAACCAGTCCACATGTGTTTTGTGGAACTGGAGAAGGCATTCGCCCTTTGTCACCGGTTCTGTTCATAACTTTTATGGACAGAATTTCTAGGTGCAGCCAAGGGCCGGAGGGGTCCGGTTTGGGGACCGCAGGATCTCGTCTCTGCTTTTTGCAGATGATGTGGTCCTGTTGGCTTCATCGAACCTGGACCTCCAGTGTGCACTGGGGCAGTTTGCAGCCGAGTGCGAAGCGACTGGGATGAGGATTAGCACCTCCAAATCCGAGGCCATGGTTCTCGACTGGAAAAAGGTGGCTTGCCCTCTCCGGTTCGGTGGAGAGACCCTGCCCCAAGTGGAGGAGTTTAAGTATCTCGGGGAGGATGGAGCGCGAGATTGACAGGCGGATCGGCGCAGCATCTGCAGTCATGCGGTCGCTGAACCGGTCCGTCGTGGTGAAGAAGGAGCTAAGCCAAAAGGCGAAGCTCTGTATTTACCGGTCCATCTACGTTCCGACTCTCAACTATGGTCATGAGCTTTAGGTCATGACCGAAAGAACGAGATCCCGAATACAAGCGCCCGAAATGAGTTTCCTCTGCAGGGTGGCTGGGCGCACCCTTAGAGATCGGGTGAGGAGCTCGGTCACCAGGGAGGAGCTCGGAGTAGAGCCGCTACTTCTCCACATTGAGAGGGGTCAGTTGAGGTGTCTTGGACATCTGTTCCAGATGCCTTTGGGACGCCTCCCTGGGGAGGTGTTCCGGGCATGTCCCACGGGGAGGAGGCCTCGGGGTATACCTCAGACACGCTGGAGGGACTATGTCTCTCGGCTGGCCTGGGAACGCCTCAGGGTCCCACCGGAAGAGCTGGAAGAGGTGTCTGGGGCGAGGGAAGTCTGGGCCTCTCTGCTTAGACTGCTCCCCCCCGACCCGGCCCCGGATAAGCGGAAGATAATGGATGGATGGATGGATGGATGGATAATTACAAGCTACACTGAATAAATATAGCACTGTTATCAGAGATCTTTAACATACTGTGAACAAGTATAACTAGCGCCAGCACCAGCCGACTGGTTCACAACATGAAGCAGTTTCCTTATGTAGCATGTTTGTTCAACACTCACCAGTTTCGTTTAGCAAGTCGGTCAAAGATTCGCAATGTAATTGATCACGGACGGCAGAGGCGTCTAAAAAGGTTGGCAGCCCTCTCAGCATAACAGTTAATCATCGGTGGTTTGTACACTATATTACCAAAAGTATTTGCTCACCTGCCTTGACTCACATATGAACTTAAGTGCCATCCCATTCCTAACCCACAGGGTTCAATATGATGTCGGTCCACCTTTTGCAGCTATTACAGCTTCAACTCTTCTGGGAAGGCTGGGAAGGGGCCAAGCCCGACTCCTGAAAAACAAGCCCACACCATAATTCCTCCTCCAAAAATTTCACACTTGGCACAATGCAGTCCGAAATGTACCGTTGTCCTGGCAACCTCCAAACCCAGACTCGTCCATCAGATTGCCAGATGGAAAAGCGTGATTCATCACTCCAGAGAATGCGTCTCCACTGCTCTATAGTTCAGTGGGGGCGTGCTTTACATCACTGCATCCGGCGCTTCGCATTGCACTTGGTGATGTATGGCTTGGATGCAGCTGCTCTGCCATGGAAACCCATTCCATGAAGCTCTCTGCGTACTGTACTTGGGCTAATCTGAAGGCCACATGAAGTTTGGAGCTCTGCGGCAATTGACTGTGCAGGAAGTCGGCGACCTCTTTGCACTATGCGTCTAAACATCCGCTGACTCCTCTCCGTCAGTTTACGTGGCCTACCACTTCGTGGCCGAGTTGCTGTTGTTCCCAAACTCTTCCATTTTCTTATAATAAAGCTGACAGTTGACTGTGGAATATTTAGGAGCGAGGAAATTTCACAACTGGATTTGTTGCACAGGTGGCATCCTATGTCAGTTCCACGCTGGAATTCACTGAGCTCCTGAGAGCGACCCATTCTTTTACAAATGTTTGTCAAAACAGTCTGCATGCCTAGGTGCTTGATTTTATACACCTGTGGCCAGGCCAAGTGATTAGGACACCTGATTCTGATCATTTGGATGGGTGAGCAAATACTTTTGGTAATATAGTGTATCAACAACCAACATGTTCACAAGCCAAAAATGCCTACCTGCATCAGCTCGAACATCTGCGGGTCCTGCACTCATTCTACCTTACAGGGAGCCACCATATTTGTCAGGAGCAAGGCGCATAGAATCTTGCGGTATCTCGAAGTCTCGCAATAGTTTAGAGGCAGAGACGGCCCAGTAGAAAATTCCCTGGGTTACACACGTCAAAGTGTTATTGGCACTAAGAAATCAAACATAAAAAAAGTTGGCAAAGTGACACTGGAAAAGCTAGCTAGCTAATGTTAGCAATCTGCCAGAGAGAGACTTAGCAAATGAAGGTCTACCTATTAGCTACCTATGTAAGATCTGCATTATTTGGGACTCTAATTTCAAGGGTGTAATGGTTTATAAGGGCTCTACGGGTCTCACAATGGTCATTCTTGGACATGACCCAGTCATTCCCGGCTGTCGTCTTGGTGTTGGTCTCAGCCCCTCAATGTTTGGGCCTTAGACACAGTGACAGCCCTTCCCTGGTTTGTAATAAAATGCATGCATGAAAGAGCATTTTTTCCCGTTTCCTGTCAGTTGAGGCACATACTTGTTGAATCACTATATATACTCCAAACCATTTTCACTGTAAGAGCTCAACAAACTAAGTGCTTCTCAGTTTTTAGTCCTACAAATGTACTACTGTGCTGTTCAGGGATTTGTTCTCTCGTGGTTTCTAACACATGGGCATCATTTTTCACAGCAGCAATGACTATTTTCATATTCAGTATGTTGTGCTAAAAACAACCCCTCCCACATCAAGTTAGTCAGTAAACCAGTTTAACAACCAATTTAATCTCAAAATGCCCTTTTTGAATCCTCTGCTTTTACTTCATAATGTCCAATTTAATGACAGGGTGTAGTCACCACCCTGTCTTCAGCCAATAACAGGAGGGCATGACTGCAAACTGAGAGGGTGATGACTCCACCACTGTCATGAAATGAGACACGAGCAAATGAATAGTGACATTTTGAATTAAAAAGCAAATGTTATTGAGAAACTGCTGTTCTGAGACAGCTGCAGGCTTTTGAAGAGGGATACTTAGAACTAAGACCTTCTATTATGAATTATAAAGGAAGTCTTATAAAACTATTATGAGAAATGTAATATACACATATATAAAATTAAAATTATTTATTTTATTTAATACAACTATTTCAGTTACCTTAGTTATTTCTAAAATAATTTCACAAACTATTGCTATTGAAAACTAACTGCTACTTATTTTCAACAATGTTTTTTTATGTAATTTATTCCATACCCTTTGATATTCATTTATTAAAATATAGATAATAAAATAATTTGTTGAGAAAATAATCAGTGACCAAAACATTACTATAATATTGTAACCATAAAATAATTGGACAAATTGGCATTATAAAGATAACACTAAATGGAAATGTACAATACTGTTAAGAAGCAAGGATGGAAGAGGAAAATGAGGGAGAAGAGAAGGCTGCCAACTAACCAGAGCTGGATGTGGAGGGCCTGACAAATATCTTCAAAGTTATTGTTATTTATGGAGGCTAAATCTCACACATAGAACACAGGTTGTGTCTCTTTATGGGTTAATGTTCATCCTCACCTTCTCTCTTTGATTTTGATTGGAAGAAATGCTGCCAGTAAATGTAATTAGCTCGAAAACACTCCAGTAATCATATCCAGCAAATGAGTAGGATGTCAATGTATTTTGTAAAAGACAAGGCAGCAGAACTGCCTACGAGGAGTCATATTGGTGAGGTTACAGCTGAACATTAGCATGCATGTCCACAGTCTCACCCACACCTTTCCTGGTAACAAACTCTGACCCTCACATTGATCTAAAGGCCTTTTCCTCCTTCCCTCCGTGCTGTGCCTACCACTCCTCATCCCTGCTCTCTGTCTCTCTCATTTGTGCTCCACTACACCAGTATATGCTCTGCTGAGACAAGCGGAGCCTTTTTCAATTCACTGAGCTTCTCTCTCTTTCTGCCAACCACATTCTCTCTCTCACTTTCAAATACACACTTAAATACTCAGAAAGATGCTTTCTCTAACCTCTCCTTATATGGGTTTCGTCTTTCTTTTCCTTGCTCTTCTCTCTGTCTCATCCTCTTCTGGCTATTATTCAATTTTGTAGCTTCTCTGCTCATTTCCATTGTATTATATTGATATTATACTTTTAGATTAGTGACTTACAAAGAGCACAACATCAGAACAAGCTTAAATTCTCTGACAGCTAACACAACAAATGTTTAAAAGTAGAGACAAAGTGCATGGAAAAAGCAAAAAATACAATGTACGCTGTCAACGTATCTAATGCTGTCCGTTAGACATCCTGGGCTGCAACATGTAGGTCAGAACAAGAGCTAAGCGCTCCAAGCGACCTTGGACTATTAAAGACGGGAAAGGAGCTGGCAGCAGCAGGAGCGCAGGTAACGTATGCTAAGCTAACGGCTACAGTAATGTTACAATACCACAGTTCTAAAGTCATGTTTGCTGACTAACTTATTTGTTTCACTGACTAAATCTGCTAAACTATCAAACAAGCGCAAACACTAATTGTTTTTTTAGCTAGCTAGCTATATTAGCTATATGGGCTAGTCTAGCTAGCTTTATCAACACAACATGACAGTGTGGTTGGATTGTTTTGCTAATCCCACATAGTCAGTGCAGATTTATGCAACGGAGTAAGTTAGCGTTACATGAAGCATTGAAGAACTTGTGCTATTAAGAATAGTAGTAATTGTTTCAGCTGGTGTTATAACGTCATATGAATGTATTACCCCCTTTCTCTTATTGTATGATCCAGGAGGTGTCGGCGGGACAACCACAGGGGGAAAGCTGTCAGGAAGTGGACTGGATACAAATGGATTTTTGCAAGATCCAAAATCTTGGTTGCTGTGATTGTTTTAATAAAATGTTTTCTACTCTGATACTCTGTCCTCCTAATTCTGTCACTGTTTGATGTCACAGAGAAGGATGGATCCTAAAGTTGTCTACAACATCTCTTACATGTGATGAAAAAGTCTACAAATCTTTGGCTAACATTAATAGATATTTGTAAATGATGAATAGTTTTCACTTTAGATTAGGGGCCATAATAACATCTACAAATGATTTATATAATGTTATGAATGTCTAACAAGTCATTTGTTAAACATGAATAAACAAATGGTGGTAGTGGGTATTTCCTTAAATCATTCAAAAACTGTTTTCCTACATATTAAATAACATTAGTTGATGATGAATAAATCATGTACAAACAATGTTGATGCAGTGTTTCTCATAATGTGTAAATCATATGAGAAACACCTTCAGTTTTAACTGGTTTAATGATCATTTACAAAGGTATATAAAGGGTTTAGTCATGATTAGTTCAAGATCTACTAATAGCTTATAAATGTCTTGTAACTTAAGCTGTAAATGATTTAATAATCATTTATAAATGATTTAATGATCATTTATAAATGATTTAATAATCATTTACAAATGTTTATAAGTGGTTTGTTCATTATTAGTTAACTATCTACTAATATCTATTAATAGCTTATAAATGCCTTATAAATGATCGTTATTATAAAGTGTTAACTAATGTACAATATCTGTATTAGACAAAAAAAAAAAAAAAAAACAGCTAATGAATGGACACGTGTTTTTACATAAAGCAGAGTGAGTCAACAGAGAACTGTCATTCAGTAGCTTTTGAAGCTTAGTAAAAACATGTTCCATAAGGGAGGAAGAAAATGATGTGATGCTAAAGCTTTCAAAGGTTCAAGGTCCTTTTGAGCAGACTGCATCATCAGCTGGGATATTACCTGTGTGGGGTCAGTTTGACTCAGGTAGCTAATTAAGGAAATGTGTGATGGAACATTTGTGGGTTTAGAGACATGAAAAGGATCATTTCAGTAAAAGCAGGAACTGACTAATGATACTAATGTTTTTTTGTATTTAATTAATAGGTTTCTTCTGGCGTAAAATGACACAATCATGTGACAAAAGGCAGTGATGTAAATTCACAGACATGTTGCTGGTGATATGAAGGAGAATTTGTAGCTACTTCAATGTTTTTGTCACATTTTTACAAAAAATCTGCATTCAAAAAATGGTTTCTCTTTCTCAGTCATCAGTGGCAAAGCCTTTATTTTGCCAACACAGCAGCAGTTCTTACCATTTCCTCTACAGTCTTTCCGTATGTCTCCACTGGGACTTTGGAACACTTCAGGTCTTGCCGTTAGAAAACTTCCTTGCCATTGCTCTGGTTAGTAGTTTCCTCCACAGGTTCTTAATGAGAGTCAGGTCTGGACTCTGGTAAGGATGCTCAAACAGGTTCATGTTGCTTTCTGTTAACCATTTCTTCACCACTGGGGCTGTATGTTTCACATTATTGTCTTGGTTATGTCTAGAGCAGCCCATGGTAAGGTTTTTCTCCTTGATGTCATCCTCTTTTCTCATGATGCCATTTTGTGACAAGGCTGCCGGGCCCGTCAGCTGAATAACACTCCCAAGGCATTCTATTCCCACCACCATGCTTTACCATGTTGATGGTAGTCTTGGAGAGAAATTCTTCTCCTCTCTTTCAACAAACCAAAGTCACGTCTCTGTGTCCATACCACTCCATTTTCATCTCATCTGACCACAGAACAGATGACCAAAAGCTTACATCTTTGTCCAAGTGTGTGTTTGCATGCTTTCCTTTAAGTAGTAGAGTCCTCCTTAGTTGGCAGTCTTTGATACCACCATTCTTTAGTTTCTGTTGGAGTGTCTGCCTGGAGATATGGTCTCAGAATTCTCAAGTTTAGCAGGTTGGCTTTGGCAGCGATCCTTAGATTCTTCTTTGCTTCTTGCACGAAGATTTTAGCCAGTGCAAGTGTCACTTTTGGCTTCCTACAATGTGCTTTGAGATTTTTCTGTGTGTAGAACAGCGAGGGATATTTACTTTGTGATTATGCTTTCCATTATGGCTGCTGGCATGTTCACACACTTGGATATAGCTTGACAGGCTTGCTCCTCTTGTGAGCAGCCACAATGTGCAACTGGATGTCCTTACTAAGCTCTTTTTAGCTGTGACTTGCAATTGACTAGCAACTTACTACAGTATCACTACTCAGTAATAGTACATTAGAATCCACTAAATGGTAGCAATTACCAAAACCCTTCAAAAGAAAGAGAAAAAAGTCTGTGATAATGTCAAGGTATTTGAATAATTTTGGCATAGAAATACTTAAATAGTTAAAAACATAAAAATAGTTATCATTTTAATCTTTCAACACCAGTGAAATTAACAATTAAATACATTTATATGTGAATATATGTCTTAACTTTTATTCACATTTATTATTTGCTTATATTCAAATTGTACAAGGGCACTCAAAGAAAAGAAAAAAGTTTTCTAGAGTTTACAGACAAGAACATTTTATTTTTGTTAGTTGACTCAACATCCATTGTCTCAAGCTGAGTTGAGGGCTATGATGTCAGTGCATATATTTTTCAGTGCAATCCTTCCAGTCTTTTGTTTAGGTGATTCCTGTTTGTCTGACTGCTGAGCTCCTGTTACTATGGCAATCAGCAACTGGAAGTTACCATTTTGCACTGCTGTTTTTAATGCAGTATTTGTGTTTTTTTAATGTGGTGAAACACACAAAGAAACATACATGATGAGAAATGTTTCATCTCCCTCATGTTGTGCCCCACTATGCCATAGCACTTCCACTTCGCTGGAACACAGCTGTATGGGTTATTTGTAGTTCACTCTGCCACCTGGTTCAGACTGAAGTCTTGCAACAACTGTCTCATGGATTCCCATGAAAGCTTGTTTTAGACATTAGTTTAACTGTATTACGTATTTACTTGTGATAGTGCTGATTAGCACAGCATGCTAATGTTTAACATAAGATGAGGATCAGAGTCTACATTGTTCATACTGAAAATCAGCATGGTCATTGGGTTTGAACACAGCTGTGCCCCAGTACAGTCTCACAGAGCTGCAAGCACTGCTGCAGAATCTTAGAGGGCATCCTGTTTCCCTTCATTGCATCTGTGTTTCCATCACTTTCCCATGTCTGTCAATCCATTCCGCTGAAGATGGGGAGAGAGGAGTGCAGGAATTAAGTTTTCAGAAATATTATTTATGCTGTTTTCTAATGCAGCGTCTCTTCTGTAGCAACTATTGATGGTAAGGAGTTATTACAAGGGCACACAGTGTTTACCTGAATGGAAACAGTAATAAGCAAGTTCACTATGCTGAAAGACAACAAACTGTCCTGCTTCCCTTGAGTATAATAAGGATGAAGTGAACGATCTTTGTTCATCTGAGTTACCAGAACCGTTATTTTTGATAGGATGGAATAAACAAACAATAAAAGCTAAATTTTGAATTGATTTTGTCTCTTAACTTTGTTTAAAATATTGTCAGTGAAAACTATGATGAAACATATTCATTGACAACATAATGACATTGAATGACAGGAGCAATGATAAGCTATGAACACACTGACAAGTCAACTAAATACTGTTTTGATTCATAGTCTTATTTATGGGCATCTATGCATCTGTGGAATCCCACACTGTAACTTCTAAAAAATAAAACATGTCTATCAGCTTTTTTCAGAAGATGATTTATCCATTTCACCTGTTGCACTATTGTTAGTAAGATAATATAGTATCAATAAATTTCTGCCTTTGTCAGTAATTTCAGCAACCAACTTGCAGCATCCTTTAAAAATAAGCCAGCTAACAGAACTTCCCCTTCTCGTCTCTGGCTTCTGTTCACCTCTGTATGTTTTAACTTGCTGTTCTACTCTTGTCTGTTAAAGCTGGCTGGCATGGAACCTGTCACAGCCTACACTCCATCTGGACGACTGCTGGAACGCTAAGGCACAAAACGAGGAGACTGTTAAAATGTTGCTCACCTCTCATCAGCTGTGGCCAGTTTGGGAAATGTTCTTGTGCTAAAACAGATAGGAGGATAATTGGCCGGAAGATTGGATCCGATCTCTGTTTCTCTCTCTCTTTCACAAACCACTCAGGCAAAGGGAGTTTACATCAGTGCTAATGTTTCCATTTACCTCAGCAAGATCACATCCTACTGTTTGTATTTTCATTTTAATTCTAATTTCATGCCTCTAATGATGCTTTCCTGTAGTGCAAGAGGACTCCAGAGAGGTGTGACCATGATTTGAATTGAGGCAAGTCATTACACAGTTGTATTCAGCAGCATGTTAATGTAATGATCTAATTATTTGATCTGTATAAATGATGTAACAGGACTGCAACCATACAGCCATCATGTGACAGCTTAAACTAATGACTGATAGAAGTGGCCACCATCCAAACACCAGAAAGAAAGCTGTATTAGAAACAACTTGTTGCTCACTGGTATGAATACTTCAGTCTGTTATATACCCAAACACAGGTCCATTGCATGTTAGAATAGAGCAGAGGTATAGAGAATGAATTAATGTCCTCTTGTATATTTCTGCTATACACAGTAGGGTCCATAAGTCTAAGACTGCATCGGGAATTTGTCAGATTTTAATGTAAAACTGGAAATAATCAGAAAGTTTGAGGATTTAGAAAGAAGTTCTGATAAGTAAAATGAGGAAATATTTCAGATTCTGCATTATTTCTAGGTCAGCAGTTAAACTGAAGCAGACTGACAGCACTGATCATGTTAACTCTGTTGCACAAAAGATCAGATGTCTTTGATTTGCATTCTTCCATTCAGATGACACTCAGCTCATAAGAGGCCTGTTCAAGTAAATCAACTGCCCTTGTTCACCTGTTAAAAATGTGGTTGTGCCGCATGTTTTCAGCAGAACATTGCTGACTAAGTAGCATTGGGATAGTGGGAAACATGGCATCAGAACAAAGTGAATATGTTAGGAGTCACATTGTTATTCTGAGCAAAGAGGGGCTTTCTCAGTGCAAATCAAGGCTGGACTGATACGGAGTAGATCAGGCAGCCAAAAGGTGAGCACACCATCAGAAGAGCAATATACTGAGCTATGTTCAGTGAGAGACAGAAACTTAACTCATCACAGACACAGATTCTAATGGTTTAAGCTCTGCTGTCTCTCCAGAGTCAAAACAGTATCCCCCCTCCTTGTCTACAACCATAAATAGAAATGTCATGAAAGGAAGGATGGAACCACATCTTTACATTGTTCTACTGCAGACCCAAGCCAAAAATTTGCTCCAAAAGGAGAGCCACATGAGCATGTGTAGGCCAGCCAGTTGTCTAGGTAACTAAGGATCTTGAGGCTGTGCTGTGTCGTGGGTGCAAGGACTGCATCCATGCATCAGGTGAATGTCAGTGAAGCCATAGTGAAGGCAGAGTCCTGAAAGTTAAATATTCTGGCCTCTAAGCTGATCCTCAGGGAACATTAGTACCCCTGTTAGATGAGCATCTGGAAATGTGCAGCCTGAGGTCAACTGTAGCTGACATGGCCTGTCTCACCCAGGAACATTCTGCATCTCAAGGGGAAAAGATACTTGTTTACTCCTCTGAGGTCCAGAGTAGTATGAAATCTGCCATGCCACATGGGGGCAAGAAAAAGTGGGCTCTGTTTTATCCACACATCCTCCTCAAGCTCGGAAAGGGGTTCCACAAGGTTTGGAGGGAAGGTAACATCCAGAGCCCTAGTTACCCAGTCAAACACCTCTTTAAAACAGAAGGCTATCTCTCCTTTAACGGTGGTGCCACTGGATGAGTTATTCCCTTCAGAAGAGAAGACAGTTTCGAGATCCGTGTTCTCTGTCTCTTCTTCACCTCCAACTCTGGAGTTGGTGGAAGACTTAAGAAAAGGGCAGTGAAGAGTGGAGGACCTGCACATCCCAATTTTGTGTTTTTTGTCATTCTTCTGGGCACTTCTAGGGCACTGCAGAGACCTGACAGACTTACTCCATAAAGGCAACAATGGATTCACCGGTATGTGCAGGCATTATGGAACAGTTCACGCAAGACTGTGTCTTTGAACAATTGTACATGCTGATGGCCCTATTGTGATCATTCTCCAAAACCCTACACAAAAATATCTCCATAGACTTTCCATGCTTAAAATGGCACTATTGCCACTCTTTCAAGGAGTGGGGACTAGGAGAAACCGAGAAGCACTCACTTCCTCATCCACCAACCACATGGGATTACAGCAATCGTTGTGATAATACAACCAACTTTGTCGAGTAAGTCACCTAAAAGCCAAATAGACACTCTCTTAGTCAGGGAGCTAGAGTTACATTTAAACCATTAGTAATATCAAGATTCTCCCTGCTTACTTTGTATATTAATAGACTAGTGAGAAAGGAGGGATTTGATGTCAACTGTAAGCTGACTCAGCAGTAGTATACAGTAGATACTGAGAGCAGACTGAGTGCGTTAGCTGGTTATCACAAGCAATACGGTTCAGAGGCAATCAGGCACTGGCAATAAGATGCCAATTTGCTGGAGGAAAGTTCATTCACTTGCTGTTAAATAAAAATCTGCATTCAGCAGGAATGGTAAAAAAAAAAAAAAAAGCTACACTTCACAGCCTCAGTAGCCAGGTAGACCAAAGAACACAAGCTGAGGGGAACAGGAATCCATGTAGGCTGCCCAAAGAAAGATACTCTCACTGCCATATAAAATGGAAAAGTTTTCAATGCTGGAACTGACACACACACTTGTCTTTGAAATTCCACACACTGCACCCTCATCCGCACCCGCACCCACAACCGAACCTGCACCCGCACCCGCACCTGCTCCCACACCTGCAACTGCAACCGCAACTGCACACGCACCCGCACCGACACCGTCATCCGCACCCGCCACCGCACCCACACCCACACCCACACCCACACCGTCATCCGCACCCGCAACCGCACCCACACCCACACCCGCACCCACACCCACACCCACACCCACACCCACACCCTCATCCCTCATCTGCACCCGCACCCACAACCGAACCTGCACCCGCACCTGCACCTGCACCCGCACCCACACCCACACCCTCATTCCTCATCTGCACCCGCACCTGCACCCACACCCACACCCACACCCACAACCTCATCCCTCATCTGCACCCGCACCAGCACCCTCGTCCACACCCGCAACTGCATCCACACCCACAACCTCATCCGCACCCGCAACCACAACCTCATCCGCACCCGCAAACACACCCGCACCAGCACCCTCATCCGCACCCGCACTTGCACCCGCATCCACACCCGCACCCGCATCACACCCACACACGCAACTGCACCCGCACCCACACCCGCAACTGCACCCACACCCGCACCAGCACCCTCATCCACACCCACAACCGCACCCGCAACTGCACTCACACCCGCACCCGCACCCACACCCGCAACTGCACCCGCAACTTCACCCACACCCACACCCACACCAGCAGCCTCATCCACACCCTCACCCACAACTGCACCCGCAGCCGCACCCTCATCCGCACCCACACTAAGGCGGAGATTTAAAGAGTGTATCTAATTTCATTTAATTTGTTCTTATTATGCCAGCAGAGGTGCTTTGTAGGTAAACCGTGGGCTCAACTGAGCTGGTTGATATGTCTTCAAGAAAAATCCATGTACCCTGATGAGCAGGAGTTCATTCCCTGCACATCTGAAATGTGTATCAGAGTAGTGAGTCACAGACAACAAGAAATTTAAGGGCAAACAAAGAAACACAGCAGACCCAAATCAAACCAAGTGTTTATTTACACAGTGCATAAACAAAGATGATATGTACGGGGGAAGGGGAGCAAAACTAAACTATGTTAACCAGTAAGGGGAAGTGGAGCAGGGAACACAGCTAATAAATCACTCCAATGGAAATTAAACAAATTAAGAGGAAATACAAGAATACCAGATGTAACGAAATTCAAAACTACAACCTAGGGGGCAAAAGATCTCACATACAGACTACTAACTATACAACCAAAGCCAGACAAAAGACTAAGCAGGAAGGGCTAAGAGGAAATGCCTCGGGCGGTAATGCTACAAGACTGACAATACAGTAAAAGACAGTAGTAATGCAGAGTAATATTCAAGAAACAAGAACAGGGGAACTGATCAATACCGAGTTATACAAGGCCAGGAACAGAATCAGACTGATGGCACAGAACAGCGCAGCACACTGGTTTTCACCAGTGTGCTGCGCTGCGCTCAAGATTTAGTATGTTCCAATGCATATGTCAAATGCAGCATGCCAAAAACATCAAATGCTCCTGTAGTGGACACAGACTTCCCCCTCTCTGGGGAATGCTACGTCAGAGGACCCCAGGTAAAAACAACACATTTGGGTAGACTTTGTGTCTACTTCGAACATTAAACTGCCACATTGAACACTACCCAGGCCCGTGAACCCAACCGTCCTCAGGAAGAATCAGCATTTGTAACTCACCAGAGCAAATGGTGCTATACTCACTTCTTTGTTCTTCTAACACCAATCTCATGCCTCCTGATGAGGAATGAGATAACCTGTGGAACACTGACACTTTGGAAACCCTCAACTTCAAGGGTACTACAACTCACACTGAGTTGGGAATGTTTTTCCTGTATCTCCCCCACGGACCCATTTAAAACCCCTCTCCATCCCTAACTGATAAGGAGAGGCCATAAATTGTGGCCGCATACCAGTGGAAGAGCTGGAACTGTGTCTTACCTTCATTCATTCATACAGGCACGGACTAAATAACTACTGTTCTGTTTATTTGTTTCATGTGTTTGTACCTGCATCTGCCTCAACATGATGTCCTACATCAAATGTCCAAAATTCGCATTTCTAGGTGATGTGGGAACAAAGCCAAGGTTTTACAAGAATATTCACATTTCTAACATGGACCCACAGTGCCATCTAGCGACATCGGATACACGGGTTTGCCGACACTAAACAACCAATTGTAGTGATATGTTGTCATGAATTAAAAGTGATAGTGGGAGAAATCTGACATATTTTGCTACTATATTTCATCCAATGTGTTATATTCACCAGTGATAACATGAACGTGATATATACACAATTACATGTTAACATATAATGATTTTCATTTTTCATTCCTATTCTGGTGTAATCTATCGTCTTATGATGTATATGTGTTTTACCAATCTTTTGTTTGATATTGATGGGTCATGGTGAGAGATGGATAGATCGTCTGATCCTGCGCTGCTGTGAGAGCTCCATCGGCAGAACGTTGCCTAGCAACCGAGACGACGCTTCGGAAACACCCGTCCAGACTCGTTGCTCAAGGGTTCCAACCGGTTCCAACCTAACGTTCCAGCTCACGGAGGCTCCGACCAGACAGCTCTGTTCAAAGTAGGCAAAGCGCACCTCTCTATCTGCTCCTGATTGGGTTGATGCTGTAATAACTTGACAACAGGTTTAATTTTAGCGTATCATTCGTTAATCTAAATCAGAACTTTAGATCGTTGGCTAATTACCCTTCTTTCACCATCATCCTCGTCACTCTGTTTGATAATCTGGCATAACACATTCACCATACACACACTCTGACTCAACTGCTATAGCTCATGTATGTATATTAGTAGATTAGTTAATAAATATATTCATTTAGACCAATTCATGGTTCTGTGTTTTTCTTTGTGTGGGAACTGAGGTCAATTTAATCAGAATTTACGACTTTCATCTAAGAGACTGATCAACTTCATTCAATTAAAGTTTCTTTGAGACTTAATCTAGAATGATAATTTTCTCAGTAATCTGAGATAGTGCCCCTTCATTAACGAGTGCAAATTTTAATTGTAAAGTGTAGTTACACTACAAATTTTGGTGCGGCCGTACACTACATCCCACTACATCCTACTTCAGCTATTGTGACCCACAATCCTCTGTACAGTGGAAGGAAGAAACACCACATACATCATGGTGCCACACAGTAAGAAGCTTAAGCCAATGAATATGAACCGATGATTTCACACTACAGAATGCAACAGATATACGACCAAGATGGTCAAAGCTTAAGGCACAATACCATGACAAAGTAGTATGTCGCAATTGTAAAATACTCACTGCAACATTACGTACTTTGTA
The DNA here is from genome assembly GCA_024666655.1 of Dascyllus trimaculatus. Classification (NCBI taxonomy): domain Eukaryota; kingdom Metazoa; phylum Chordata; class Actinopteri; family Pomacentridae; genus Dascyllus; species Dascyllus trimaculatus. The sequence continues at coordinate 1,101,992 of CM045457.1, forward strand.
AGGGCAGCTGTAGCATATATGGAAAGGAAAAAGAAAAAGTACTGGATTTGGAAAGCAGTGCATGTTTTTCTGTAGTTCATGGTGGCAGCAAGAGCTAAGCACTGCTAACGTCTCCAGAGTAAATAACAATGCAGTCCCTTCTGGTCAGCTCTGAACAGCCATGTTGAACAGAAATGGTAATATTTGATGATACGTTTTTCAAGTATGAAATGCTTCTAAATCTGACCTTCGCTGTCTGATCTGCATTTTCATGTCACTCTTTCTTGAAGTAGGCCTATTTCTGAATGTGTAAAGCAATATTCATCAAGCTAAAATCTTTTCCTTAGTTCCTGAAAAGTTGACCTCTTACAGTACTACATTTCTCATTCAGCAACAGCTGCATGTAGTTTTTGGATGTCAACAGCAACTGCTCTCATCACAAGTTACCATTAATATGTAAAAGTGCCTAAATTTGCTTCAAAGCTTTAATTTACAGCCCAGAATGACACACTTGTACATTCATGCATGCACTTGCCTGGAGGAGCTTCATTAATAATCATGCTCATGCAGACAGAAAAGCACCACAGTTATTTGATATATAACTGGAGCACCATTCCTCAAAACTGCCTGACCAGCACAGACATGGAGGAGGAAAGAGTGGCTACAGAGTTCACATTTTTAAATGTACTTTAAAAAGCCAGAACATTCCAAAGAACACTTTGCTCTTCTGCAAGAGGTGAATTCATTGGGGAGCAAGTTACACTTTTACTTGGCTCACTTTTGACAAATTACATGATGCCAAAAGCGCAGACATACCAGTAGGATATTCTTGTAGGATTTAGCAACACCAAGTCTCAAAAAGGGGGAAAAAGACTGAAATAATAGTTTTAATAAGCTAGTCATTCACTTATCATTAACCATTTAGCATGTCCTGTGTATGAAAGTGTCTATTTTCTGTTTTCGTTCTCTAAGAGTTGTCAGTGTTTTGTTTTTGCTGTTTTATATTTGCTGCTAAGCAGGAACAGGCAGGGGAGGCAGTACAGCAACACTGGCCATCAGGCAGAGTGGAAAGGGAACGTAGCTTAAAGACGTACATGTCAAATCACCTTTTTCGATTGCTCCTTGCTCAACCTGAGCACTCCAGCTTGAAGCCTTACCTATATGTACTGTGTGACTTTACATGGACGTGGAAAGGAGGAAACCACTTGTCCATTATAAGACAAGGGGCCCTTGGGCACAAACCTGTTAAAGGCTCTCCACCCTTAAAGACCCCCTGACCACAATGTTGTTCTGCATGTCGTTGTTGTCATTTTCTTTCCAGTTGTTTTGTTTATGTTTTTGAATAACTTTCCAACCAAAAACATGAGCAGTCCCTTCAAACAGAGACACTGGTCTACGCTGTTCCTTCCACTTCCGCTCCCTGGGCCTGTGCTGTAGTCCCATTTAGTAATGCTTCCAAGCCTGTCGCAGAAGACGAATACACGTCTTGTTCATACACAGTAATATCATCTCTCTGCCAGCGGTTGTGAGATGTTGATAATGCTACAAGAAACTGTGCTTGAGCGGCACAAATTGAGATAAAGGTCAGACAGTGTTCTGCTTTTTATTCTATTGGTCAATGAATAAAAGTATCTCACAAAGTTTTTACCTGTTGAGTAGGGGGCAGCAAATATTACGTTAAAGTGAACTTTCACATAGAAAGATGTTTGCAAGCTACTTTAAGAACTTACTGGATGAGTTCCTGTTAAACATTCAATTCAATTCACCTTTTTTTATATAGTGCAAATTTACAACATATGTCATCTCATAGCGTTTAACATAGTAAGGTACAGACCTTATGAATTATACACAGAACAGAAAACAGAAAACTTGACAATCCAAAGTTACTTTTGGATTCCCTATGAGCAAACAGTAAGCGACAGTAGGAAGGAACCAAAAAAAAACTCCAGGATGGGGGGTGGGACTCTGACAGAACCAAGCTCAGGGAAGGAAGCTATCTGCCTCAACTGGTCGGGCTGGGAGTGTGGATGATGGGGGAGGGATAGCAGGAGAGGTTAGGGTGGGGATGGCAGGACAGCAGGTGGTGAGGCCAGCGGCTGCAGATCAGAGATGTGGAGCTACAGATCCAGAGACATCCATGGAGAGAACAAGCACAGGACACAGTTTTGTCCAAATTTAAATGAAGAAAGTTACAGGCCATCCAGGCCTTTATGTCCTTCAGACATGCCTGGAGTTTGACCAACTGGTTGATTTCATTTGGCTTCATTGATACATATAACTGGGTGTCATCTGCATGATAATGGAAATTTATTCAGTGCTTCCCAATAATTTTTCCTAGGGGAAGCATGTACAGAGTGAATAGTACTGGTCCTAATACAGAACCCTGCGGAACTCCATAACTGACTCTAGTGCGGATGGAAGAATTGTCGTTATTATGAACAAACTGGAATCTATCTGATAAATATGATTTAAACCAGTTCAGTGATGTTCATTTACTAATATGTTCCAGTCTCTGTAATAAAATGCTGTGATCAACTGTATCAAATGCAGCACTGAGATCCAGCAGAACAAGTATTGAAGCTTGTCCACTGTCTGATGCTATTAGAAGATCATTAGTGACCTTTACCAGTGCTGTCTCTGTACTATGATGGATTCTAAATTCTAACTGAAATTCTTCAGACAAACCATTTCTATGCAGATCATCACATAACTGTCAGCAACAACTTTTTTCTAGAACTTAGAGATAAAAGGGAGGTTGGATATGAGCCTATAAAACACCTGGATCTAGAGTAGGCTTTATGAGAAGTGGCTCTTTACAGCAACTTTAAAAGCCTGTGGTACATAGCCTGTTAGTAGAGAGAAGTTAATGATATTTAATACTGCAGTGTTAATTAAATGAAAGATTTCCTTGAACAATCTAGTGGGGATGAAATCTAACAAACATGTTGCTGGTTTAGAGGAATTTATTATTGATATGAGCTCTGAGAGATTTACAGCAGAGAAGCAGTCCAAGTATAAATCTGGTTCTATGGACGCTTCCAGAGCTGCTGCACCTACAGACAAAGATGTTAATGATTTTTTTCTAATATTCAAAACTTTATTTGTGAAGAAGGTCATGAAATGTTCACTGCTGAGAGTTGAAGGAACATAAGGCTCCACGGAGCTGTGACTCTTTGTCAGCCTGGCTACAGTGCTGAACAAAAACCTGGGGTTGTTCTTGTATTCCTTAATTGAAGATGAATAATAGGCAGTTCTTGTCCTATGAATCACTTTTTTATACGTGATAAAATTGTCTTTCCAGGTTAGATTAAATTTGTGGCACAACATTGCCTTTCCAGTCTTCTTGAACTGCATGCTTTAAGATGTGCAGCTGTTCATTAAACCATGGAGCTATTTTATGACCTCCGCCAAGGAGGTTATGTGATGGCCTGCGTTGGTTTGTTTGTTAATTTGTTGATTTGTTTGTGTGCAAAATAACTCAAAAAGTAATTTGATGAAAAAAGATTTGGATGAAATTTTCAGGAAATGTGTGAAATGGACAAGGAAGAAATGATGCCATTTTGGGACTGATCCAGATCACCGTGTGGATGCAGGAATTTGTTTTTTAATCTAACTGTAACCGGGTGGACAATTAAATGTGGTTCATTTTAAGAGCCACCACAGGGCACTCTTGTTTTTGGGGTAACCCCCTGTAATCACGAGATTTTGTTAATGTGTTTGTAAATGGAAATTGAAATTAAAATACACCTGTGTAAAAACTTATTTCTCTACTTCCTGTTCGTTTTGGCTAAATCGCTAGCGTTCAGCTGCTTTTCAGGACATTTTTGGGGAGGTTTTGAGGTTTTCTGTTCCTTTTGCTTTGCTTTTTGGTTTCCTTCCTTTTGGGGGGGGGGATTTTATTTCTGGGGTTAAACTTAATGTGAAGGGGTTTAAAATAAGGTTTAAAGGGCTTTAATTCATATAAGGGACTGTATTGGGGACTGTAAAGTGGGGGACCAGGGTTCAATAAAACATAGAATATTTTCATGTCATAGGGGTCAAAAATTCATTGGGTGTGTTTAATAATTTCAAATACTTTCAAAGGTATTTCATAGTTTCAGGGATTTCATATAATTTTGAATAAGTTAAAGTTGTTTTTTTTTAAAGTGGAGACAGCACTGTGGGGATTTTATTTCATTAAGGGGTTAGTTTGGACGTTTTTCAGTTTCATTCACCACTTTTCTGTTCATTCTTGGCCTTCAGTTCATCAGCATTTGTAATCCATATCCTCATATTAAAAAATATACAGCACTCCTTATTGTTTATGCAGATAAAGCTCACAGTATAACACAGACACAAGACAAGAGACACGCCACATTGTTGGTAGGACATTTGAACTGTCTGTAATTACATTTGTATCTGTAACATTACATACAAAATAAGTGAATTGGGAGATTGTGTTGGGGGTGGACTGAAGCTCCTTGTCGGAGGTATGAGCTCTCTGAGGGCTTTTCTAGTTATAATTTATTCTTATTTTTCAGAAGGGCAACAGTATCAATTGATGTTTGTAAAGCTGCAGTCCCATCGACAAGACTATCAACCTGTGTGGGACTAACACTAGAGGAGCTGCTCTCCATTGTGTTGATGTTCAATCATTTCCTTAAATTTTGTCATTATCAGATAAACATCTGCTGTAGTGGAACTTCTTGGTAAGTGCTCCACAGTCCATTATTGGAAATTCAAATGTTATTACAAAACGATCAGACAAAAATAGAGTTTTGTTGAAAAATAATGTTCAATTTCTATGCCATATGACAAAACAAGATCAAGGGCGTGGTTAAAATGGTGAGTTGGTTTATTAACATTTTGAGTCTAACAGTGCACTAAATGCAGAGTTGAGGCTGTCAGTCTCATCATCTCCATGGATATTAAAGTCACCCACTATAATGACTTTATCTGTACTGAGCACTAAATCAGCAGAACTCTGAGAATCAGATAGAAACTCAGAATAAGGGGCCGGTGGCCGATACACAACAACTAGCAGAACTCGTTTCTGTGTTTTCCAGTTCAGGTGTGTGAGACTAAGACTAAGACTTTCAAATGAATTATAGATAGGTTTTGGTCTGTGATTGGTTAATAAGCTTGAGTGGAAGGTTGCTGCCACTCCTCCCCCTCTGCCTGAGCTTCAAGGTATATGAAGATTAATATGACTTGGGGTGGGGGGTGGGATACAACCGATACAACTGATTAAGTTGCATTAATTTGGATAAGGTTGTTTTGAACAGCTCTTCTATTGTTAATTTTAGACTTACATAATCTGGGTGGTCGGGGGACAGACACAGTCTCTATGGGACACTGGGAGGGTGACAGTCACAGGGAAGCAGCAGAGAAACATGTAAGCCTGCAGCTCTGCTTCCTGGTCTCACCTCTGGACCGTCAGGGGTTTGGCTTTCGAATAAATCTCTCCATATTCCTGGATAAGACAGCTGGATTTATGCCATCCCTCCTAATGAGACCAGGTTTTGCCCAGAAACTCTTCCAATTTTCTATCATTCTCATTCATATCCCTTATTTAACCAGGTAAAAAAACTTCATTGAGATATAAAACCTCTTTTTCAAGAGTGACCTGGCCAAGACGGCAGCCTAAGATAGATTACAACAAAATCACAAAACACAAATAAAGTACGGTCACAGTTTCACACACTACAGAAAAACCAGTGATTCCTCAGTGCAACCACAAGATCCAATAGAGCTTATTCTCTGTCTTTTATAATTGTCTTGAATTCCCCCAGAGTTACAAGGTGTGTCAACTTCAAGTCCTTCTGCACGTCATTCCAGGTAGACGGGGCAGAAAATTTAAAAGCCTTTTTGCCCAGTTCAGTTCTGACTCTTGGGACCTGCAACTGTATGATGTCCTGATAGCGCAGGTCATATCTTCTATTCTTTTTCTACTTCTATCATTCCACTGCCTTGGTGAACTCTTTGTGGTGACATCTCTAAGTAAAGCTTTTTATAAGACATTCTGGTTGATTCCTGTGATTCTCAAGTAAATAATAGCTTCTTTTCTTAAAGATTCTAGCTTAGAGGACTCCTGAGCCTCTGAGCCCCTGGAACTTGGCCCGTTCTGTAATCCATCCATGTGTCTATTGATGAGAGGACTAGCATAAATAATGGGGAAAACTCTCTCCAGCCTTAGTGCTTTTTCCGGTGTACAAGCGCGCACCCTGTTCCTCTTATTCTTTCACCCACATCCCATCAGCTCCGCCTCTCTCTTAAAAGCACCACCCTTCATGACACCACATTGATCTCTACTCATGATTTTGTTTTATGCAGGGCCAAGAAGTCACTGCAGTTGAATTTACTGAATAGGCTTTCTAATCAATATCTTTCCTTTCTTGTCTCTTTCCTTCTCACCCTCAACCCCGAACCTTCTCTCCTGTGCTGTCCGCCTTCCCAAATCATGAACTTATCGATACTTATCTACTAGGGGCTCCAGAATGTCTCCTGGCATTGGCTGCATTGTGGGCCTGGTCTGATGGGATGGGGCCAAGATGGAATGCTCTCTTGCCAGCAGTAGACAGGTATATTTAGCATTTTGCCATTAGCAACACTCATTGATTTGAACCTGTGAGGATAAGGATAAAGGTGGCAATATACCTCAGATTTTTTCCCCTTGTCTTTTTTCCTTATTTCCATCTCTGGGTGTATCATTGCATTGCCTGCAGCTGCACTAAATCCTGCCGGTAGACTGTAATGACTGGAAAATGAAATGGAGGTCGAGGGTTGAGGCTGAGCCTGAGAACATTAAGTGGCTGATCAATATGGCGCTTGGATTTGCCTGGTCGCATTAAGTAGCACATCTAATATGCCCTTCTCTCGTCGATGCTTAGCCTGTATCATTTAATTACACTGTGATGTGTTACAAGCAACTCGCCTAATTCATTAACATTAAGGAAAGGCAGCCTTCTCTCTGTTCCCTGTCTGCTTCTCTTCCACGTTGATTACACTGATATATAGTCCCCTTGGAAACACGATGTTCAATTAAAAAAAGGTCCACCATTGTATTGATCATCACAATTGATTACAAAGATGGAATACAAAGAAATAGAAACACAATATGCCACCATTTGTGTAGTTCAAGAAGGCAGGATGCAGTATATTTGTGTGACTTACTGGCATATGAGATATATTTTCCTCTTCTTGCTCTATTTTTTTCTATTACTGCAGTAATGTATGTGGAGGTTCAGAAAAAAAAAAAAAAAACACACTTTCCCAATAATTCCCAATAACTGCCGTGGTGTTTCTTAGCTTGGGGCAGTGTTATTGGGTGATTGTAGTCCATGACAGATGTATTGTTATCAGCTAAACAGTCCTTTCAACTAAAAACCAAAATAGAGCATTTGCCACACCTGCCAAAGTGACCTACATGAGGTATTTCTGTATGCTACTCCAGTCAGCACCACGGTAGTGTTTGTAAGTACCTGCTACATAATGACTGATAAAGCCCAGCCTCCCCCACTACCCTCTGTCCAAGCCATGTATAGATAATGGATGGATGGAAAATGACTGAATGAAAACATGGTTAGAAGGGTAATTTTGGTTTATTTGATTCCATTAATGTTGCTTTTTAGGTTATGCTAACTTTTCACTCTCCATCTCCACTGAAGACATTTGGGGAACTAACGAGTTCCACAAAGTAGCATGCATGAAGTGTCTGTCCAGCACATAAAAAACACTTCACATCCAAGAACACATGATTCTTGAGATTTTCCAAGTTTGGCATTAACAGATTCCACTCTGTGCAAAAGAGCAGTGAATGCATGAACAAAACCAGTTTCCCAAAGCATGTTGACTCTCCTCTTGTCTTTTCCCCTCCATTTCCTGAGTCTCATTTTCCATTTGTTCCATTTGTGTCTGTGGACATGGGGTAATCCACTACTGAATTTAGCTGTGGAGTTTCCAGGAAGTCAGCCTCACAAGCATAAACATACTGGTCAGTGAACATGAAGGTGAGCAAGACTCCGAAATCTCCATTCCAACGTCTATATCAGACTGAAAAGTAAAGAATATTTAGGAATAAAGAGTTCTTGTTAAGAGTAGAAAGTAGTGCAGGTCAACAGTTAAAATAAATCTAATTTCAACTGCCAGTAAGGAGGTGAGTACAAACTGTCATCACTTCCTCTCACACATCTGTCGTCTAGACCACTGGCAGAAAGTGTGACATTTGAAGCAAAAACTTCATGAATTTATTTTATTTTATCAACTCAAGGTGAGTCCATTTTGTTATTGTGCAGGTCTGAAAATTCAGAAAACAACAATTAACTTTTCCAGTTGAAGCACTAGTCGTCTTCACAGAGCTATCACAAGGCAGCAGTAACAGAGGAGGCATCCAAAGGCACACAGTGAAGCTCATCAGATGGCAATAGCATTTATTTCAATGCTCAACTGACAATCTTCAAGTCTGGAAACTTCTGGTGCTATAAAAATATAATGTATAGACAGTGCAGTATATATGCAGACTTCAAATAACACTTTGCTGATGCAATATTTATGATACGATATTTTCCACCAGACCACTCATGCAAGCTCTCAGCACTCAGCCATGACTTGTGATGAAGTTAGGAAACAGCATCTGGCCACAACACAAACATCCAGTGCATTCCTTCATCACTCAGAAAGCCAGAATATTGATTAGTTACTAACAAAGAATTGCTTCACTCATAACCGTATGCGGTTTCTGTGGTCACCTCATGAAACATTCTCACTGTCCGCTTGTTGCTCTTCATTCTCTTCCTCACCTTTTGGTGTCGGATTATAAAGGTATCTACAACTCCAAGAACGCCTCACAAAAAAGTAGCTAAAAGACTGTAGAACCTTTAAGTTTGTAGTCTGTGAACAGGTCTCTTTGTCTTTCTTATGAACTCAAATATGCAGTAAAGTTGTCTATATACAAGATTCCTACAGTAGACATGCATAGACTGTGAGGTAGTGCCATAGGGTATGCCAGCGCTAATGCCTCCTTAAAAATGAGAGCGATGTTGTGTTAGTGGAAAATGAAAACAACAATACAACAACATTTGTGAAAACAAGGACTCTCCAGAGTTGTCGCTCTGTCAGCAGCAAACATCTATCAAAGTGATTACACTGGCAGCACTCTGCACACCTCGCACCACCAATCTCTATAAATGAGTGATTCTGATTGCTGTACCTTTGCATGATACAAAGCACCACACAGCTGGTCACAAAGGCATGCTTTCAGCACTGCAAAAGTGACCTCAACAGATGAGATCTGATCCTCAAGAAAAAACAGAACCTATATTGTACGTACCTAGGGTGGGACTCCCCACCTCACACTGCTTAAAACTCCAGCCTAAAGGTGGAGTCTGCCATCCTAGAGAAAGATTGTTAATAATAAGCTTGTCATAGATAGATAGTTAGTATGTGCCTTTTGTTCAGTGCAGGTGCACAGTGGAATAGTGTTGTATGAACAGGTCTGAGCCACTACAGTCATGGCCGAGTACAAATAAGTGTTTATAAGCACAGAGAACAGATACTGTTCAAAACAAAAGATGGACATGACATTGGATTACAATTACTGACTAAACATTAATACTATGACATATGATGGTAGCTTACGTATAAAGAGAAATAAAAGAACACATTTGTGAGAAGTGCTTTTTCAGGTTTGATGTTTTAATTGCTTTTTGTCATGCATAGTGCTATAGATTACATCAGATTAGATTATACTTTATTAACCCCACAACGGGGAAATTCCCTTGTTACAGCAGTTTGTGGACCCCAGGAAGACTAGCTAGTCCCACTTTGGTGACAGCTAATGGGGATCCTTTTAAACATTAAACATTAAACAGCAGCAAACAGATAAAAAGCAAAAAAAGAGACAAAAATACCCTATACAGAAAAGATAAACAACCTTCTCTAAAAAATGAACAACATAAACCTATGAGTGAAGTATGAATACGTGAAGAAGGATATAATTACCCTATTACTATAATTACTCCAATTAGTTTTATGTTTTTAATTTTTTCCACTTACTAGTTTCTTTCAGAGTTTTCAACTTTATCTAAAAATCTCCTCAACTTCTCATGATGTAATCTTAATGTGGAGCTTGAGTCAAACTATAACAGGTGGGTGAATTGAGATTGTAACCTCTCCCTCTGTTCAAAGATGGAGCTCTCTGACCTCTGAGATTTGTTGGTGGGGTTTTCACAGACAGCTGATGTTGTCTTTCCCTGCTGTTAACACAGACTTTGGAAGCTGAAACATAAGTGTTCAATACAAGTTCAATACAAAGGTACTTCAAATACTTCTGGGCCTTACCAGAAAACATCACAGGAGAAAGACTGTTCTTACATTATTTTTCAGCACAGTCTCCTCTAATTTCAATGTCCTTGGTCCACAAATGTTCAAACTTTGCTAACCCTTCGCAACAGAAGGTCACATGTTGAGCCTCGAGATAGTCCTCAACAGCATGAATGACTTCAGCATGACTCTGAAAAAATGGTGACGCAAGTGGGACTTCAGTTTGGGAAACAGAAGTCTGCCAGCAGTTCAAAGCCACATTTGCTGCTTCTGTCACTACCACCTGTGCAGCACCATGTGTGTATCTATCAATGTATCTATCTATGTATCTATCAATGTATCTATCTATGTATCTATCAATGTATCTATCAATGTATCTATGTATCTATGTATCTATGTATCTATGTATCTATCTATCAATGTATCTATGTATCTATGTATCTATGTATCTATGTATCTATCTATCAATGTATCTATCAATGTATCTATCTATCTATCTATCTATCTATCTATCTATCTATCTAATATATATAAACTCTGTATATTAGCCAGAAAAAAAATAGTGTTAAACTATTCCTTTAACAAACATCATTTGATAGCAGTCTCAATCACACTAAATTAGCAATGCCTTCCATGAGACTCTTCAGCAACAGAAGCCTTTTAATGATACCTAATTAATGACATCAATAGTAGAGACAGCTCCTTCAGTTACCTTAATGACTGATGCTGGTGGTCTTGTAGGTACAAAGACCCTGAGGATTTCTGGTGGAAGGATAGAGAGAGGGACTTTATTAAACTGATCAAGGAGCTTGTCAGTAAATCCAGTTGAGCTCCATGGGCCATCTAGAATTATTGATTTTTTGCTTCCTTGCTGGTATTATCTGGGTGTACTCAGCACCCATGGAGCCATTTGGCCACTGAAAAAAATAAACCTTTGACAGCATTTGGCATTATGGGGCAATAATGCTTAAACACGTCTATTACTCCCTTTTCATTAATAGAATAGTGTCATACACATTGATAGAAGTTTTTTTTTGGAACAGAGGCCCTACACCCCCCACCCCCACCCCACTGTTGTAGTAAGACATATCCATGATTAATAATGTATTCTGAAGTGACTGGAACCCCTCTCTACCTGACTCTGAGATAACGCCCTTCCCCTCTCTCTGAAATAAGCCAGAGTAGATCTATCACTATTCATACCCCTTTCGCTATTATGGAATGAAGCTGTACCCAGCCAGTTCTAAATAGTTAAGCTGTTATTGTTATGTCTTTGGAGTAGCAGAAATTGGAGAGTGGGAGGTAGCATTTACCTCCATGCGGCTGCTCGTTTAAAACTCAATGAAAGCAGAAAAGTGCTGAGTAAAGTGTTGAAAGTTGGAAGGAACATCTGTGATGTTATTTTTCTGTGTTTAGTAGCATAGTGTGTGTGTGTGTGTGTGTGTGTGTGTGTGCGCGCGCGTCTCTCTGTGTGTGTATTGTGTCTACCGTGTTCCATAACATTGTGACTGTTGGAAAGTTGTCAGTGCCATATATCATGTAGTCAACAGCTTTAACAGCTTTAATGGTACTTCCAGTTTACCCTTTCTTGTGTTTCAAACAAAGGAAAAAGACCTGAATCCATATGGTGTCCTAATTTGCCCCAGCACTTGAAGTTGACAGTTTACTGCTTCAAGCACAAACTTTTTTCTATGTACTATGAGGAGCAAATAGAGTTTCAAAAGACCCAGAAAAACCCTGCGTGTAAAGTGTAAAGACAGCTGTACCCGGTCACTGGTGAATCAGTACTTGGCAATAACTATACCATGAAAACAAAAGAACACTCCAAGCAACACTGTGAAAAGGTTATGAAAAAGCATCAGGGGATCAATACAAAATAAGTTCCTAGTCACTGAATAGCCCTAGGAGTATAGTCCTCAAGAAGTGAGTGACCATGCAAGAAAGAGACCAGTGACGGAGGCCACCAAGACACCTATGACTCCTTTGAAGGAGTCACAAGCCTCAGTGACTGAGATGGGAAAGACTGTGCATACAACTGTTGCCCAGATGTTTCATTCATGCAGGAATTCATTAAATTGGCGGTGATACTAGAGGTGAAGCCAGAGGTTTGCCAAAGGAGTCAATGCTTGGCAACCATTAATTAGGGCCCGAAGCACTACAGTGCATAGGACCCTATTGTTCCTCTAGTGTTTGGCGGTTTGGCGGTTTCTTTTTCTTACGCCACTTTGAACCTCAATTTGACCCCCTAAACATGCTCAAAAACTCACCAAATTTGGCACACACATCAAGACTGGTGAAAAATTTGATATTTTGGTGGAATTACACATATGAATGGCAAAATGACTCAATAGCGCCACCTAGAAAATTGGGCTTTAGTGGAGTTAATATGGCTAGTTTCACGTAAACTCATGAAATTTGGTACACAGGTACAGTAGCCCGAGACAAAAACATTCTTGCTTTTAAAATTTCAAAAAAGGCTCAACAGCGCCCCCTAGAGCACGTAGTGTGCAGGCATTGGAATTTATCGAACTCCTCCCAGGATTTTTGGCCGATCTTCACCAAATTCGCTGTGTGGCATCTAGACCCATCCAGGATGAAAAGTTATTAAAATCTTGTGGCTGCGTCAGACGGTGTGGGCGTGGCATGGCGGCCATTTTGAACAAAAAAGCTAAACAGCGCCAACCAGAACACGTGGTGCGCAGGCATTGGAATTTAACAAACTCCTCCCAGGATTTTTATCCAATTTTCACCAAATTCGCTGTGTGGCATCTACACCCCTCCAGGATGAAAAGTTATTAAAATCTCGTGGATACGTCACACGGTGTGGGCGTGGCATGGCGGCCATTTTGAACAAAAAAGCTTAACATTGTACAATGGAACACATTGTGCGCAGGCATTGGAATTTAACGAACTCCTCCCAGGATTTTTGTCCGATCTTGACCAAATTCGCTGTGTGGCATCTGCACCCCTCAAGGATGAAAAGTTATTAAAGTCTCGTGGATACGTCACATGGTGTGGGCGTGGCATGGCGGCCATTTTGAACAAAAAATCTCAATGGCACCCCCTAGAAAATGCTGTGCGCAGGCATTGGAATTTAACGAACTCCTCCCAGGATTTTTGTTCGATCTTCACCAAATTCGCTGTGTGGCATCTAGACCCCTCCAGGATGAAAAGTTATTAAAATCTTGTGGCTGTGTCACACGGTGTGGGCGTGGCATGGCGGCCATTTTGAACAAAAAAGCTTAACCTCGCCCACTTCAACACGTGGTGCGCAGGCATTAGAATTTAACAAACTCCTCCCAGGATTTTTGGCCGATCTTCACCAAATTCCCTGTGTGGCATCTACACCCCTCCAGGATGAAAAGTTATTAAAATCTTGTGGCTGCATCACACGGTGTGGGCGTGGCATGGCGGCCATTTTGAACAAAAAAGCTTAACATTGTACAATGGAACACGTTGTGCGCAGGCATTGGAATTTAACGAACTCCTCCCAGGATTTTTTTCCGATCTTCACCAAATTCACTGTGTGGCATCTGGACCCCTCCAGGATGAAAAGTTATTAAATTCTCGTGGATACGTCACATGGTGTGGGCGTGGCATGGCGGCCATTTTGAACAAAATCGCCATGTGGAACGAAATGGGTTTTGGAGGTGAAGGGATCCATGTAAAATCACCAAATCCACACAAATCCTCATTAATCTCAAGACCTAATATTTAATATACAATTCAGGAATGGACGTGGTCAAACGGCTCCACAGCGCCCCCTAGAAATATTCAAATAGTCATATAAAATCACTGCTTTATCCTACAAACATAAAATTTGGTACATACATATAGTATCCCAAGACCAACAGATTTGCACAGTCGAAATTCTAATCGGCTCTACGGCGCCCCCTAGACAAGGTCGTGTGGAGAGGAGTGCGGTGAGGAGCGAGGGCCCGTCCGACGCTGCTTGCAGCTTTAATTTATATTTGTTCTTGCCAATTCATCTAGTCACTGTATGTTGAGATATTTCACATAGCATCTGTAAATCATATATTGAGCCTACCTACTTACAGATACTATGATCCCTGCAAGGGAACAAGACACAAAAGATTGTACTTACTGTGGAGTTAGTGCCAGTACACACTAACAAAGTTCTGGGTCTACCCAGGTACCCAGGTAGACCCAGAACCCACTGGAGGGATTATGATTCTCATCTGGCCTGGGAACGCCTCGGGATTCCCTGGGAAGAGCTGGAAAGTGTTACCGGGGGTAGGGATGTCTGGAATGACCTGCTTCATCTGCTGCGTCCACGACCCAATCTCGGATAAGCGGAAGAACATGGATGGATGGATGGATGGATGGATGGACTAACAAAGTGACGAGTGTCTTATTTCAGTGCAACTTTTGTGGGAAGTCTGAGAAACATCTTCAAGTGATGTCACTTGAGTCAGCGTTGGTTTGATCTCAAGACCGTA